>JAVJAQ010001076.1:1415777-1668277 GCA_032362365.1 Zygogramma bicolorata | reverse complement strand
TGATTTCTCCGTCTAACAACTTTTCATATCCAAATAATCATATTGAATCCTTGCATCATTATTATGAACAATATAATTCCGATTTGATACCCAAACTAATGAATATTTTTCGAAATGTATGAATATCAAAATTTTTACGAAATGCCAAAAAATTATTTCTTCACTCTATTCAAAAATCAAAACTCCTCTCAGTTCTAAAGAGAAGTCTCATGTTATTTATAGTATTCTAGAACTTCTTGCAATCAATTTCATATAGCTGAAACAACTCGGAACCTTTCTGGAAGAATCATTTCACATAAAAGTGACTGCGGACTGAACAAACATTCTTGTGGACTAGCAGAGCATCTTATCTCAAAAGATCATGTTATGGATTATGAAAACACGAAAATTTTAGCAGTTGAACAAAATAAAATAAAGAGGTTGAGACTTTCGATTGATGTTTTGTATTTTCTAAGACTAAATTCAATTGATTTATTTCTCAAAACTCAAGTCAACTCCACACACTGTATATGATCAAAAATTCACTTAATCTCCTCAGCGAGTGGTCTGACAAATGTCAATATTTTTTACTGACAACTCACCATTCATATTCACAAAGTTCTTAGTTATGTATTAATATTGCCAATTTTTTTAGTCTAATTCTGGTGATTTATACATATTTATATCACTTCTTAGCCTAATTCCTTGGTAGATATTCATGATAAAGGAGATAAAAATTTCCGAAAGCTTGAGTATTCAGAAAAAAGTGAACATTTTTTGAAGCCCTCCTAAACAATACCAGTATTCACCTATTCTTAGCTGGAGTATGAGTTAAACACGTTGGAATTGTGGGAAATTCCTCTGAAATTCCCCTTGTATCCAGGAAAATAACTATATCTTTCCAAAAACGGGGATGCCAACTTCAGATTTGCCGTTTCATTGTGAGCGAGATAATTGACAATCGAGCAGAAAAGCTTCAGAACCCATCCTTGGAACTTCCATTCACTTGTTGTTGAGTTGACATGTGAGCTCTGAATATAACGTTCCCCCCTAGACATTTTCGTTGAAAAAGGGTATGGAGCCGAATTTAATTGAAGAGGAAATTGGGTTTGAACATTTATTATTTATTGTTCGGGTCCTCCACTTCGTCTGCCATGAAGAAATGGTGTGAGCGGACTTTTTTCGAATAAGTGCGTACAATGGAGTTTTCTCGTTTGAAGCTGTAAAGGACGTGGATTTTCTCTCTTTCTGTCCGTTCACTACTCGAAACTGAACTCATGCGGTTCCAAGAGTTATCTATGCAATGCGATTAATCATTCGGCGTCAAAGTTTCTTTTATACCACAGTTTATTTCAGTCGGTAATTTCCTATGGTCTTGAACAGCCAAAGCTGATGAAGTTTTTGTTATTCAAAAAAAGATAATCATAATTCTGGCTGGTGCAGGATGATGATTTTTTTTATTCTAATGTGATTGTGAAAGAAAACTTGTTCAATCATTGTTTATTATGGATTCGTTATGGTTTATTAACATTGTCTAGTTTGTACATCTACCAAATCCTGATATATATATATATATATATATATATATATATATATATATATATATATATATATATATATATATATATATATATATATATGCTGGCTGGAACTTCCGGTTGATCCGCGTCTGGAATGATTTACTTGTCTACGTTTCGGTTCCCATTTCGGAGCCATTTTCAAGATTTAGTGACCTTGCGTCTAGGTCTGAGTTTTCTTACTAGCTGGCTATTATCACTGGAGATCGAGGATTGAAGGTTGGTGGGATTAAAGGGTTCATTAGTAATTATGGCAGGATCAGGGATCGGACGGTCGATGGGAGGTTCGAACGGGTTAGTTCCCAAGTCGGAGTAAATAGAAGTATGTCGGACCAAGAGTGGTTTCCAGGTATTGGGGAGTCTTTGAGAATCGTCGCGTTTATTGAGGCAGTTGGGACGTTTTTCGAAAAACGTGATATATATATATATATATATATATATATATATATATATATATATATATATATATATATATATATATACTCGGATAGGCTTCCGCGGTCGGATATGTGCTCTCTCGAACTTCCGGTTGAACCGCGTCTGGAATTTTTCTTCTTTCGACGTTTCGACTCCCACTTTGGAGCCATTGTGGTTCGGTGGATGGAGGGATGGTATTTATAGCTGTATGAGAATCCGACGTTGTTGAAACTGTCGGACTGTATACAGATCTGGTTTGAGAAGGATTAATTGATGGATTTGTTCGAAGGGATAATAATGGTTTCCAGGAATTGGGGAGTCTTTGTGAGTCGTCTCGTTTGTTGAGGCATTGAGGGCGTTTTTCAATTTCTATTGCTTCGCGAATGATTCTGGAGTGGAGTGTTTTTGCTGTGGCAATGGTCTTCGTGTTGTTGATGTCAATTTTGTGTCTGGTTTCGTGGTGGTGTTAAAAATGAGTCGAGGTCATGTCCGAATTACGTACTGCTAATTCGTGCTCGTAGGACCTGTTTGATACTCGTCGGTTCGTCTGTCCTATATATGTTCTCGGGCAGTCGTGGCAAGGAATTTCATATATTCCTTGTGATTCGTTGGGTATTGTATCTTCAGGTGAGCGCAGGAAAGACGATGCAATCAAATATCGTCTTTCTAGTAGTTTAGTAGTTTTGGCTACATTAGATATAAGTACTTGATTTTTCAATTTAGCAACGTTGTTTGAGATTCGAAACAGTCTAGAGCTTTCAAATTGACGGTACAAACTATAAACTATATTGCTTTGTCTGTTTCTCACCACCATAAAATAAAATAAAAATCTTCACTTGGAGGATATATGGGCACATTTCCTTAATAAATTCAAAGAATGGTGTGTGTGAATAATGTTCTATCGGAAAATCGGGTATGTACACAGACAAAATAACAGTTCAGAGTAGAATTTCGGAATCTGGATTGAGTGCTTATAAATATTTTCTTTTTGAAAAAATAACTTTTACATGGTTTCCGCGCCAAATTTTCAATTTTTTTATTCATCTCTAGCCTTTTTAAACGTTCTCCAAAATTTTTGTGGAAATTGGACGCAATCCAGGATTCTGAAACTTTTCCCAATCCGACCATTGATGAAGTGAGTAAGATTGACTGTCAGTTACTCAAAAACGGCTAGACAGATTTGCTGAAGTGAACCAGAATATGGGATGGAGAATCGAAAGAACTTCCGAAAGAGAAGCCATAAGTCGCCTCCTTTCATTTGATGAAAAAAGTTGATATTGCCCTCCAATGGTCAAGTGGTGTCATGAAAGTTTCAATCGAAAAGAACTGAAAGAAATGCCTTTTTATGTAAACTGTGTATGACTTCGATATCTCGTTTGTTGAACATTTGAAAGGAGAGGGGGGTTTACCTTCACACTGTATAAACAAAGTGTTGATCACATAGTAAATCACTTCTTCTCCTTTTATTTCAAAAGATTCGAAAAGAAAACGTTTTTTAAACATATTTAGAACCCTCATTCTCTCTATAGAAATGATAATTCTTCTTTACTCTGAAAAATTCGACCAAATCGTTTCGGAACAATGAAAATTGAAACTCTTCAATTTGGCATTTTTCTGCTGTAAAAAATTGATTCGAAATGAAAACCAATCCCACCTCATCTGGTTCACAGCACTCATATACCGTTTTTAAAATCACTTCAGCTGACCTATTTAATCCCATTTCATTGTCACGTTCTGTTGGATACATTCATATGAAAAACTGTGGCATAATTCCAAAAGCCAATAATTCCACTTTGCAAACACCTGCAACCTTTCTGCATTTGGACGTTCACGATGAACATAGGCGCCTCATCATTATTGTCCGATAATAATTATTGATTTTGAACTGTGAGCAAATTTTACATTTTGTGTTGTAAATTGCACTTTTGTTGAATCTGAAATATTTTATGAAATTGATATGATCTATATTATAAGATTCTACGGAAGCCCTTAATTCCGAGTTGCAACTCGGAAAATTATTAAATTCCGAGTTGTATCTCGGAAAATTATTAAATTCCGAGTTGCATCTCGGAAAATTATTAAATTCCGAGTTGCAACTCGGAAAATTATTAAATTCCGAGTTGCAACTCGTGTTGAGCGACACTAGATTTTTCTACCCTTCCGTTCATGTGGGCAAAATTCTCTTTGAAACGGGTTTTAATAGCTCGTCGGCTCTGAGCGATGTATTTGTTGTTGCAATCTTGAGAATTGATTTCGTAAATTCCCGACTTCTCTGAGTTTTCTAATTCATCTTTTGGGTTACCAAGAAGCTGTTGTAATTTGTAAAAAGTTTTATAAGCCAAATTCATATTCATTTCATCAAATACCTGTAGAGGTCCTCTAGTGTATTGAGGTTCATATGGAATTACTATAAACTTTTCATTTTTCTCATCTTCTTGAAAAGTCGAAGATTTACGAAGTGTTTTCTCAAATTTACATTTTCTAATCATGTTATCAACTATCTCTGGGTTGAAACTGTTCACTCCAGCTTCGTACCCAATCACTCTCCTTTCATGATCGTACTTATCTTTTTTTCAAAGGAAAAGTTATTAACCTATGGACAAGAAATTGTAATGCCGCCATTTTATGTTGTGGACAATGATTCGAGTCATTCCTTTCTCGTAAATATCAAATTCTATTTTATTATGTGCGTTCCTCATTACCAATACCTATCAAAATGTGAACTTTCTTTCTTTTTCTACTTCCTACGTGAATTTCATACTCTTTCAACAGCAGATGTATAACGGAAGTTAATTGCAACATGTGTTTTCGAACTTTTGCTCTGCGTCTAGTGATATGAAAGACGAGCCGCTGAAATATATTTATATGTTCAAAACGAATCTACTTGTGAAGTTTAATCGCGATTATATAAAGCAGCTCGTCACCTTACCCATGCACTATTACCATGCATCCATTACTACGGTCGGCATGTCATGTGATAGGCGTGGGTGATGGCCGTGGCCGTGGTTCATCAACAGTGAAATGAAAATATGAAAAGGTTTTTTCGTTCTCACTTCGAATAGAATCATGTCTCAAAAGGTGCGCCCATGCGATGGAATCTGCTTTAATATGGCCAGTAAAATTCACCTAAACGATTGTATTTTCTATTAAGCGCTGGCTGTAAATGTGGCGAGACATTTCGTACAACTGGACCAGCTGCACAATACGGCGCCCCTTATCCAGATGCGAATCGCATACACCAGAGCCGCGAATTGCCCTAATTGGAAACAAATTCTTTTGTTCCTTGTGTACTCGCTATCTAATTGGCTCGTGCAATGTAAAAATTAACTGGAACGGAATGAGTTTGCGGTGGATTTATACTAATTCGTTTGATACGATCCGAAGCGTTGTGAAAATTATGAAATAACTTTCCGAGCCTTCACAACTCAACAATGAGAGAAATGATTTTATTTCTTATTCGGATATTATGGGCTCATATCGTCGAAACTCTCCCAGAACTTTATTGGTACTTCATTTTCTCATATGATTAAATTGCTATATATTATTTCGAATGGAAATGGAGTATATAGCATCACATGCGGGGACTGTGTGTGATAAGCAAAATATTGGCCAGACGAATAGGAGAATGTCAGCAAGAGTGCAGTAACCCAAAAATAGCATAAGGACAAAACAAACATCTTTTGCCCTCTGTCAACACCACCACCAGACGGGTCACAAAATAAATTTCGAGGCAGCAAAGCAAATAGCGCAGGTGAACCATTTCAGAACACGCCAAATCAGGGAAGCCATCGAGATATAAAAACATGGAGGAATAAACAAAAAAGATGACTCTCAAGATATTACAAATGTCTGGAGGGCCCTCATCAACAAAAAGAAAAACAGTTCAGGAAATGGTCCTTCGGTGGATGCAGGTCACCACAAACCAGACCGACCATTACTACCTGAACAGTCATTAGCCAAAGGTCCGACAACCATAATCAATCCGACGGCTGAGGGAGCAGATCATATCGGCTACAATTTACGACCGAGAAATCATTCGAAAACTGGCAGAAGTTTTTCAAACAACAGTTGCTAGCACCAAGTAGGAGCAGTAACATTCTTGAAAATGCCAACTGAGATGTTGGCGAATCGTCGATAGTCAATACCGACAAATCAACGGATAAACTTCCAGAATACCAATTTCGCATATATATATATATATATATATATATATATATATATATATATATATATATATATATATATATATGTTAGCATGAAGATTCTCACGGACAAAGTATGATGAGTTGTTTTTTCGGGTTTCATTCCGTGTTCTGTGGTTTTGATCTTCTGAAGGATAATTGTCACAACGTTTCGGCAGAGTCTTATTTGCCATCAGAGTGACGACCTCGGAGTCGAGTTCGGAGGTCAAAACTCTAGACACCACCTAGAAGATGGCAAATGAGACTTTGACGAAACGTTGTGACAATTATCCTTAAGAGGATCAGAACCACAGAACACGGAATGAAACCCGAAAAAACAACTCACCATAATATATATATATATATATATATATATATATATATAAGTAGATATATATTATATATATATATATATAAGTAGAAAGTAATATTTGCTATGAAGCAAAGAAATCAGGAAACTGATAAAAATATTATCAAATTCTCTGTCTATCACAATTTGCATTCAATTCGAAATGCCCACCACAATTCAATTAGCTGTTTCTGGCTTTGGCTATGCCAACCCACAGCTGATGAAGGCCAAAGCCAGAAACAGCTAGTTGTCTTGTGGTGGGCATTTCGAATTGAATGCAAATTGTGATAGACAGAGAATTTGATGATCTTTATATATATATATATATATATATATATATATATATATATATATATATATATATATATGTACCAATTTATATCTTATTCTCACGTTAGTAAGTGTTCCATATTTCTATGTATATTTCTACAAAATATCATCCAATGTATTCTTTTTAGTTGTCCTGACGTAGGTAATGAATTTACCGAAAGCTTGACTAATAAACTGACTTTGTAACTGCCCATAAACTTGACTGCAACCTCACCAAATCAATCGAATTATATTATATATATATATATATATATATATATATATATATAGATTTTTATATATATATATATATATAGATTTTTTGATGTCCTGTGCGATAGTAGTTACCAGAAGCCTCTCCCAACTCTAAGTAATCTCATTTCATTGACCTCCGCTAATGTGAATATCACCGAACAACATTCGGACCTCCAGTTCACTCTAGAAGGTAAGTGTTGACACTGCGTGTTCCAGTGATAACTATATGTACTGCGAATTTTCAGGTTTTTTTTTATGCAGATTCACACGAAAGGAAAGCCCTGTAATGTTCAAAGAACACATCGTGTATGAAGGGACAGGAGATACGAATTAACATTGATTTGAATTTTTGAAGTTTGTAAGCCACAAGAAAAAACTCTTTTCGCAAGGAGTTTCAAAGCTCAACTATTCTATTGAAAAAAAGAACCCTGAGCAAGAGAGGTTCGACAGGTTTCCAAATTCACAACAAAGGGGTGGGAATTCTGTACTTGTCGAGTCATCCGCGTAGATATTGCCAAGCGGGAAACGATTGATTACAATTCGGAAGAGCATCGTCCGTGATAGTATCTATAGAAGAGAGACAAGTCTCCGACCCATCTACGATGTTCCAATGAAGGGAGCGAGTCTGTGAGCGAAGAATCACCAACAAGACGAATTGCCTTTCTCTGAATGGAATCGAGAAGTCTCAATGAATGTTTTGGTGCCGAACTCCGAACATGAAAACTGTATTCTCAGCCTTGTAGATCATTAGAAGCTGACGAGAAGTGAAGTATTTCTCCGCACGAAATAGAAATCCGAGTTTCTGGGAAGCACATTTAGCGATCGATCTCATATGGTTTTCCCATAAGAGATTATCACTGATCGTAATTCCTAGCATCGAGATACTTGCTTTTGTAGGAATAGTTACTCCTGACATCTGAATATTTGATGATGATAGATCGGCTTTTTTTGAGAAGAGGCATGCCTGGGTTTTCTTAGCTTAAATTCCACCAAGTTCATGTTACCCCATTCTATTATTTTTGCCAAGTTGTCGTTGATTTTATTAACGTGAATGTTTCTTTGAACTTTTGTTTCTCGAGCTGGTATGGGGACTCTGGAAGATAAACTGATATGAAGGGTACTGTCGTCCGCGAATCTATGTATTGAATGAGATGTTTTCTCGAGCAAATCATTGATTTGAAGCAGTAACAAAGTGGGCGCCAGAACTGAATCCTGTGGAACACCTGCATTCATTGGGAGAATATCAGATGATACTCCATCAACAACCAAATACAGAGACCTACCAGGCAAGAAACTCTTCAATAAAGCAAACAACTGAGGCGGCAAACCATAAGACGGCAGCTTAGAAAGGAGACCCCGATGCCAAACTCGATCAAACGCTTTTGAAATATCGAGTGCAACAGCTATCGTTTCTCCGAATTTCTCGATTGAATGCTGCCAAATATGAGAAACATAAGCCAATAAGTCACTGGCTGATCTTTGATGGCGAAATCCGTATTATCGATCATTAATTATTCCTGATTTCTTCAGATATTTGATGAGCTTCATATTGATTGCTTTTTCCATGACTTTGGAAATGATAGAAAGCAATGCAATTGGTCTATAATTACAAGGTGAAGTTTTCTGAGAGTTTTTGCAGGAAACTACTTTTCTCTTGTAGATAACAAAAATACCAATCAAAGATTACTTTAACGCAAACATGATTCAATAATGTTGATAGCAAAGCAATCAATGAAACCTTCAAGAACAAATTAATAGACTCCGGTGAGGGGAGGTGTAACCAAGACGCTTTCATTGTTGGAATATGTTTCCACGAACAATTCAACTCCCAACCATCGTAATACACACTATTTCTACAGGTTTTTTTTTCAATTTTACAAGGGTCATATGGACCAAACTTTTGTGTATCCCCTGCATCTGAGTTTCTGAACGGAACGCAACGAAGCTCCAACTAATCATCTTTAGTTAATTGATGTGTAGTCAACAAGAGATATGATGCAGTAGAATTATCAGGTAATTGGCGGGTTAGATGTACATAATTCGTGATATTGTAAGCATATGTGCTCAGACGTCTTGTGGCTCAAGATTACATACGTTTGTAAACCCAATATTATAGTCAAGTGAAGCCACTGGAAGGCGATGAATATTCAGGAATTATGATACACATCGAGGCATGAATTTCCAACGCCTCATTGAATCTACGCCTAGTATAGCACCGTATATGCAATGCTTTCGAATATCATATCAGACTTAATCATGAACATTTCCAGTTCTGCATCGAAATACGAAATGTGCATTGACTTCGAATTTGTCTCAAATATTTCTTCTGGATTCTCCATCATCGTCACATCATAACTGAAAAAAAAACATTTTCCATGAAGTTTTCATAATAGCTTATTACTCCAGTCTATGACGGTGAAAAAAGTGTAAACTGTGTATTTATCCCATACAACACCAACTCGTATGAAAATTTGGATATAGGTTCTACTTATCTTCTATTTCAAAATCTACCCCGTGCCAAGGGTTGCTTTCTCCCTGGGGGTGGATGCCACCCCTTCTTGGGGGCGCGAAAATCAATAGATTGACTAATCCTAAGCACTTTTTGTACAATGAAGTTTTTTTCTGAGAAGCAATACTTTTCGACTTATTCCCGAGTGAAATTGTCGGTTTTCAGGCAAAAAAAAACGTTTTCTGATCCTTATTCGAGAATAACTGGAAAAATATGCATCTAATCGAAAAATCTGCGGGGAGTAAAATTATAGCTTTTGAAAAAACAAAGGCGATTTATTATTGATGATGTATGCAAGCTCACTACAAACTGAATAATTGCTCGTTGAAAGTTGATTGGTATTTTCAAACGCCAAAATAGAAAGTTTCTACGTACAATAACCAAAATCCAATGCATTTTTCGGGAAAAACTAATTCGACCTTTTTTGAAGTCCTTGAAAAATCCTTCATTTCTGTTATTTATAAAAGTTTCTAGCATCAAAACTGAACGAGGTATGAAGGAAATAATGCTGAATCCTCTTTTTTCGTTGAAAAAAATTGTGAATAACTCATACTCTCTTTCCCCCCTTTGAAACAAAAATCGTTGTTACTTCATAATTCACTTCATTCATGTTATTCTGATGAGTTCTGAGTTTTTCATCAATTAAAAGTACCTAGTTTTGAAAAAAATTGAGATTGAAGAGAAAAAATCATATACGTAATTCATCGAAAAATCACTATTTTTTCGAAATAACTCGAAAAGTATTGATCACATGCAAAATTTTCTAGAGTACAAAATTGTCGGTTATTATTCTCTGAAAATTTCAGTGTTTCATTTTTTCTGCAGGATGAAAATAGAGTAAGATATGACCAGTTCTATATTGTGAGGGTTCGCGCACAGTACCTTTTTCGAGCCCTTTCAGCATGAACCTTCTCAAAAATATAATCTGAAACAGAAAATCATGTGAATGAGATTATAGCTCTCGAAAAAAGCTACTAAATATTTGTTTGGTGGATTTGATTGCATGAAGACTAAGCGAGTTTTTCACAATTTTTTTTAACGAAAAAATAGGATTCAACATTATTTCCTTCATACCTCGTTCAGTTTTGATGCTAGAAACTTTTATAAATAACAGAAATGGAAAAGTATTGCTTTTCAGGAAAAACTTCATTGTACAAAAAGTGCTTAGAATTAGTCAATCTATTGATTTCCGCACTTATTTCCAATAAAAAAATGTTCACCCCCAAGAAGGGGTGGCATCCAGCCTCAGGGAGAAAGCAACCCTCGGCACAGGGTAGATTTTGAAAAAGAGGGTATGTAGATCCTGAATCCAAATTTTTATGCGAATCGGTGCTGTATGGGATGAATACACGGAAAATGGTCATAGACTGGACTATATAGAATATTACATAAAACTGACCGCAACGAAATGTGACGTCAGACGACACAGAATTGAATTCATCGGCGTTTGTGTCGAGATCCATAATGTGTTATTGGTGTTTGTGAAAAGAATATTCCAAATCTGAACTACTGTGGTGATTTCCAGTGAACCTATATTTTAGTAATTCTTGGACAATGACTGGAACTGGTTTTATCTAAGCACAATCGGACAATTTCTGGGAGGAATAATATTTATGAGGACAGCACAATATATCAATTTCACGTACATAGGGAACAAAGTAGTAGAAGCTGCAAGGTGATTATTATGCTAAATAATATATTTGAGTCCGTAAAATAGATTGTTATTCGTAAATACCCACAGCAGTGATGCATATTATGAATAGATATTTCAATATGTTGTGAATGAAGTTAGATTAATTTCGAATCATATTTTCCACCTAACTAATGCAAACTAACTTCTGGATAATTCTGGAGTTCTATATAATGATAGCATACATTAGTTGAAATGATCCTCAAACCAATATAAACACGACTATGGCGATACATTATTCCTTCTCATGATTTCACATCATTGTTTCCGTACTTTTTTAGCAGCGCTTGGAATACTCAAAAACACTTCATCGAAGGTATTTCTAAAAGTGTTTCCCAGAAGTTTTTTTTTTCTTTCTTCATGATCTGTAAAGCAATTGAAACGATTAGAGTGAACAAATCAGGGACATGACATGCGACGTCATCCAAAGAGCAAGTTAAATGGTGGTGTTTAAACGGCTCGAATGTATTCAATATTTTCAACTTTACTTCCAGAAACACTCGGAATATTTCCAAGCCTATTAATATTTCTTTCTGAAGATGATTTACAGAAATGTTGAATGATCAAATCGAATATAAGATGGTGTAAAATACAACGAACAATCAATCAATGTCACAATACATTGTGTTTCTGACCTCTTTTGGCAAGGAGTTCCAAAGCTCAGCTGTTCTATTGAAAGATCCTTGAGCAAGAGAGGTTCGACAGTTCTCCAAATTCACAAAAAAGGGGTGGGAATTCTGTTCTCGTCGTGTCATCCGTGTAGATGTTGCCAAAAGTGGAACGATTGTTAACAATTCAGAAGAACACCGACCGTGAAAATATCTATAGAAGAGAAAAGTCTCCGATGTTCCAATGGAGTGATTATCCACCAGCAAGACGGAATGCCTCTCTCTGATTAGAATCGAGAAGCCTCAATGAATGTTTTGGTGCCAAACTCCACACATGAGAACTATATTCCAAAACAGGTCGTATCTGAGCCTTGTAGATCATTAGAAGCTGACAAGAACTGAAGTATTTCTCCGCAGGAAATATAAAAACTTCTGGGAAGCACCTTTAGCGATCGATCTCACATGGTTTTCCCATGAGAGATTATTTCTGATCGTTATTCCTAGCATCGAGATAGTTGACTGTGTAGGAATAGTTACTCCTGACATCTGAATACTATTTGATGATAGATCGGATTTCCTTGAGAAGAGACATGCCTGGGTTTTTCCTAGCATTATATTCCACCAAGTTTATATTACCCCATTCTATTAGTTTCACCAAGTCATCGTAAATCTTATTGGTATAGCAACTGCGGAAGATAAACTAGTATGAAGAGTACTGCCGTCGTCCGCAAAACTATGTACTGAACATTGAAGTAGAAACAAAGTGGTTCTCGAGGTAGATTAGAAATCTGCCCTTCAAAACTTGTATAGATCTTAATGTTGATTCCAATTTTTTCAGATTGTGGTAGTTCACTTACCCAAAAAACAACGAAGAAAAGATGAGAACAGACAATATAAAGAGTTGAATGAGTATGTGGATGAAGTGAACGGTAAATGAATTAATTTAAACTTCTCCTAGAGATCAATTACCCTGACACTAAACTGATATTTTTCATGCGAGTTAATTAGATGATCTGAATTTAGTAAAACGCTTCGTGAATCTCCGACTTTTCAATTAGATGAGAGTTGTAGAAAGTTTATTGGGATGTCAATGAACTTTCTACAACTCTCACCTATATGAACCTCATCACACTCAAAAGGATTCAAACAGATATTCAAAAAATCGAATATGGAAGTTTCACATGAAACTTCTTATAAATTATAACTTCTCTGTGAGCCGAGAAAAAATCAGGAAACACAGAATTGTCGGAGACGTCGCGCATCGGGGATATATGGGGATATATGAAACCAGTTGTCGAAGGGAAGGAACATCATTAACACATGAGATCAATGAATAGCAGAATGTAGAAATGATAGCGATGGTGAGAGAGAGCTTGGGTATAACATTTATTCCGCGCTGATTCAAGATAAGACCAAGGGATACCTTTGTTGGATATATACAGTAAGTAATCCCATTATCGAAATTCAGTATCGATTTTTTTCTTTCCAAAATGTCAACATTGTGAGCCTCACGCACGTCGAGTGCAAACAATATTAGTTTGGTGTTAGGGTGATTGATCTCTTAACTCAACTTCAACATCGAAGGTTCCCATCTCATCCGTTATCGCTCATATCATGAGAAAATAATCGTGATCGTGAATACAAGCATGGAGATGACTGCCAGCGTTTGTCATCGAAAGTAGTTCGGAGGGTTTAACCAAATGATGACTTTGATAAGTTCATCATAGCATTATACGAACGTTAAATTACGTATAAAATCAATGGAACAAGCTTATTCAAAATATTGCTTCAACTCCAGAAAATAGCCTCCTTTTTGCTGTGTTACAATGGCCCTTTTTTCACGGAATAGTGTTTGCTACAAGAGATAATGAGGCTGTACTGAATCAAGTTATTTCAGTTAATGTCAGCGTCGAGTTATTTTAATTAATGTAAATGATATTTCGAGCAGTGTAACGTTACTCTGGATTTAAATCTCATCGCGATGCTGGTTGTTTGTTTTCCTCCTGAATATGGTGATTATAAATCGAGAGAACTCGAAATGAATTGATAACGACCGGAATAGCTGCACTCCAGGCAGAGAACATCAGCACACTCTTTCGTGATGATTATTTTCTTTCAATGGTTCTGAATTTCCACAAGTTGTTAAAAAAAATGATAGAGAATGTACACAAGGGACACAATTATATTGGTGAATGGATCTTGTTCCTGGAAATGCAAACTTCATCAGAGAATAAAAGTTTGGAAAATTCCCAACGAAGACAGAACTATAGGTAGGTGCCTTTATTGTGCACGATTACCAAAATTTAGGTAAATTTTGTGACCAGGAAATTTCAATGATCAACAATACTTCTTCATCACCCGAGAGGTCTAATGATGCCGTTTGTTTGCCTTTCGTAGTAATAACAGCGGCTCATTAGGCCAGTGTTTTTAGGACTGCCATACCACAATCTGCGGGAAAATTCCTATTAGTCTGATTTTTCGTAAACACCCTTATTATCGCATTTTGAAGAGATTTGGGAAATTGGCATCGATATCGTGTCAGCTGAAAAAGTTAAAAAGGTCAATATGTCACGAAAATCAATTTTCCGCGAATATCTCGTCACATAATACTCGAAGGTTATTAGACGTTATTATAAAAATGCTGCGCTGAAAAAACGATTTTATTATGATGATGCATTCATTCCTCACGGAATTACAGGTGAAATGCAAGTCGCGTTTCTTAGTAATGATCCTCTTCGTAGGCATATTCCGTGATAAGTAATGAAAGGTTGTTTATTTAAGAACCCCAGATACATTAGCAATAAATTTCAGAATTTCATCAATATTTTCATTGAGGACTCTGCTACCTTGGACTTTGGACAAATCATTTATTATGGAAAATAAAGAAAAACTCCATTGACAGATTCATTTTTCTGTAGGGCTGGACGCTCCAGGAAGGACAAGCCCCAGCAAGGAGGCAGAGTTCCTAATATAAATATTGCTGGGGCTTGTCCGTCCCTCGAGCGGTCCAACCCATCTGAAAAATTGATTTGTCAATGGCGTATTTCTTTATTTTCCATAACAAACAATTTGCCCAAATTTTAAGGTGGCATAGTCCTTAAAAAATATTGCTCGTGCTTGTCCGCCCCTGGAGCGGTCCAGCCCATCGAAAAAATTAATCTGTCGATGGCGTATTTCTTTATTCTCCATAACAAACAATTTGTATGAATTTCAAGGTGGCAGAGTCCCTAATGAAAATATTGCTCGTGCTCATCCGTCCCTGGAGCAGTCCAGCCCGTCGGAAAAATGAATCTGTCAATGGCGTATTTCTTTATTTTCCATAAAAAAAATTGTCCAAATTCCAAAGGTGGCAGAGTCTTTAACAAAAATATTGTTGAGGCTTGTCCATCCCTGGAGCGGTCCAGCCCATCGGGAAAATGAATCTGTCATAGGTGTATTTTTTTTATTCTCCATAACAAACGATTTGTCCGAATTCCGAGGGTGCAGAGTCCTTGATGAAAATATTGCTGAAATTCATCGCTAAGTATTCAGGGTTATTTAAGACTGGATTATTTACCATCTGAATACCTAAAAATACAGAAACAAACTTTCGTATATAATTCTTTCATTCATTCATTGCCTATATTCTTAGTTCCCTTTCAAATAATAGTTGCTGATTAAACATCGAATGGACTCATACCTCTATCAGATTCGATATCTTCATCATTTTCATCGTTAGATGACTCTATTATTGACTCTGCATTTCAGCAAGACTGTCCACGGCAATGACCACACACAAACTCTTGATCGTTGTGATATATCTAATGGTTAAAATATTTGAATTTAACGCTTTGACCGTGCCCCACCACTATTGTAACACCAACCGGTTGGATTTGGCACCAGTGGACATCAGACCAGCAGAATAAACGGTTCATCAACGAATTAGTTGTTTCATTATAAAATCTATGAATTCATTAAAATCTACGAAATTATAATCCACAAAACATTACAAAGTGGCGCAGTCGTTATCTTTGAACCGATGCTCAGAAAATGTTATCGGTGCAAGTTTCTGTTGATAATTTGAAAAATGTCGGAAAACGTGAGACATCTTCGCGAGTTTCCCTTAAAAAATTCTGAATGGAGCATTTTTCAAGCCCTCTTAAAAAATTATTTCGGACCAAATGGAATTGAAATGGCATCCCACGCAGATAAAATGCGTGCCATACTTTCAAACACGTTGGATGAAGAAGCCTATAGACTAATGTTCGATTCAGCGAGCCGGTCCAAGCCAGAAAAAAAAAACGTATGAGCAGTTGGTCGAGCAGTTCGATACATATTGTTACGATATATCCCTGGGTTCGTCGATTAAAACACTAAACTTCTTTTATTATAACTCTCTTTCACAATACAATACAACACAATCACTTAAATCGCTCCGATAACTTTCCAATGCTCGCTACTAAAACTCTCTGTACTAAAAATTCTGCAGACGGCGTGCGCGCTCTCGCTTTTATACAATCGCTCATACAGTGGCGAACCATCTAGACAAATCTTCACAGTCGAATCTTCTGGATGAGCCGCGATCACGCGAGTATTATCGTTCCTGGAATCTCGCACTAATTCGCATCGATAGGCCGCAGGGCCGGCGCTAGCACATTTCGTTACATTATCCCCCTCTCAATTTTGATCGTCCCGATCAAACAATACGTCATTATCGCCATTGTAACGTTTGAGTCTTTCTAGGTGAACGACCTTCATTTTTGCTCTGGGGCTACGTTGAATCCTGTACACTACGTCATTTATTCTCTTGACTATCGAATAGGGTCCTTCCCAGCATGGTGTTAGTTTGGGAGACATTCCTTTTCTATGACGAGGGTTGTACAGCCACACTCGATCTCCTTCTCTGAATCCGCCAGTATTTGCCTTGAGATCGTATCGAGCCTTCATCCTGTCACTAGTAATCTTCAATCTTCTTCTCGCAATTACGTGAATCCTTATCAGGCTGTCTCGCAGTTCATCGGCATAATCCTGTACCTCTTTTTCCTCAGTACTTGAGGATCCGGACTTCAAGTCACAGGGCAAACGAAGATCTCTCCCGAAGACGATTCTGGCTGGGGTGAGCTTTGTGGAATCATGCACAGCTGCCCGGTAAGCCATCAAGAATAGTTGAAGGTGTCGATCCCAGTCTTTTTGATGCTCTTCTACTACTTTGGAAAGGTGTTCTTCCATAGTCCTGTTGAACCTCTCGACCATGCCATCAGACTGTGGGTGGAGGGCAGTTGTTCTGGTCTGGCTGATTCCTATCAATTCACAAACTTTCCTGAATAAATTCGATTCGAAATTTCTTCCTTCGAACGATAATACTCGCGTGATCGCGGCTCATCCAGAAGATTCGACTGTGAAGATTTGTCTAGATGGTTCGCCACTGTATGAGCGATTGTATAAAAGCGGGAGCGCGCACGCCGTCTGCAGAATTTTTAGTACAGAGAGTTTTAGTAGCGAGCATTGGAAAGTTATCGGAGCGATTTAAGTGATTGTGTTGTATTGAATTGTGAAAGAGAGTTATAATAAAAGAAGTTTAGTGTTTGGCACTCCAAACCTTGTAAACATGTTGACCACCAGGGTTCTTGCAACGGTGGATGCTTCTTGATTAGGCAAGGCGTAAGCTTCAACCCATTTACTGAAATAATCCATGGCAACGAGGATGTATTTGTTGCCATCATTCGTCATCGGGAACGGTCCAGCTACATCGATGGCGATTCGTTCGAAGGGAGCACCAACATTGTATTGTTTCATCTCGCCCCTTGATCATGTTCTAGGACCTTTGCTTGCTTCGCATTTTGGGCATCTTCGGCACCATCTCTCGACATTGGACCCAGTAGAACCTTTGCCGTATTTTATCCAAGGTCTTGTTAACTCCTAGATGTCCACCTGATTTACCACCATGAATCTCTAACAAAACATCCTCTATTCTCGACATGGGCACAACCAGTTGGGAACTCATTTTCTTGCCATCGGCTGACTCCCAAGCCCTCTTCAGTAGGCCATTCTCCACAATCAAGGAATCATATTGTGCCCACAATGCTTTGAACGTTGGTGATCGATCTGAGATGTCCTTCCAGGTGGGTCTTTTCGCTCCATTTTCTTTCAATTTCAAAAATTCTGCAACGTTTAGATCATTCTCCTGCAGCGGGATTCTCATCTCTCGACTCGACAGCTGTCGTATCGACAAAATGAAATTTGCGATTCTCATCTTTCATATCGAGAAGTGGGTATCGACTACAAATGTCATTCTCACTCGTCATCTAATGAGCTATCGAGAAGTCAATTTCGTGAGGTGTTGACTAGGTATTTGTGGTAGTTTTTGAAAAAGAACAAGAAGAACATATGCAAATAAGAAACGGAAAATGAAATCTTTCCATGAAAGCTTCCTTGAGTTCATTTTTTCCCTTCTTGTTCTTGGAATTCTTATTGTATTGGGGCAGATATGCTCTTCGATTGCATTAGTAATTTCATGTATATATTTATAACATTATTTTTTGAGTTCAGAATTACTATAGACGAAAAGACATCCCTACCGATGTACACTTATCTGGCTTACTCCCAGGTTGAGATCTTCAACAACTTCCCTTTAATAGCAACCAGTCGCATAAAAGCGCAAAGCTACCAGAATTTTTTGTTCTAGACTGACATATAAGACTCTATACCTAGGTCAAACATAATTTGTTCTACGAACCCTACTTTTTGCCTAGGTTCGGTTTATTCTGAAAAGTTCCTGAAAACGGGCTTCTCGAATTTCAACGACACTGAAATCTCGCCAAATTCGTCGTCGACGATTTCCAAATAGTAAAATTTCCTGTCGACGTCTGATTTCATTGACAATTGGCAACATACGCAATATCTATTTTATTATTTTCGTTAATATATTAATATTTTCCATTCAGGGCTCAACGGAAAAAAACTCAAATGATACGTTAGAATGACATGGGTGGCATAACAAATGTTTCATTATTAGAAAGGAAGATGTCGTCTGCTAAGACATACGTAACCTCTCGACTAGTTATTCGACATGTGATGAGAATCATTCCACTCTCTATGTCGAGAAGGCTGTCGAAAAATGACAACCGGTCGATACATATCGAGTCGAGAGATAAGAATCCCGCTGCTGATGTACACTTGTCTGGCTTACTCCAAGGTTGAAATTTTCACCAACTGCCCATTGATAGCAACCAGTCGTATAAAAGCGCAAAGCTACCAGAATTTTTTGTTCTAGACTGAAATCTCGGACTCTATACCTAGGTTCTGGAATATACCGCACCAAAAGATTGCACAAAACTGCAAACAAATCTTAGTTTATTCCAAATAGTTCCTGAAAACGGACCTCTGGAATTTCAACGACACTGAAATCTCGCCAAATTCGTCGTCGACGATTTCCAAATAGTAAAATTTCATGTCGACGTGTGATTTCGTTGACAATTGGCAACATCTATTTTATTATTATCGTTAATATATTAATATTTTTCATTCAGGGCTCAACTGAAACAAACTCAAATGATACGTTAGAATTAGAATGACATGATTGGCATGACAAATGTTTCATTATTGGAATTAGGAAGATGTCCTCTGCTAAGACATACGTAACCTCTCGACTAGTTATTCGACATGTGATGAGAATCATTCCACTCTCTATGTCGAGAAGACTGTCGAAAAGTGACAACCGGTCGACACATATCGAGTCGAGAGATAAGAATCCCGCTGCTGGTCTTCTCGCATTTTTGCTGTCGTCCAATTGTCATCTACTATCAATCTCACTTGGTTGATTCCTTAGCGACGTTCAATTCGCTCACAGTGTTTACAAGTATCAGAACAAGGTCTTCTAGACAAGGCATCTGCGTTGTTATGTAATCGTTCTGGTCGATGTTCTATTCTGAAGTGATACAGGTTCAACTTCTCAATCCACCTTGCTACTTGTCCTTCAGGAGTCTTCATTTCGAGTAACCACTTCAGAGCTGCATGATCTGTTCTGATGAGGAACTCTCTTCCATACAGATATTTGTGGAAGTGCTCTACAGCCTTGATTATTGCCAGTAGCTCTTTTCTCGTTACGCAATAATTTCTTTCTGGCTTGGTGAGTACTTTGCTGTAGAACTCGATTACTTTTTCCTGACCATCTTGCTCTTGTGATGATACGGCTCCGATACCATTATTACTGGCATCTGTGTCCAAAACAAACAGGCCTCGTTGACGTGGGAAACTTAAAATGGGGCTGGAACATAGAGCAACTTTCAGTTTCCCAAATGCTCGTTCACTTTCATTGGACCAGACGAATTTGACTCGATCTTCTGTCAACTTATGTAGGGGTGCCGCAATATCAGCAAATCCTTCTACGGAACGACGGTAGTAGGTGTAGAGACCTAGGAAACTCCTCACTTCATGTTCGTCTCTTGGTCTAGGCCAGTCTCTTATCGCCTGTATCTTCTTCTGGTCTGTTCGGATACTGTCTGATGAAACTGTGTGACCTAGAAAATCACTTCTTTCTGGAACAATGAGCATTTCTGAAGATTCAGTTTGAGATTGGCGTCCCTGAATCGTTGAAAGACTTCTTGCAGGTTGTGCAGATGTTCTTCGAATGTCTTTCCCATGACCAAAACGTCGTCGAGGTATACAAGACAAGTTTTCCAAGTGAGCCCCCGAAGGACCAGCTCCATAAGTCTCTCAACCGTTGCTGGAGCATTGCACAATCCAAACGGCATAACAGTAAACTGGTAAAGCCCACTTCCAGTCGAGAATGCAGTCTTCTCCTTATCGTCTTCATGTATGTCCACTTGCCAGTATCCGCTCTTCAGATCTAATGTTGAGAACCAACGGGAACCTGCCTAAGTTGTTAATGTGTCATCTATTCTTGGTAGAGGGTAGCTGTCCTTCTTGGTGACATCATTTAATCTCCTGTAGTCGACACAGAATCTCGTAGATCCATCCTTCTGGAAACCAATACAACAGGTGCAGACCAAGGACTCGATGACTCTTCAATCACACCGTCCTTCATCATCTTGTCGGCAAGCTCTTCCACCTCCTGTTGCTTGGCGAATGGAATTCTTCTTGGTGGTTGTCGAATCGGATGAGCTTGGCCAGTATCGATTCTGTGTTTGACCAAATTAGTTCTTCCTGTTGTTGTCGAATCAAAAATGTCACTTTCACTCCTGATGAACTTCTTGGCAGCTTTCAGTTCCTCTGTTGATAAGTGTTGACATGATTTTTCAAGAGTTGATATAACACTCTCAGAGTCTGCCCTTATTTCTTGATGTTCATTTGAATTACAGTTCGCTACCCAAGTAACAGGTTCACATGTTCCAATGACATCGCCTGCCTTAACAGTTATTTCTCCAGGAAACACGTTAGCAACTCTCACAGGAATCGTTTGGTTCGTTTTAACTAAGGCTCGTGCAAATACCAAATTGCTGGGGGATTCACCACATGGCTGGACTACTCCAACGCAGCACCCAGGGTCTTCTTCAACTGCAGCACAAACTACTTTCTCCGAAAATCCAGGAATTCTCGCAGTTTTCATTAAACGCAGTTTCACAGGCATTGCCTTTTCTGCTGGAGTTGTAAGGACAAATTCTTCTCCTCCGAACCTCATAATCTTCTCCTCATTGTCGAATGAAAATCCATAGTCACTGATCAAGTCCATTCCGAGTATGAATTCATCTTCTATATCTGCGACGTAAACTGTATCTGTGATGGTGAGTCGCCCAAGAACCAATGTAATTTCAGCCTCTCCTCGAATAGGTGCATTTTCACCAGTGACTGTCCGAAGCACGACGTTGGAAGAAATAGGCTTCATGCTTCCAGGCCGAAGAATGTCGCTGCGTACCAAGGAAACTGCAGCACCGGTGTCTATGGTGCATATAACGTCGATTTTATTCAATTTTCCTGGAATGGTAAGGCTCTCAGATGTTCTTTTCAGCCTGTTAACATCGATGACCCTGAGGGCTCTGTTATTGCTAGACAGCATGCGCCCTGATATGCTGGCTAATTCTCGTTTTCCTGCCGCCAATTTGAGGACTCGCTGGATGACCTTGTCCTCACAGGTGATTGCGTACGAGTTGGAACTCTTGCAGGAGAGCTAGATCTTGATGGCATTCTCACTCTACAGTCTTTGATAAGATGTCCGGGTTTCCACATCTATAGCATGTCCTCTTCTTCTGGGTGCTGATGCCACTTATCATTGATTTGATTTCTTCCAGAACCTTCTCGACTGAACTATTTGCTGTGCCAAATCGTTGTTCCGGTTCTTCTATTGAAACTGCACGCACTTTCGGCCTCGACGTGTTGAAGGCCGCCTCCACTTCCAAAGAGCGAACCAAAGCATCGCTACTTCTCTTGAAACTCGTCAATCGTAAAGTTCTTTGTATTTCTGGGTCTCTCAATCCGTCTATAAATATCTGCACAGCCAACTGCTCCTTGAAATCCCCGGGCGCTTCTGGGTACGCCAGCTGGATTAAGCGTCGAACATCTGCCTCAAATTCTTGCAGACTCTCACCTGATTTTTGTGTGCGAGTCTTCATTTGGGCCCGGTACAACTGTTCTCGGTGTTGATCGCCATACCTCAACTCTAGTGCAGAAATCAGCTCCTCATATTGCTTCTGCTGTTCTATGGGTATAGTTTGTAATATACCCAAAGCTGGCCCTCTCAAAGCTACTATAAGTGCCGTAGCTTTTTCTTCTTCGCCCTATCCATTGGTTTCCGCCGCAGCCTCGAATTGTCGACGATACATGGACCAAGACGACATCAAAAGTCGGCGGTTTTACGGAAATTCCTGATGTGGCAACCCTGTCTTGACGATCTTGGTTCTTGAGAAGAGCTATCTGTTTTTCTAGACCTCTCATTTCATTTTTAATTTCATTTCTCATCTCATTTCTCATTTCATCTCGCACTATATCCACTTTCTTATTGAATTCATCATCGATTTTCTTGACGTCTCCCTTTAGTTTTTCCTTTAGGCCTTCTTTCAGTTCTTCCATTTGTACTTTGGTTTCATGTGAAACATGCTTGAAGAACTCTTCCTGATTTTCTAGAACTTTCTGGAAGTCTGCTTTTCGTTGTTTTTCTATCTGCTCTATTTCATTCTTTTGTTGTTCTAGAATTTTCTGGAGGTCTTCTCGTTCTTTTCTCTGTTTTTCGAGAATTTTCTGGAGTGCTTCTTCTCGATCTTTCTTTTCATCTTCTCGTTCTTTCTTTTCAGCTTCTCGCTCTTTTCTCTGTTCTTCGAGAATTTTTCGGAGTGCTTCTTCTCGATCTTACTTTTCATCTTCTCGCTCTTCCTTTTCAACTTCTTGCTCTTTTCTCTGTTCTTCGAGAATTTTCTGGAGTTCTTCTTCTCGTTCTTTCTTTTCATTTAATCATTCTAATTGCGGTTCTTTCGTTCCTTCCTGTCGTCGCTTTTCCTCTTCTTGTTCAACATGTCCTCCATCGTATCGTAAGATGTACTTCTCGTATTCACCATAAATTGTTTTTATTTACCAGCAAAAATCCCACTTGTGACACCACTGTTACCATATATCCCTGGGTTCGTCGATTAAAACATCAAACAACACTAAACTTCTTTTATTATAACTCTCTTTCACAATACAATACAACACAATCACTTAAATCGCTCCGATAACTTTCCAATGCTCGCTACTAAAACTCTCTGTACTAAAAATTCTGCCGACGGCGTGCGCGCTCCCGCTTTCATACAATCGCTCATACAGTGGCGAACCATCTAGACAAATCTTCACAGTCGAATCTTCTGGATGAGCCGCGATCACGCGAGTATTATCGTTCCTGGAATCTCGCACTAATTCGCATCGATAGGCGGCAGGGCCGGCGCTAGCACATTTCGTTACAATATTTTAAAGCGGTGCAAAGTCCGTTTGCTGCGCGATATAGGTAATTCTGTTCAGCCAAAAAGGATTGTGGTGGAACAGCAAATCAGTGGGCCGGTCGATTACGAAATTTAGCCATTGGATGTGAGTTCGGATCGGAGAATGCAGTTGCTTTACGAGATATGTTCGTGTTTGGTTTTGAGAAAGGGCCCGTGATGGACAGGTTGAAAGACAATTTGGTGTAAAAAAATTCAGAATCACTATTTGAATTCGGATAATCATGTAGATACTAACAGTAGTCAAATGTCAGATAAGGATATTCACCTGTTCAACATATCTGGAAAAACTGTTCCTTACTCTGATCCTGATACAATCAACCTAGCAATTGAAAATATGCCAGTTCAATTTCAAATCGATTCCAGAAGGTCTCATGTTTATCAGAAAAATTCTATTTGAATAATTCCAAACAAAAATTGTTACAGATAACAGAAAATACATTCATGTTTTATAATGGGCAGCAGGTGAAATTTTACATAACGAAAAATAAAGGCCCACCATTTGTGAGAGAAGACTTTTTGAACTTGTTCAAGATTGAATTTTCATTCTTTGAAAATTCGAATAACCTTCCGAATACCACAGAAAATCTTATTAAAGAATTTCCTCAAGTATTTTCTTCTGGTTTAGGTTTGTTCAATAAAGGCTCAGAAAAGATATATTTCAAAAACTCAGACACACCTCTCAAATTTATTGCAGCTAGGCCAATACCCGTCGCTATGAAAGCAAAAGTGGAAGCAGAAATTGGACGACTTTTGTTCTTAGGTATCATCTCACCAGTAGAATATATCAATGGGCCACCCCAATAGTGCCAGTTTTCAAAAGGAACGGTGACATCAGAATCTGCGGGGATTTCAAAGTCACCGTAAATCAAATGATAGAAATTGACAGGCAACCACTACCAAAAATTGAAGAGCTTTTCTGCAAGTTGCAAGGAGGGAATGAGTTCTCAAAGATAGATTTTTCACAAGCATTCCAGCAAATAGGCATAGATGACAAAGGCAAGGAGTTTTTGACCATTTCCACCCACTTAGGCCTCTTCAGGTATAATCATTTAACTTTCGGGATTTCCTGCGCATTTGCCAAATTTCAAAAAATAATGGATTCACTGCTAGGCCATTCACAAGGTGTTGCAGTATTTCGAGATGATATTCCAATAACAGGTCCTGATAAGAAATTACATTTTGATAAATTGAAAAGAGTGTTGGTCATTCTGCAAGAATCAGGGTTGAAAGTTAATTTTTTATAAATGCATTTTCTTTTCAAAAAACATGGTGTAAATGGGATTTGTTAACGATAAGGAGGAGTTGCACCCCTCCAAAGAGAAAACAATAGCTATCGATCATGCCCCAGCTCCTAAAAATTTTAAGGAATTGCAATCATTGCTGGGCACTATAAATTACTATGGAAGGTTCGTAGAATATATCTCTTCCCTCTTAAACCCTCCTTACAATCTGTTAAAGAAAGATACTAAATGGGAGTGGACAACCCAATGAAATTCTGCATGAAAGTAAAGGATATTTTGAAGTCTGAGCCAGTTCTGGCGCACTCTAATCCGGATTTGGAGTTGAGGTGGATGCGTCGAGCGTAGGAATTGGAGCTATTTTGAATCATATATTTACCTCAGGTCATGAGAGGCCAATAGCTTTTGCCTCGAGAACTTTGTAGGAAGCAGAAAAAAAACTCACAAATAGAAAAAGAAGGTTTGTCAATAATTTTTGGGGTTTTGAAATTCAATCAATATCTGTATTTGAAAGGATTTACACTGGTCACAGATCATAAGCCCCTGGTTTTGGAGGAAATGGATCGATACCTCTATTTTCTGCAAATAGACTAAGAAGATGATTTTATCAGGATATAACTACAAAATAGAATACGTAAAAAGTGATAAAGATAATGTTGATTGGCTTTCTCGTTCGCCTTCAGGGGCAAAAAATTGATTTTTTGAATGAGGATAATATTCACGTGGATTATTGTTACTTTTTTTCTAATAACTCAGATGTAGTATTGAATTTCGAAACTCTCAGAGAGGAAACAGCTTCGGACAAAGTTTTACAAAAAGTAGCGTCATACATAAAAAATGGTTGGCCCAAAGCAATAAGAGATCCAGAACTCATTTCATACTCAGCAAAAAAGTTTGATTTCAACGTAAGTGATGGTTGCATAGTTTGGAATCATAGATTAGTCATTCCCAAGTCTTTGCAATTGCAGATTTTGAAGGAACTACATAATTCACACATGGGAGCTGTCAAAATGAAAAATTCAGCCAGATCCTATGTTTGGTTCCCAAATCTAGACAAACAAATTGAGAAACAGTAAAAAGTTGCGAGGCATGTATTATATTCGCGAATAACCCTACAAAGGTCCAAATAACTCCTTGGACTTGGCCGAGCCTTCCTTGGGAAAGGATGCATTTAGTTTTTTCTGAATTACGAAAAAGAAATTATTTGAATGTAGTAGACGCCTATACAAAATGGCTGGAAGTTTCCAAGATGGCTAGCATTAGTTCAATTCAAACAATCAAGATTATGGGAAATTTGTTCTGTACTTTTGGGTTGCTTATATCAGATGATGAAAGTTTGCTAGTGTCCGAAGATATCGAAAATTTCTCGTCAAAAAATAATATCAAACACTTAACAAGTCCACCCTATTCTCCTGCATCAAATGGAGCTGCCGAAAATTCAGTCAAAACGGCTAAAAATGCTCTCAGGAAGGCTCTTTATAATTCGGTGAAAATAATTCAGCTTTGAGTTTGTGCAGATTCCTTTTTGATTACCGGATTACTCGATACTGCACTACTGGGATCAGCTCTGCTACCCTTATGTTTGGTTGAAACTTGAGAAGTCGTTTTTCTACACTATTGCCAAATGAAATAACAACCTCTCAAACATTGACAAAAGCGTAGAAAAATGTCAGGCTAAGCAAATAGTAAAAAGTAGTCCTAACATGATTGTGAACTTTAGTGTAGTGAAAAATGTGTTAGTCAAGAATTATAAAAACGTAAATGCTCCGAATTTTGTTAAGGGTACGATTCTCAGAAGGTTACGTGAAAAAATATATTCAGTAGAGGTGCCATAATTAAAACAAATTGGAAAAGGCACTGTAACCGAACCAAAAAGTTTTCAGTTCCTACCACATATTCATGTATTACTGATTCTGTAGATAATTATTATGGTTGTGTAGATAATGAATCTGTTGAGTTTGAAAATAGAGAGATAAATGACGCCGATGTAAATAGGGCTAGTAGTAGTTCCGAAACAAGCATGTGTGAAATAAAATCTGAAAGTCGAAAGCTAGTTAGTCCTAGAGGTCATTAATAGACCGAAAAGAACGGTAAAACCAATTGGAAGACTGCAATACGAATAAGTTGTAACCAAAATTTCATCAATTTTTATCTGAATTTCAATAGGGTCTTATACATGCACTGAAATTGTGTTAATTGATAACATTCATTGGTATTTTCTGGTGTTTATAGTATACCTAGCTAAATATATGGCACATTTGTATTTTGGGATTTTTTGAGGGGGAAATTATGTGATATATCAAATGGTTAGAATATTTCAATTTAACGCCTTGACCTTGCCCCGCCACTATTGTGACACCAACCGGTTGGATTGGCACCAGTTGACATCGAATCATCAGAATAAATGGTTCATCGACGAATTAGTTGTTTTATTATAAAATCTATGAATTCAATAAGACCTACAAAATTATAATTCACAAAACATTACAATCATATTCCAACTTTTTTGCATCCACATTTGCCGCCACAACCCTTTGTACAATTACAAGAGATCTCTTCCTAGGCCAGATTTGTATTCGATAATACACTCGACAAATATGTTGTTGAGCTGTTGCAAAAGTAGGTGGTAATGATGGAAATTTCACAGCTTTGCTTTGTCTTGTTAGTTTAGCAGAGCTACATTATCTTTGATCATCAATCGAATATCCTGATGTTGAAGCACCGTACGTTGATAGTGAAAAATGTATTCCAGCATTGACAATGTAAGAGTACTCACTTCTCTGATAAAGCGTCTGTATTTTTGTTTTTCCTCAATTCCTTCACCCGCTTCTTCTCCACAATATAAACATAATAATTTGAAACCAAATGACCTATTTATTTTCTTACGCGGAGATTTTAACGTACTCGAATCATCTTGGCGTCGTTTGGAGGCCGCAATAATCAAATTATTCATATAGTTCTTACAATTACTATGAACATCAACAAAAGTCAAAGAATATGAATATTCTATATTACCACCACCTATAAATAGCGATACAAGCATTTTTTGAAGTTTGTAAACCACACTTACCTTCTACTACATCACCATTTGATAATGATCCTTTATCTAATTCAGTTTCGAAAAGTCAGGTATTACATGACGTTTGTGAATTTTGAAACGTCAGTTTTTTCAAAACTGTCACTTGAGACAAGTGAATGAGAGTTGTGTAATATTCATTACGCAACTAGTTGTGTAATAATAGAACAAGAAACTACTAATTTTATTCTTTGGAAATATTGAAAACAGGATTATTCAAAGTACAATTAACAAAATTCAAAGCAGAACCCGATGTTTCTCCTAATTCTGCTATAACTTTTTCTGTTCTGATCTCTTTCGTTTCTTCTCTGAACATTCTTTTCGAAGCTGGCTCAAGCTCAGATTCTCCATTCATGATATCCTGAGCAATTCTTTTTTTATTGCCTAAAGAATTCTCAATATAACCCTCCGCAACAGTATTGGACTTCCAGCCCCCGTGCTGTTTTATTCTGAGGATATCAGCTCCTGAATCTGCGAGCAATGAAGCAGAAGTACGTCTAAAACAATGCCGAGTATACTCAGTAAGATTTGGCAAGCCAAGAAATTGTGCAATCGTTCTAGGCAATTTTCCGAACGTATTAATTCCGACAGGCTGAACACTGCACTTACTCTCTCTGTAACCCACGAAGAAACGTTCATGCTTAGTTATTTGAGGTCTCAGGCAAATATACTTCCTGATAATATCCAACATATTTATACCAGAAATATTTTCACTGTTGACCATGAATTCTCGTATTACATGAGTTTTTGTTTCTGGAATGGTTATTCTGAAGAAACTTTTTTCATCTATGACGTCTTTGACACGCAGAAATGTCAATTCAGCTTTTCTACAAGCACCCGCAATTCCAATTATGATTGCAACCTAGAAGGATAGTTCAAATCAATATTTCATTTTGATATAAGAATTAATGAATGAATACCTTCGCAAATGAAAAATGTTTGTCATCAGCTTCCTTTATGAAAGTTTCGAATTGTTCCCTACTGAACACTTTTGATTTTTTTGCATGATAACCCACTGACCGCCTTTTCAGTAATGCAATCAATGTGGTGTAAGTTTGGATATTAACATTTTTTTTAACTTTTAGTTCACTCTTCAACATGGAATATGTCGTCCACATCGTTGAAGCTTTCATAGCTTTTATAGTTTCGAAATATGCCAACATTACTTTTTCAGTTATAACTGTGACTTTCTTCGTTTGGCACCATTCTTCAAACTTTTGGTAAGCTGCGTCATATCTAGCTTTTGATTTTTGAGGTATCAATTCATTTAATGCTTTATTTGCCGACACTTCTATATCAGACGCAATTTCGTCGGAACAACTACTCATTTTTGAAATAAGTCTGATACGTTTGACATAAGTCTGACACGTTTGACATTGCTTATTAAATATTCATTTTAGCCATATTTTCTCGGTTGATGATTTTGAAATTATTTCAACCATGATTTTGAAATACTTTCAATATTTGACAGATGTAACGTTATTGTATATGCAATTATTTCAACGCAAAAATGAAATGTTTTCAAAGTATTTCAAATACTTTACCGAGAAAATATGGCTTTTGACAAGCGCCAACGCCAATGTCCCATATCACGAGAAAACCATTATATTATATTCATGAAATGATATCATTAGATAAAATTTTGTACGAAATACGTTATGAAAAGACTTATTTGTTCGACTCGCGTAATTTGCAAAACTCGCTTCGCTCGTTTTGGCAAATATTACACTCATCGAACAATATGGGTCTTTTCATAACTGATTACGTAAATAACTATTGCATATAGAACATGTATCATTCATTTAGAAAAATATTCAAAGCTTGAAAGTACTGGAATAACGTCTTCGACAGTCAACAAAGTTTGACAGGCATTAGCAGGACGGATCTCGAAACAAGAAAATACGGAACATCTGCCAGTAGTGGTCGTTTTAAAAGATGTTTCAAAACTTCTATAACAGGGGTTCCTAACCTTTTCTTAGTCCGGGACCACTTTTATATTATTCTCGTTAGCAGGGACCACTATAAATGACTTAGATAGTCTATACATACTTACTTTGTAGGTAATAAAGATAAACTGTAATAATCAAACCGTAACTTTAATTAGCAACTCAATAGGATATTACAAAACAAGAAATAATAATATTTTTACGATAAACTTCTGTGATTTTGTATTAAAGTGATTTCTGAGTTTGCATCTTCTTCACGAGTTGCTCAAAGCTACACGCAAATCATCACTTATTTTCAAACGATTCCTCGCCTTGTTCTTAATTTTTACCAGTAAATCAGAAAATCCTTGTTCACATAAATGAGTTGTTGAAAAAATCATAAAAAGCGCAAGGCGATTTCTCGAAGTTTAGTATAAGAAATTGCCTTTTTACACCAAAACGACTCGAGTGAATTCAATTCAAAAGCATCCTTGCACTTTCTGTTATTTTGGAATTCAATGGGTTCTTCCTGGCTTTCTTCATTAACTTCTCCAACGTCCGTACTGAAAGGGTTACGAATCAGTTTTTGATCAACTTAAGTTTCTTCGGTATATTCTGGGAAGTAAGGTTGAATTCATCCATCAACATTTGTAAATGAGTCCTGATATTTTCTTGTATATTTGCTTTAATAGTGTCATACTCTTTGTCTTCCACAAGTGCTTTTAACGTCGCAAACACAGAATAATTATTTTCTTCACTTTTACCTAACCACAACTGAAGTTTGCAAATAAAAGCGGGAAGTTTATCTTCAAAAATATAAAATATATTTGCAACGTTTTCTAATTGTTTATTTCCGGAACCTTGCAGTTGCATATTCGATTAATGTGTGTGATAATATCCACAGGATAAGCCAAATTAGTTTGACATTCCGGATAAGTAAACTGTTTTAACAAATCATTCATTTTTTTGTCAACCAGAAAAATCTCAACCTCTGCTCTCAGTTCATATAATCTTCCCAACATATTACCTTTCGATAACCATCGAAATTCTGTGTGAAAGAGAAGTGCTTCATGTTCAGAGTCCATTTCAGTGAATAATTTTTTAAAAAGGCGTGTATTTAGGGCGCTGCTTTTGACACCATTGACAACTTTTATGGCCATTTTCAGTGTATCAGTAAGGCATTCAGAAAGAGTCTTAGAAGCTTACGCCTAGCAATGTATGATACAGTCAGTGCATTGTTATTACCTTATGATTATTCTGTTTTACTAACGTCGCCAGTCCGGAACGTGATCTGAACATTGCAGGAGCACCATCAGTACAGAGGGCAACGAGTTTATCCCACATGAGATTGTTTCTCAAAATATTCCGATATTGAATTCATTAAAAATGGCGCCCGTTAAATTTGAAATCATTCGCGGACCATATTCTGACTTCTGCGGACCACTGGTGGTCCACGGACCACTGGTTGGGAACCACTGTTCTATAATGTAAGTTTGAGTTTCACAAAACAACCAAGTGTCAGATATAATTTTATGAAACACTTAAAAACATGAATAAAGAGCAATGAGAGTTTACGCCTTGGTATACGGTATATGGCAGTGCATTCTAGTCGCTTTCTCGGTAGTCTAGTTCGAAAACGGTTCATTTTGGAGAAAAATACATGAGACTTGTTCTCAGATAAATTAACGATAAAGAATTTTTATCATAACCTCTATTGACCTTCGAGTAGGTGGCAAACGCCAAAAGGGAAAGTTTCTGCGTACAATTACCAAAAACAAATGGTTCTTCGTGAAAAACTCATTAGATCTTTTTTGAAGTCCTTCGAAAAATCATTATTTTTATTTTTCATGACCGTTTCTAGCATCGAAACTAAGCGAGGTATGAAGAGTACAATGTCGATTCCTATTTTTTCGTTGGAAAAAAATAGTGAAAATCTCTTACACTCCTCCACCCCATTCGAAAAAATTCGTTACCACTTCACAATTCACTTTATTTATGATCTTATCATACTTTTTGAGTGTTCGATCAGTTGAAATGACATCTTTTGAAAAAAATGAGCTTGAAGAGGTGAAATCATTTTCGTAATGTAGCGAAAACTCGCCTTTTCTTCAAAATAAAGTTATTTTGGGACTTGGGAAAAGTTTCATGATTGTCTCCCGAAGAATGTATCAAATTCTGGTAGTTCTACGAAAAAAAAAATCCCTTTTGGCGTTGAAAATACCAATAAACTTTCAACAAGCAATAATTTCGTTGGTGTTGAGTCTGCATGTATCATAAATGAACGATTCTCTTTCCTTTTTTATAAGCTATAATTTTGCATTTCTCAGGATTTCCAATTAAATCCATGTTTTTCAGTTATTTGCGGAAAAGTATCTGAAAACGTGTGTTATTTTGAAACCGACAATTTCACTCGCGAATAAGTCGAAAAGTATTGCCTTTCAAGGAAAACTCTATGCAACGAAAGTGCATCTCATGCATACAAATTTTGCATTTATTCTGCAAAATCAGCAAATTTTGATTCCGTACTTATCGGATTGTCTCATATTCGCACATCTGGATGTTCCTCGATTGATTGCACTCATCTATTTTTCAATTGAATTTTGATAACTGTGACATAATTTTGCAAAAAAATGTGAAGGTTTCATGCTTCGTTTGTCGTCTTTTACTCTTTGGTAACTAGCAGAGACCTTTTGTGGAGTTCAAGCCCCCGTATGCACCTACTGACTACGACCCTGACTGGAGTTGACCTTTTTCCCAGCGGAATACCTAGTGAAATACATCTTTCAAATATATCTTATTTAGAGAAACGGACAAATTTCTACAATTTTCGTATCAATTCAATACAAAAAAATGTGATTGAACTCAAGGATTATCCAATTAAATAACACCACGGTTCCCATAATATTCTGATACTATCAATAGTAAGTTCATTACGGCACAAAAAAGTAATTATAAATGGTATTAGGGTACCCAATGAAGTTTTATTTTGACCATTGACGTGCGCATAAATGTAAAACTAAATACCGATTAGCGATTTGTTACATATATTTATTATACCGATCAACATTCGATTTTAGATTCAAATATATGTATTGAAGAGAAAATAATATCGATTACAAGAATGTACATTCTCTGTTGTCTCTAGCATTCAAGATGTTGTGTCTTGAAGGATACAACTAACAACTCATCTTCAGAGGTGCTCTGCTACAAGGCATTTATTATTCAAGGTTCCAGTATTCAGAGAGACAAAACTGTTTCACAAAAACCTTGAGTGGCAAAAGAGGAAAGTCAATGTTCTAATACGGCAATTGAATGCTGGATCCGATGCTGATTCTGAAGCACAAGATGAACGGGGTTTTGAACCTCTCAACAACATGGGCCCTGGACAATTTGCGTATCGAAAGGGTAAGTCTACAATCAACGCTCTTTTGAACATCATATCCAATGTGGTGATAGGTCTTGAGGAGGGCAACCATTCATTCATAACGTTGTGCGATTTGTCAAAGGCATTTGACTGTGTGTCGCACAATATTCTGCTTGGGAACTTCACTATTATGGTATCCGTGGGTTGTCCCTTAAATTTTTTGAATCCCATTTTAAAGATAGATCACAGTGTGTTGCATTACATGGGATCAAATCAAATGTGAAATATGTCAAACATGGTGTGCCCCAAGGATCTGTACTGGGGCCAATTTTGTTTATTTTATATATATAAATGACCTATATTACCATGTATTTCCTACAAAATGTTTTCTTTTTGCGGATGATACCACTCTGGTGGAGTGTCACAGTAATGTGAATGATTTGATTGTTTCTGCCAACGCCAACATGAAGTCTGCTAGTAACTGGTTTGCTTCAAATAGACTTCTCCTCATTGAGGGTGAAAATCTAAATCTTATGATCTCCACAAACACTAATTTAAACTCTGGTAAAAGTGTTAAGCCACTTGGGATCCATATAGACGATAGATTGAACTGGTCATGTCACGTTGACAAACTGGACAAGAAATTATCTAGTGTAATATTTATGATTCGTAGTATCAAATAAATCGCTGGTATCAGAGCAGTTGAATCTTCTTACTACGGACTCTTCCATACTCACATGGTATATGGCATAGTGTTGTGGGGGCGATTCTTGTCATTCCAAAAAAATGTTTGTTTTGCAAAAAAAAGCTATTCGTCTTATATCTAATGTCAACTTTAGAGATCATTGTCGCCCACTTTTTAATCAACTTAAAATTATGCCGCTTCCTTCAGCTTTCATATATGAAACATTGATTGAAATTCATAAAAATAGATTAAACTACATTTTACAATCGCAACAACATGAATATCCAACGAGATCAGGAAATCTGTAGATAATTCGTGTGACTTCAATTGAGTAACGATTGTTCTCATTTTCAACATTAGTTGCTTGATGTTTGATTGTTAAATTATTTTTACTATTGTGATTGTTCATTAAACAAACATTGTGATATTTATTGTTATATTTGTATATTTGACGATATATTTTATAACTTTTGTGTTCTGACTTGCTACAAATATTTGTAAAAATGTATCACGTAGCCAATAAACTATTCTATTCTATTCTATTGCGAACCATCAGTTGATTCCGAGAATATATTATATGATGATTCAAAGAACTTTGCAAAGGAGTCCTCCGACAATTCCGAAATAGAGATGAATGAATCTGGCTTCGAGAATATATATTCGAAATGGAAAGTGATCAACGTAATTAACAGGAAACAGCACATCCTTTTAAGTGAATTGAAAGATTCCATGCTAGATCTCCTCGTTTCTTTCATGTTTTGCGCCATTTGTCATGGGGTATATGACGAATTTGTATCTCAGGATAGCAATATATTCCTTCTGAATCGTTTAATTGAGATTATTTATTTTTGCTACAATTTAGTTATATAGTTTCCAATATACTGTGCATTTCTTCAGTGCGCCCCTTTTATTTCTGGAACGGGTTAACTCAAAAAACTTAAGATAATGAAAATGATGCATGAATACTATATTTTGGAGTTGAATCGACACATAAAAATTTCAAGATGGCGACTGGGAGCCATTTGAAGAAAAAATAAATGAAAAGGGAGGTTTTGTGATAAATTATTCTGAATGCTGTAGAACCCTAGATTATGAAGTCAATTTCTTTACCTGTTACAAAATGGCGGAAAATTTAATAACTGCCTGCACAAATGGACGTTTGACTTCATAATTTGAGCAAACAAGCTGAGTTCAGTTCAGAAGATGCTCGAAATGATTGCCTCAATCGTCTTGAAATAAGAAAGGCCTATCTGATATTTTACATGGAACAATTAAAATACAGCAACGTCGATATTTTTACAAGAATTCATTACTCTGCCGTACATTCAATATTGAAGCAGGTTCAGTACCGTTCACCTTCTGCTTCAAATAGCCTCATAAAAAAGGCTAAATGTGTCAAATTTGGCAAGCGAGCTGGCCATTCCGTAGTACCTCGATGGCCAATCCAACGACCATGGATAGTATTATCCAAATAGTTTCTTACTTGTCTGAAGCTATGTAGTGGTGCTCCATCTTGTTGGAATAATGATATCCATATCGAATTCATTCACTTAGACGATTTCGGTGATTAGAGAATCAACGGAAGTTGCCAGCATATTCAAATGAGTTGTCTCTGTTGAAAATATAATGTATCATACCTTATAGGGTTGATGGGATTGCCATATGACAGATTGAAACTAATATTCTAAAAAATATCGATAATAATGTGTTTGTATTCAGGAAATTATTAAGTGTTACGCCATTTTTTAGTAGGTGAAGATATTGACTTCATATTCTAGGGGTGTAAATTATTCGTCAGGAGCTTCAAAATTATGTTTCACAAAACCCCCCTTTCCATTTAATCTTTTTTCCTCATGGCGCCCAGTCGCCATCTTGAAATTTCTTTGTGTTCATTTAACTCCAAAATATAGTATTCATGCATCAGTTTCATCATCCCAAGTTTGAATTGTTCGAGTTGACCCATTCATAAAACAAAAGGGGGGGATGACATTGAAGAAATGTACTGTATAATGAAAAACGTCATACTTCGTGCCAATGTTTGCCAAGTCAACTGTAAAAATCTGTTGTTTTGGATATGAAGTGTCATACGATAAAAACATTGTATCATTGGAATTATTAGGTAAGCTCACTTGTTTCTACGATTGTCGTTGACAGATATGGCAGAACTCTTCGTCAGGTAATATTCCTCAAATCACTTGTGCATTTGTACCGTGAATGTCGCGGCCTGATTTTATAATCCATTACATTCCCAAATATCTTTTCATGTCAGATAAGTAACTGGATTATACAAATTCCCCCAGAGCACTCAGTTTCCACTGAATAAAATTAGATCAGACGAAAGAGGCCATTTCCTGAGATGTTTTGTATTCAGTTGGGTTCTACCAAGTGTCACATTCCAGCTGTTCGGAAATTCGTTTGATCCTCCAAATTATCCCTCTTTCTCCCTTTCCGTATTTTTTGATAACGTTCACTATATGCTATTAGGCCAACACCATCATAGCCTTTCAGAAGTATGGCATTCGACTGATCAATTTCCGAAGCTCTACTACATAATAGTATATTATGCAACGATCGTGTAATGATGGTTATTGATACATGTGCATAAACCGGGATACGAAACGAGCCGAAGGCTCGTTCCGTATGGTTTAGGCGAGTGTATTAATAACCATCACATGAGAGTTGCATACGCTATTTTATCTACACCTAATAATAATGAAGAACTATAAACATCATATTATTAAGTATTTATACTGAGCACAATGATAGTAAGTGATCAATAGTATTTCTTTGAAAAATTCTACACCATTATAATTAATGGTATGACCACGGAAAATACAACAATGGGAAATAAAGAGAAGAAGGAAATTAAAAAATCTCTGCCGAGGTCAGGAATTGAACCCGGACATTAATGATAACTGCCGGCGCCATTGACCACTCGGCCATGAGAGCTCAATTGGTTTGATAGAAAATAAAAACATATATGTTACATTCGTCCAATAAAAAATATAATCCTTCCGATTGTACTTTTTCCTTCTCTAAGACACATGTGGAGGAGTCGCTGGTAATTTTTCTATATCACTGCTATAAGACATTTTCATACGATTATCGAAAATTGACTAAATTCTTCAAAAATTCAATACCTTCTGATTTTAACTTGGCAAACGTCAAAATGCAAAGCTTGCATCTTTTTCCATTGAAATGAATTTTAAAAAAAGTAAGCAACACCTAAAAATCTAGTATTCTTCATTAAGTATCATACTTTGGAAGAAAATAAACCAATTTAAAATATAGCAAAATGTCGTCATCAATCAAAACATATTGGAACTGTTGAAATGGCTAGTGTCTTTTGCATTGCTACTTTTCGAGATTTGATATATTTCACTATATTCCAATCACCCCTAGTAACAATTACGGATACCAATCTGATTGGCATATTATTATTGTTATTATTAGGTGAGTCTTTCGAAACTTCATCAAAACTTATCAGCCGGTTAGAGTTCCCATGACTTGTTATATAACTGGGTATGACTTTTTAATGTAGCCCTATTTACGAATAAATATCGATGACTCAATCTCTTAATTTAATAAAATTATTTTTCAAGAATTCCTTTAACATTTATTTGAAATGGCGGCTATTATTAACATCGCTTCGGTGGAACCTGATGTATCGCAGCCAACAGCATAGAAGAAGTATCAACTTCACTACAGTATACAATGTAATAGTAGAACGTCGAGAACGAAACAGGTAAAATTTAGGACACAAAGTAAAAAAATAAAGATAAAATCGAGTACGTTCAGGTATTAATATTCGGGTGAGGAGGGTCCAGGTTATACATACAAATTCATTCTTATTTGAAACAAGATACTCATTGGCACTATAAAAACAATGTTTCAATAGCAAAGTTTCGATTTGTATCTTGAATTGAATGAAAGCCAGACTCTTTATCCTTGAAGGTAGTCTGTTTCATAAGTGTGGGTTCATAGTATTTCCTTGCGATATCTGGAGTCTATATCGAGGAGTCGAAATTAGATTAGCTTGGCGAAAGGTATAATGGTGGACTTCGAATTGAGGCGAGCATTTATGCCTAGTTTCATGAATACGAGTAAATTGATAATGTAGGAAATGGCATGATTCGAAAATTGATAAAAAGAGGGCGACAATGTTCACGATATGATCTCCCTCCGTTATTCTGATTGATAATGCTACTAGACCATTCAATACTATTTGAAATTCCCGAATTTCAACATCGAGGGTCAAATAATCATTTCCAATGAAACTCCAGTAAAAATCTATCAGGTGAGTTCTCAATTGCAATAAACTTCGTACCAAAACTATTGCGAAATATTCCTGTAGTGGTTGTTGGCCCGTAACCATACAACAACATCGGATGAATTGGAGAAAACTGTGAGATCTACAAATGCAAAGTACTGTATTTTCGCCTTCTTGAGGGCCGATCAAATCAAACCAACAAACGATAAAAAGCCATCTCGCCACCAAAACTATATACACTTTTTGCGCGAAAAGCAGTTTTTCCGAATTATATGGCGTGACATACCCTAAGATGACTCACATTATATAACGCATTTCGAAAGAACTCATAATTTTCTTCGACTCACCTAGAATTTTAATCGTGAATAATAGTAATTTACGTCATAAGTCCAGGAAACGTATTTTGAGACGAGTTACTGTAAAAGTTTCCCGGTCGTATGTCGTAATGCGTTTCATTTCATACTGCAGACCCGTTTTATTTCATACTGCAGACAATAAATCTTACATTAATAAAACAAAAATTGAAAATATGATCATCCATGATGGAAACGCTAGTTTCTAAGGTTACTGTTTCTGGTGTTTGTTTTGTTGACTTTTGTGAAACGAAATGTCAACAGACAAAATGTCGACAAACAATAACATTCCCGAAGATGTTTTGCGTAAATATAATGAAGCTGCCGGCTCTCTGATCCCCACAAATGAGGAAATAATGCTGGCGTATTTGTTTGATCTGGTAAGTTGCACTTAATATTCTTTTGAAGGAATCATTATTGGTGATTTTCTAGTCGAAGAAAATGCCCAGTTCTTCACTCTGGTCAAAGTATTCGATGGTTAAAGCCATGCTACAATTCAATGAAAACGTGGATATATTAAGATTCTCTAAACTTCGAGCGTTCCTTTAAAGTCAGTCTGTTGGCTATCAACCTAAACAAGCCAAAACACTCACCAGAGAGGAATTGGTAAAATTTGTGAAAGAGGCACCAGATCAAAAATTTTTTTTGGCAAAGGTTATAATTTCAGATGTACATTTCAATATTTACTGATAATTTTGTGTTCTTTTTAGATTGTTGGTTTAATCGCCGTCGCTGGTGGTTGTCGCCGCGAAGAGATATATGAAATGTCTTTGGATGACATCCAGGAAACTTCTACACAATTGGTAATCACAATCCCTTTCTCAAAAACGAATCAGAGAAGAGTATTTACGGTCATTGATAAAATGGACGGCATAAGTGTGTTGGAACTGTTCCGAAGATACGTTGCCTTGCGGCCCAAAGGTTTAGGTCACAACAAATTGTTCGTAGGATACCGTAATGGCAAGTACATTTCCCAGCGCGTTGGAATTCACACAGTCGGTGGAGTCCCAAAAAAAAAGCAGAATTTCTTAGCAAATCCCGAGTTGTACACCGGCCATAGTTTTCGCCGCACATCGGCGACTTTACTAGCATAAGCGGGAGCGCAATTTTCCGTTCTCAAAAGACATGGAGGATGGAAGAGTTCCTCCGTGGTAGAAAAGTATTTTGAGGATTCGTTGGAAGGAAAGAACAAAGTGGCTAAAATGATCCAGGGAGGAGAAAGTTTTGTGCAAGTCTTAACTGAGAAATCTAAAAAAATTATTAGTACAAGTGCTTGCTCGAGTTCCACTCTCCACGATGGTTTACCGAGAGTTGAAATAACTGGGAATACAGCTTGCACAATTCATGTTAATTTTAATGTTCAGATTGTCTTTAATTACATGTTTATTAATTTTGTATTGTTTTCACAATAAATTGTTTGATTCTTGCCCCATTTCATTACAGTCCGGTAAAATTTTTACCGGACTCGATACCGTAAAGTCTCATTTACCGGACTAAAATCGTTGACTTAAACATGGATGTTACGATGCAGTATGAAATGAAAGTGTTTTCCGCATTCAAACTATGGTTTTGTATAGTTGAGTGGTTTGATACATTTGAAAAAACTCTGACTTTTCTGTGCATTCTTGAGGAAACAAATAACCCTCATTCATTATCAAAATAAAATACAGCTTATAATTCACAAAGGAGTATTTCATCTAAATAAATTCGAATTTTATGCTTCACAATATTAAGTCATAGTCATAGAACTCTGCGAGTCAGTATCTTCACTCTCAGCAAGAAATATAATAACCGTCATCAGCGCCTCTGCTAGTTGGACTCTTTCATCATTGAATTCCACCAGAAAAATATATATTTTCGATGAAAACTTCGTTTCTTATAGGATGACAGCAACTAGCATTATAATCACGATCGATATAATCAATACTATATAACGTTCCAAAGAGTATGAGGATCTTGGAGTTTGGCATCGGGGTCTCCTTTTTCTAAACTGCCGTATTATGGTTTACCTCCCCAGTTGTGTGCTTTGTTTAAAAATTTCTTGTCTGATAAGTCTCTGTATGTGGTTGTTGATGGAGTATCATCTGATATTCTCCCAATGAATGCAGGTGTTTCACAGGGTTCAGTTCTGGCGCCCACTTTGTTTCTGCTTCATATATTCATATCAATGATTTGCTCGAGAAAACATTGTTCAGTACATAGTTTTGCGGACAACAGTACTCTTCATACTGGTTTCTCTTCCAGAGTCCCCATACCAGCTCGAGAAACAAGAATTCAAAGGAACATTCATGTCAATAAAATTAACGATAACTTGGTAAAAATAATAGAATGGGGTAACATGAACTTGTTGGAATTGAATGCTAGGAGAACCTAGGCATGTTTAATCTCAAGGATAGCCGATCTATCATCATCTGGTATTCAGAGGTCAGGAGTAACTATTCCTACAAAATTAAGAACCTCGATGCTAGGAATTACGATCAGTGATAATCTCTCATGGGAAAACCATGTGAGATCGATCGCTAAAACTGCTTCCCAGAATATTGGATATCTATTTCGTGCGAATAAATACTTCACTTCTTGTCAGCTTCTGATGATCTACAAGGCATACGACCTGTCTTGGAATATGGTTCTCATGTGTTGAGTTCGGCAGCAAAACATTCATTGGGGCTTCTCGATTCTATTCAGAGAAAAGCAATTCGTCTTGTTGGTGATTCTTCGCTCACAGACTCGCTCACTTCATTGGAACATCGTAGAAGGGTGTGAGACTTGTCTCTCTTCTATAAATATTTTCACGGTAGGTACTCTTCTGAATTGTTATCAATCGCTCCACCCTTGCTCAGGGATCTTTTTTCAATAAAACAACTGAGCTTTCGAACTTCTTGCCGAGAGGGACTTTTTCTGATGAATGAATGTTCTTTGAACATCACAGGGCTTCCCTTTCGTGTGAATATAAAAAAAATTGTGAAAATACTTGAAACTCCTGAAATATATAGTTCAATTTGCATACTGACTTCTTTTTAACTGATCATTCTCACTTATTCCAAACATCCCTTCTAACAATCAGGAAAATCAATCCGATTGATACACTTCACTTTGAAATATTCAACTTCCGGCTGGATACAGTCAAATGCATTAGGGTATCAGAGGGCCGGTCTTTCCAAACTCCATAAAAACTTATCAGCCGGATAAAGTTCTCACGACGCTCCTGGGAACCATTGTATTCAACGGCCCACTTAGTTAACAGGACGTCAAAAGACCGGCCCCCAGGGGCTCGAATTCAGTGTTTCTTACGGTTGTCCAATTAAGAAATTGAAGATAAGCTGACGTTTCGTACGGTCTGCAGTAATGGGTGTTGTTTAATGTGATTGCATTGATTGCGTCATACCGCTCAGACTGAATTTTTCCCCGGAGGATTGACAGTAAAAAAATTAGAGTTGGTGCGTTTCTTGGATATGATGGAGTATGAGATGAATTTTGAAACGTCATGAGTTACGTTTGTGAAAGAATTGAGTGAAAAGGATGTACAGAACTTCATCAACGAGCAATAACTTCATATCTCAATTTTTATTTTCCTTCTTCCATTATTTCGTTTCAGTGACAGTTGCAAAAAATTGACTACCTTACGAGTTCGAGAGATTGATACTTGCCCATTTGGAGTGAATTGTTTGCCAACCCGTTCTCCGAATACGAGATGACTGGATTTCTCTTATATAGAATATAAAACTTATCTGGAAGAAATTGCATGCCAAGTGCGTTCCGTTCACTTGTAGTAGTATCTCATGTATCACCTTAAAAAATGTGGTTGACAATGTTCCCTGCTGAATGGTTATAGTTCAGACTCCCATTGTCTATATTCTTTAACTCTATGGAAATCTGTTGCTAAGAACGAAAGGATAAAAAATACAAATCAAGTAAAAAATATTAAATGAATAATTGAATAAACTAATATTGTGAAAAAAAAATGAGGTATCGAATGTGAAATACTAGTCAAAAAATGTAAATAAGAAAATAAATGAAATATTATGAATAAATATTGAAACCATGTTTCAAGTTGTTTACTCACGACGTTTCGATTGCTGGTATCTGCAATATTAATAATAATAAAAATTTATTAACCATTTTTGGTACAAACAGGTACATATGGTAGGTCAGAAAATATAAAGGAATGAAAAATTAGAAAAAAAGGAGACAAAAGCACCATTAACAATATTTGAATAAATATTTCAACGTCAAATTTTACATATATAATTATACATGAAGTACACAACATTAAATAAATAAATGAAGTTGGGAAGCTGAATACACTTTTTGGTGAATGAATCGAAGGTTTTTGTATAAAGTGTATATTGAAAATTTTGATTCTATTGCAAAGCGCTTTCGACTTTCGTCATCATCAGTGCTAGCTCGTCAGGGTACAGGAAGCATCTTTGACATAAGAGCTGTATACATAGTAAAATTTGATTTATATAAAATTAGTTAAACCAGCGAAAAGCGTGCTGGGAAGTTCAGGCCATGTGACACAGTACTGTGTCTGTGACTGTGTCACATGGCCTGAACTTCCCAGCACGCTTTTCGCTGGTTTAACTAATTTTATATAAATCAAATGTTACTATGTATACAGCTCTTATGTCAAAGATGCTTCCTGTACCCTGACGAGCTAGCACTGATGATGACGAAAGTCGAAAGCGCTTTGCAATAGAATCAAAAATTTTCAATATACACTTTATACAAAAACCTTCGATTCATTAAATAAATAATCAAAAAGTATCATTTATATACTCCTGCACAGTATAGTAGCACCTGTCAATTAATAATGATTCAACCCTATTGAAGAAGATGTTATCACTTTGAGAATTTACTATGTGAGTCGGCAATTTATTGTAGAGAGACACAACATTGTAGACTGGGGAGTTTTTGAACTTGGCGGTTTTATGACTTGGCAACCGCAGATGGCCTCCGAATCTTGTATTATATGTATGTGTTAACGCAATCGTTTCGAAGTACTCGAGGTTGTTACTAGCGAATTTGACACATTTGAGAATATAAGTACATGGAACTGTTAGAAGTTTTTCACTGATAAAAACCGGTTTGCAACTCTCGCGAAAATCCATGTCGAATATAATTCTCAAAATACGCTTTTGGCCCACAAAAACTCTATTCAAATCTGAACCGTTTCCCCACGCCATTATGTTTAGTGAAATGTGTGAAAATGCCATGGCAAAATAATTGCTTAGTAAACTTTCTTTTGTTACGCAAGATTTCATTTGTTTGATTATGAAGAATGCTGAATTCAGTTTATTGCAAACACTATTGATGTGCTGATCAAAATTCAGACGTTCATCTAGCAGAGTTCCCAAGAACTTTACTTCTTGTGTCATAACTCTATCTTCACTGAAGAGTATTCCGTTTGGTATATTACTTTTTCTGTTAAAGAATTTCATAGATACCGACTTCTTAGGGTTCAGAATGAGTCTGTTACGATTACACCAAGATGCAAATGTATCAATGATTTTTGTTACTTTACCAAGTAAGTTGTCAATGTTAGAACCTGAGACTGTGATCGTAGTATCATCAGAAAACATAATTAAGTGGCAGTCAATTATGTGTTCAGGCAAGTCATTCACAAATAGCACAAATAATAATGGACCCAAAACCGAGCCTTGTGGAACACCCATTCTAATATTTTGTTCACTCGACATAGCAGAATTATATTTGACAGTCATACAACGATTTTCCATGTGTGATCTCAACCAAGTCGAAATATTTCCAATCGTCTTCGGGTGCTGACTGATCATAACTAACAGCCATGGTGACAACGGCGTTCACGAGAGATTGCGTGAATGAATATATTATATATAGCTTGTATAGAGTCAGAGGGGCAGTTTGAAAAATATCCATAAAAACTCGGGAAGTATTCTGTTACATGTGCACATAATATTTCAGTTGAAAAAATCCCTTTGATTTTTCGGGATTCCTCTTTCCTGGAAATCAAAAGGAAAAACCTTTACAGCCGATTGCAACGACTCATCATAGCATATCTATCATACCAATATTTGGTGAGGTCGTTGAAATAGTATTGAAGGAACGTTTGATGATTTTTTTTCCAAAACAAAACACTCTGGATGATGAACAGTTTGGGTTTCGCTCGGGGTGCTCTACAATTCAAGCAGTTAGAACTGTTGTTGAAAACATAGTCGATGGGCTTGAAGGAGGAGCGTGCACATAGGCATCTTTTTTCGATCATTCCACTGCTTTCGACTGCTTTCCACATGACCTCCTCTTCAGAAGCTCCACTTTATCGTAAACAAGGGGTTCCATTCAGTTTGATTGAATCTTATCTACACAATTGTAAACAGTCCGTTTTCATTGACGATAAATCTTCAGATTTTGATTCAATGAAGCACGGTGTTCCTCAGGTCTCTTTCCCCTGCCCCTTCGTTATTTGTAGTAAATATAAATACAATTTTTCATTCACTTCTTCCTGTGAAGTGCATCTATTATGCAGATTATACCACAATTGTCAACCTGCATATAAATATATATATATATATATATATATATATATACAAACTAGTGAATATTGAGGAGTGCAGCACGTCAAAAGAAAACTCTTTTAAGTATGTCCAAGCTTTCGGAAATATATTTTATTCCATCATCAGGGAAACTACAATGAACATTACATGTGAACTCTATACTAGTTGGGTGAATGATTACTTACACTTATGTGAGGATGTATGACTTGATGGTACAATTCAGCATGATGACATTCATGTTAATGATGATGAGCAATGAGAATGTAGATGAGTAAAATAAACTTGATTATAAAACGTACACATTAAAATCTTCGTTAATGTGTACGTTTCATAATCAAGTTCATTTTACTCATCTACATTCTCATTGCTCATCATCATTAACATGAATGTCATCATGCTGAATTGTACCATCAAGTCATACATCCTCACATAAGTGTAAGTAATCATTCACCCAACTAGTATAGAGTTCACATGTAATGTTCATTGTAGTTTCCCTGATGATGGAATAAAATATATTTCCGAAAGCTTGGACATACTTAAAAGAGTTTTCTTTTGACGTGCTGCACTCCCCAATATTCACTAGTTTGTACCTAACTAGTCAGCAAAGACTACCTATCAATATATATATATATATATATATATATATATATATATATATATATATATATATATATATATAATCTTCATGAACTCTCGGTAGCCTCTCCTAAAAACACAGAACAGTGGTTTACTGCTAAGAAATTGAGTGATGATAAAACACAAAAAATCACATATTCCTCATATTCGATCATATCTAGGGGTGAAAATGCTAAACTTCTAGATGTGGTATTAGATGATGGTCTCGAATGGTCATATCACATCGACTTCCTCTGTACCAAACTTTCAAGACAACTCTCTCTCTTGAGACAACTAAATGGATATTTGAGTCCAGATATTTTGTTGACGGTATACCACTCTCTTTTACTCTCATTCGAGCTACACCATTCTTTGTAACGTAGTCAAATAATAATAATTTCTATTTTCATCAGACTCAGAGGTTTCGAAATTGTCAGCACACTCACCTTGACGTTTGGAAAATAAAATAAAATGAAAATACTCACATAAACTCACAAAACACAAAATAGATTCAAATTTGCTCTAGATTTAGTAGTCCTGTTTAGTTGCCATAAATTCCCCAAGTGAATGAAAAGCATCATCTTTCAGATAGTCTTTTACTGACTTTTTGAAAGTTATAAACCTATTTTCGCTTCTTATAGTAACTGCAAGGTTATTATAAATTTTTATTTAAATTCATAAAAGACCCTTTGTGAACTTGTGATAAATGAGATGTGGGTAAGTAAAGTTTGTCCCCGTTTCTAGTAATATACCTAGGTCGTGTAGTGGTTAGCATATCTGCCTATCAAGCGGAAGGCCGGGGTTCGAATCCTCGCTGGGCCACCGTGCTGGGTAATCGCACGTTAAAAGGTAAGGCCTCGTTGATACATTGCTCGCACAAGTTTCGACTTCTGAGGGTTGACGTTCGTCAGCTGGTTAACGAAAACGAACAATTTTAGAACAATTTTAGACATCTTTGAAGGTTGGAAATTTATTCATATGTTTCTTTACATAACAAGCAGCCCCAAGAATATACAGACTGTTGACAGTAAGAATGTCTTCATTAATAAATACTGAGCGACATGAGTCAGTGCGTTTGAAATTGAACATGCCTCTGAGAATACGTTTCTGTAAAATTAGTACTCGTTCAATATTTATGAAATTTCCCCAGCATAACAATCCATATGTTGACTTAGAATTATTATATCCATAATAATACATTTCCAAGGTGGATACTGTGGATATTTTATACAGTTGTAAAATCTCAGTTGCATACTGAAAACTTTTCAACTTGAGTCTCCCACGTCAACCTGCCATCTAGGTGCAAGCCAAGGAATTTTACGTTTTCACTATGTTTTAAAGATGGATTTGGAATTCCTACTTTTCGTACAAGAATACCATGATCTTGTAAATCATACATCAAATCGGTTTTAGAGAGGTTTAAATTCAGGCCATTTGCAATGCACCATGTTTTCATTTGACTAATGCAATGTGTGGAATTTTTCGAAAGCTATGCATCACTCACCGCCTGTACAATAAACGGCGTATCGTCAGCAAAAAGATTCAAAAAATAATTGTCAAGGTTTATATCCAAGTCGTTTATAAAAATGAGAAGAAGTGTTGGGCCAATAACACTCCCCTGAGGTACTCCATGAGTAACGCCCAGATAGCACAAGTACGTCCAGTGGACGTACTGCATATGTACGGTGAGGATGTATTGTACGTATTTGGGACGTACTTTAGTCTCCGACAGACGTACATAAGACCTCCCTAGAACTTACCGTTTCCGCATAGTCGGTAATCCCAGGTACGTACTTTTCTAGTCCACACAGGACCTGTAATGTACAGAAAGGGGAACTGTTTGGGACATTCCGAAAACGTACCTTCTTGTTAATGATATATCGACGAAAAAAATAAATTCAATTGATGTCACGTCTCAATTCTCAGTTCTCATATTCGGAATTATTCATTTCTTCTTTACCAATTAGTCAACTCGAAAACTTCACTCATGCATATGTACTTACCGAATACTAACCTGGAAACAACTCTGGCTGCTGCGGGACTTGAACCCGGACCTTCACTTTGAATATTTCACTGTTTACCACTACAACGCTCTACGGTACGGAGAAACTTGTTTCTAAAGAAGAGTTGTGTGGTATAGATGTGCATTCGACATTGGGAGCGTAGAATAAAATATTGAATTATCACATTAGGTGGCATATTGGCATAATACTGCAATATAGATATGCAAATTCTGATAATGCTTGAATATCGTTTTCAAAGTAAAATGAAAATATTCAACTCGTCATTTTCGAATCACAACTGAAAGAGGTATCGGTATTTTGAGAGTGATGACTTTAAAATATTCGAACATATACTTACCAATATTGGTAATGCAATATTCATGAATTATTCCTGAAAAAAATTGGAAAAATTGAAATATCGACGTGGTGAATTTTAATACCAGAAAATACGGCCAGAACTTTTTGCACAGCAAGTGTGATAGTCCACATCGCCATCGCATATAAGACAGTGATCCTTCAGTGTTTTTTCAAATATATTTTCATTGTTACTGAATTTCCTAAAGAAAAATTCAATGTTGTCTCGAACGTAGGTAACTAACTTGAAGTCACCATATGATGTGCTACTTGGGATAGTCCGTTGGGCCTACCTGACAGGGACGGTAATGTACGTATGTGGGACGTTTCTAGTTCGTACTTTTTCGGCCCACACTAGACTTGAGGTGATCTAGCTGAATGTACAAAGTAGATTTCTTGGCGTACGTCAAGGAGACGTCCAAATACATACGATTCCCAAAAATGTACGTCATCACTATGATCCTCAAGAGTTTCAAAAGATACGATTTTGAAAGGGACCCAATATCTACGCACCTGGAAGGTCCAAACAGTACGTGCATAGTCCTTCCAAACATGTATGTCAATGATTCTTATAAACAGTACGTACAAGGAATTATCAAAAAAGCACGTCATTGGTATGTCCCTTACTCGTTCCGAAATGTACGTACCTGAAAAGGAGTTATTATGAACGTACCCGGGACACTTACTACAGTACGTACATAGTACTTCCAAGCATGTACGTTTTTATTACATTCCGATTGGAACGGGACCAAATATGTACCTACATGGGACGTCTATATAGTACATACATGAAACATCCGGAAATGTACGTTCTTCGAATGTCTCCCATACGTCCCGGGACGTATCGACGTAACTGGGACATAAATGGTTCGTCTTCAGGACGTCGCGTGCTATTTGGGCGTTTAGGTGATCTGATGGATAAACAGTTCCATTTTCTACTATTCGCACTTGTTGGGTTCTACCCATCAAGTAGGTTTCTATCCATGACAAGGAAGGTCCTCGAATGCCATATGACTCTAGCTTTGTATAAGCAGTGAGTGACGAACCTTATCAAAGGCACGTGCAAAGTCAAAAAATGTCACAAGTTTTCTTGTAACTATCAAAGTTCTCCTGTAATACTCTGTGATATGATAAGAGAGCTTCATGGGTAGAACAGCCTTCAGTAAATCCATAATGTCTTGTGGTAAATGTGTTTGATTTTGACGAAAATGATATGAATTTTTTTTGAAAAGCCTTCTCAAAAATTTTTGAACAAAACCGATAAGAGAGCAATTGATCTGAAATTATTTGGACATGAATAGTCACCTTCCTTGTGCCTGTTCTGGAAGAGACATTTACCAGATAGACAAGAACATCTAATATAGTTAGATACTTAATTACAGCTCTTCGGAACACAAAGCCTTTTGCGTTCATATAATACCAATTTCCAAAAGAACAACTAACCCTCCAACCTTCAAAGTGAACTTTCGAAAAAAACTATACTCGTTTTCTATTATGATGATTACAATGTGTTTGTGCAGAGATGATCTCTCATTCAAATATCGATCAGAAAGAAGCCAAGAATACTTCAATCATTCAGCTGCCGCGTTTAGCATCTCTAACTACAAACGATTCTTTCAAGTGATTCACTTCTTCGCATCATTTCTGGCGAATTGAGGACAGTTTATTTGGAGTTTGGTGAAGACAAGATCTCGAAACTTTTGTCATTCCAGTTTCGACTTGGCACGACTACAAAAGAGACATTTAAACTTAAAATCTATTTATCTGAATGCCCATGTCACAACTCATTTTTTATGGTCGAGAAACTCTCATAAGGATGAAAGAACAAGGGAAGAAGTATTATGTGTCAGGGATCGGATGCCAAGATCGATGCAGCAGAGAGCAAATGCGTACTCGAGAATAGATAATGGGAAATATACGTCAATAGACATCTTTTGTTGGAAAAATTGATGAAGGCGGGACTTTCATATCGTTTGTAACTCATAATTCATAGGAAATGGAATTCCTTTGTGATTTTTAAGATACAGCGCGTAATATTTGAGCAGCTTATTGAACAGATATTTTACCCTTCAGCTACTTACATTGGCCTTTTCATTTCAGAAGCAGGAGGAAATATTAAATTTCTTTGATGAAAACGAATCGATTATGCAGTGAATATTTTTAAATTGGATCGTCGATCAAATATTCCGTTTTAGAGATTTAATTTTGTTATAAAGCATCGTACCAACGCTTTCCATTTAAAGGTTCATGCGGAAATAAAAATCCTGTATTTTTTTGGTTTCACGATGAAGAGAAACGGTTATTCGATTGAATTTCTTGATTTTGAAATATTTCATTGCTATAAGTCTCTGGATATATCCCATGATCAATGTACCACAGATGTGCCATTATAGTAAATCGCTTATGAAACTAAGCGAAGGTCATTGATATATTTACAAGAAATAAAAGCATATTATTTCGATATTTCGTCTCTGTTATTCGATATAAAATGTTCATACTGAGAAGGACTGCAAAGCTTCTACGAAATTTGAAAAATACTTTCATTTTTCATAATAGAATGAAATCAAATTGATATTCTCAAGCTACTATGGTGAAATATTTTTTACAATTTTACAATTTGACAACTGAAAAATATTTTTCACCAAACCTTTTCTTCTATAACAAAACTAACTGTCCGACTGTAATGGCTGCCATAACGATCTCAAAGCAAAGCAGGCCTCAGAGATTCATTTACACCCTTATTCAAAGCACATGTTATTCCCACAATTACCTCAATATTTATTCTTGAGACATTTTGTTTGATAATGAAAAATGAATCTTCTCTTGGCAGATCTTTTACAAATTCATATAACACTCGCCAATATGACAGTAATATAGATCCCCCCCTTTCAACTACTTCATTCGTTAAAGATTCCATCATTCACAATGGAATCAAAATGTTCAATCACCTACCAGCCGCAGTGGAAAAAATTGAGAACTATAAATTTCTCAGAAAGGAGGTAAAAAATCGTATAGTTGAAAAAGCATATAATTATACTCAGGAATTTTTTGATGACCTATTCTTCGAATAAATATAAACCAAACTTGAAAAATTGAAATATAAACTCTTTCTATTCGTTTTTTATATATTGATATTTAATTTACATTTTTACACATGCATGTTGTATATGATTTATTGTTACTTATTCATATTTTACTTTGTATATTAATGCTTTGTTAATGAGAATTATTGTCTTCTGACAATAAAGTATATTTCCGAAATTTTCTCGAGATCATGAATATTTTGAAAATCATCCTGAACCGAAGGCGAGAGATAATTTTCTTGAAATATCCGTGAGCAAGAAATATTTTCCAAGGATAACTGAAGTACGCGTGGTATTCGGGAAATCCTTTTTTCCATTTTTGCAAAAAGAATTCACGAAAACATAATAAAAGTTGGATGACTCAGTCAATGGAGTCTAACTCAAGATATATGAGCCTCTGAAGAAGCAAGTCACTCACGCCAGCGAAACGTCAAGAGAAATTCCAAAAAACGACGGCCTTCAAACCCGAAACAAAGTAGTGATACTGAAAATCTCGGCCTTGAAAGCCTTAACCATTAACTCACTACACTACATTATTAGGATCTTCATTATGGTCCCCTGTTTTTCGTGATTTTCATTGATGATATCATCGATGACCCAATATTCATAAATGCATATGATTCAAAATTGATCTCTACCATTGATTCTACCCAAGACTTGTTATAAGCAAGAAACGCACTGGAAAATTTGACACTTTGGTCTGATTCTAATATGCTTTCACTGAATACCGTCACATGTAATGTGATGTCTTTCACCAGAAGACAGTCCGTAATAGAATTTCACTACCATATAAAGGGGATTGTCCTCGTCAGACCCGAACTAGTAGATGATTTAGGAGTTTACTTCCACTCAAAACTGGCATTCATTGAATATATACATAAAACGATTGCCTCCGCTAATAGAATGTTGGATTTCGTCATCCGTAACACCAATTAACTCACGAATCTAGAAACATTCCGTTTACTGTCTACAATTTTTGTCAGAACAATGTTAGAGTATGCGTCAGTGGTCTGGAATCCAGTATATGAAACTCATATATCGCTTCTAGAGAAGCAACAAAGACGATTCATGAAAGCTGCAGTGCACAGGTTGGATGGCGTTTATCCGGAAAGGGGCGTTCCCAATAATGCTCTCATTTTCTACCTTAACATTCCTGACCTAAGATATAGACGTGACGCTTATGGAGTTGTATTTCTATAAAATTGAATAAACAGTCGTATCGACTGCCCAATTTTGCTGAACAAAATTTGCCTGAAAGTTCCAAGGCCAGGACTCAGAAAGTATTCCACGTTTGTCTCACCACCAGCAAGAACAAATGTACTCGTTTCCTCCTCCATATATCAAATGGTCAATCATTACTCGAAACTTGAGGATAGCTCGGATATATTTTTTTACAATGAATATCAACTGAGAGAGATCGCTCTCATGCTGTCAGATTTGTAGTGGCTTTTGATGCATTTTCATTCTAGTTCAGACTTTTGATCAAACTTCGATTATAATTTCAGTTTGCAATGTTCATGATTGTAGTGGACTGTGACGAGCTTACACTTTTTTTTTAGAGTTCGCTCGCTTCAGCCCTATCTTACAACAATATTGTATTATGCCATTCTTATTTTGTTAACTTACTGACTCATTGTCCTTCAATAAGTATTGAACTAGGTTGAAAAAGGAAACACGAATTCATCTCCACAACAAATTAAATTCCTGAAGGAACTATGTCCTAGTTAATAAGACATGTTTCGAACATATATATGTTCATCTTCAGTTAGGTACAGATGAACATATATATGTTCGAAACATGTCTTATTAACTAGGACATAGTTCCTTTAGGAATTTAATTTGTTGTGGAGATGACTTCGTGTTTCCTTTTCAATAAAATTGGTCTTCCACTTTGAGTATGGACTACTACCTTCGTATTAAACTAGGTCTTTAACCCACACTGTAATTGGTTTACACCGTTTTGGTGGAGTATAATTCCTCATTAGGTAAATGTACCCTTTTGATAATTTGAAAATGAATAAGTGTCTTTATTATGCGCTTGTTAGGCCTAAGCTGGAATTCGCTGAACCTGATCTTTCTCTATGAAATTAATAATCTCAAAATGGATTCGTCTGGAATGTTATAACTTGTTCCTTAGCATATGTGCTACCTCGATGCACCAGACACCCTCTCTGCTCTTCAGCTTACCTGCGATCATCACATCAATTAGATCTCCTTTAACAATTATGCTTATAAAAGCTAATAGCTTCAATTCGACTTTGGACATAGGCTGGACTTTTTCACAGTCTGCTTTTCAAGGAATGCTTGTATAATATATGATTGATATTTCTGTGTGAATTGTTTCCATCATCGGTGAAACAGATACATCGTGTTCAGACCTCTAACAATTCGAATTAGGAAATAGTCGATGTAATTGAGCCGGATGGTTGGTGTGGACGAATGAATAAATGAACAGATCAATTCTGATGTGTTATTGGGATTCCTAGAAAACCCATACGTCCTCTGGATGAAAGTTTAAATTGATGCCAAAGTGCTGATTCTTAGTTGGAGGATCGTTTCGGGAAAGTGCAGCAACGAATAATTGCATCAACTGATAATTCATCATACGTTCACGTGAAATTCCCATAGCAACAGTTTCAGCCCAACTACAGAATACTCAACTATACAGAAGCGAATCCAATGACATATTCAGTAAAAGCCACGCCTTCCCGAGGTGCACCAAAAATAGCGCAAATATTGTAATTCTTTTACTCCAGTGAGTCAGATGAAGACAGCTAATTAATTCGACTCATGTCACTTGAAATTTCCCAGTGTATTTTCCTATTGTTGGTATATATTGTCAGATTTCTCAGTGCACATGAAGGTGCCAAAGTTCGATCAACGTCAAATATATGGGTGCGCTGCGTTGCACCCACATTTCGTAACACCCACAATGCGTATCTGTATCTGTAGAGTAGGGAGGGTGAGTATAGACCCACAGCACTTAGGCCACAATATGGCCCATTGTACATCCTCCCAAGGAGTCGCCCTCCTAGGACATTGTCCATCCTGCCTTATCCAGGAAGGAGGACAGGTCACCAGGGGACATCTCCTTAATATCGGCAGGTGTAGGCCAAGACTCACCGAACACACACTCTCTTATCGACGATGGCTCCAGACATTCGCATAAGACATGCCTGACAGTTTCATCTTCCTGTTCACACATCCTGCATAGAGGTGTGTCCACTAGCCCCGTAATATGGAGGTGTTTCCTTAGTTGACAGTGTCCAGTCAGAAATCCCACTGTTAAACGTAGGTTCTTCCTGGTCATCGCCAAATATTTATTTGGATCCAGCTTCTCAGGGTCGCCCAGGGTGTAATGCGTAATACCCACATTTCGATACACCTACATTCCGTTATCCCCACATTTCGTAACACCCACACTCTTTGAACATACCCGAATGATGCCCTGTTGCAAAATTTACCGGATATTCTGCAATTTTCTGTTAACCCAATCTAACTTAACCTAACTAACCTAACCTAAAAGAAGGATGAATTTGGCAACAGCGCATCATTAGGGTTTGTTCGGAGAGTGTGGGTGTTATGAAATGTAGGGATTACGTAATGTAGGTGTATCGAAATGTGGGTATAACGCATTGTGGGTGTTACGAAATGTGGGTGCAACGAGATGCTCCCAAATATATTTGGGACAATTGTGTTGAGTCACCGTTTCGCTTCTGTATATAGTAATCAAGTATTCTGTGGCCCAACTGTGAATGGTGTCCTAGGGCCAAGGCCATCATATAGACTTATGTTAAGAACCTAGGATAACTTCATCTTCAGAATGAAAGTATGGCCACATTTAAAAAATCTACCCCCTATATATTATCTGACTGCAGTTAAACTCAGCTCACTATACTACATTCCTCATACGTTCTGATTTGATACTGGGATTTCAAGAAAAGCGATATGCCCTCTGGATAGAAGTTTCAATCTATGGCAAAGTGGTGACTTTCAGTTGTGCTCGGTGATTTCCGAACGAATCAGTTTGTTGTCATCGCAACATATCAAAATGTAAGCAACAGTGCATTCCAAATTAACGGGTCAGTGAAAAAATATCAAAAAACATGATATCGAAAGAAAAAATATCGACAACAAAATATCGAAAAACAGAATATCGAAAGAAAATAATATCGAACGGAAAATATATCGATCGGAAAAAATTTCGAAAGGAAAAAAAAATCGATCAACAAATCATCGAAAAGAGAATATATCGAATGATGAAATAAGTAAGAATAGAATATCGAAAAACAAATTAACCAAGAACAAGCTAGGTATTGGGGAAAAAGAGTAATAAAATATCGCTGTAGTTTTAGATGCTGGTTTTATTAGGAAATATTCTGGTACATAGTGAAATCCTGGAGTCTATTATGAAAATACTGTTAAGAGAATTTCTGATGGATCCGATATCCGAAGATTCGATAATTGTGAAATTTCTCTTATTGTTAGAATAGTTCAAAATTGCTGTGGTGTTGAATTATACCCGCAATAAAAAAATCCTTGTATCAACGTACTCCACGATATCAAATATCGAGTTTATGGAATTTCACTTCAAAGTACATACAAAAATGGAAGAAAACACTCAAAATATCATAATATGAAATACATTTATTTCGAAAATTAGGAAAAACGACCAAAAAATAACACATTATTTCTACAATTTTGAAGCATGTGGTTCTCAAATTATTTTGCTGACAATGCTTTTCACGTAAATAATATAAAAAATGGGGCCGTTTTCATCGGAATACAATTCAAAAGAACGAACTACTGATTGCAATCTTCCGGTTAAATCTTTGTATTTTTTTTTTTTCGGTTCTTTTTGGCCAGACATTTCATGGGAAACTTTTAATTCCGTCATACTTTGTTCTCTCAAAATAACTTCTAGAAATTTCCATATGGATGGGTTCTTCGCGTGGAATTGACTCATTAGGCGTTTATGCCAGCCTTCGACTACATTATTCGTTTCTTGAAACCCATGCAGTGCTCTGTTGTAGCAGTTCCACAACGAATGGTCGAAGATGGGTTTCCGTGTCGGTCTACGACCAATCCAGGTATCTTCAAAATAATCAGTTATAGATTGTGCTTCTCGTGGAATCAAATTTCTTTCACATATAATGTCGAAAACCTTCACTACATACGTTTCTGGGACGAAAGCGATTGCCGATATCAATTTGATGTGATATTGAAATTCAGAATCTGTGTCGTAGCGGGTTTTGAATCCAGATTTTTGAATTTGTTCAAATATACATCGTTTGAAATGATAAAAACAGGATACGGCTGTTTTTATATTTTTTGATATTTGGAAATACCGTTTTGAACACATTAATCGTTGCTTTTTCGAAGTCAGTAGTGACGGACTCTAAAGATAATGAAGTCAATTAATCTTTCACTTTGTCAAAAAATGCCTTATATATCAATTCTGTTTTATTAGGCAGCAGGGCGAATACCAATCGTACAGTTATGTTTTCAACCTCACCATGGATAGTGAATAATTGGTAAAACATTGAGGGTACAGTTTTGACCGTACCATTCATAAACCAGTTCCTACTCCTCGATAAATGGTCAGTGTTCAACGGTGTCGCAAATATTATCATTGTACAACTATCTTCTTTACCAGAGTCGAATAATAGCCAGTTCTCACTCTTTCCAGTTTTTCTATATACATCGGGTATATCAAACTCTGTTCGACTAGTCGGAACTGTCAGGCCTCTATTATTTTCCTTCTGTCTAATATTTCTGATAGTTCTCTTCATACTACTTATTGATGGTAGCTGAGGAAGTGTATGGTCACTGGTGGTTGTAGCAATATTCGAAAGTGACATTTGGGGAGAATCTTTACTTTTCTTGCATCTTGCTTTAGTTCGTCTAATTTTGTTGCTAATTCGAATCTCGATGAGGTTCCTGTATGGTTATGGTCATTTTTCTCAGTTGCTGCTCCATCTACACAGTCAGCTCTTCCCATACAACCATTGCTTTTCCATTGTTCACATTTCCAATTACACTCAGTGTCGGATTATTTCTCGCGAGTGTATAAATAACCATTATAAAACAGTTTATTATTTCCTTCCTGGCTAGGAACATATTGGAAATTTGAAGACATTTTGACATCAACTTTCAAACCATCATATGAAAGTTAGTTTAATGTTTCATTTTCGAAATATTTTCCATTCGATATTATGTTATTCGCTAATATACTGGGTCGATATTATGTTATTCGATATTATTTCCGTTCGCTTTTATGTTTGACGATATTTTTTCCGATCGATATATCTTCCGTCGATATTATTTACTTCGATATTATGTTTTTCGATATCTTTTCACTGACCCCAAATTAACAGGCAGTATATTTCTAATTGGAATTTGAATGATGACTGGAATTTTCAAGTATAACTGAAGAAATCTGGTGGATAAAACAGCAAATAAAAATCTTCACAGAAGGAAACGGTCCATTTTCCCACACAGTCCGTAAGAAACCTTTCACCCCGAAACTTATTTTTCATTCTCCCAACTGACGTCGAGGCGTTCCGTAATATGAACTTGTGAGAAACACAAGACAGCAGTTGTAGCGAATTATCGCGTTTTGGAAATACTCAAGAGACATTTTGAAATAACCCTCCAAACGTAAAATGCCATCTCATGAGACAAATTTTTCCAAATATGATATAATGAGCTCGCGAAAACAAAACCGAAAGTGTTTCATCAAGATATCAATTCGGGAGATAAGAAATTACGATCGATGCCCTGGAAACCAGACTCCGTACTCTATTTGATATGTAATTAGTCCCTGCAGAGCTCTTAGCGAAACTGATTCCTCTCGATAGGACCTCGCTAACCCAGTAAACATTTTAGTGAGGTGGCGCTAGATCAATAATTGTTACTTCACTTCGCTGTATACTTCGTTTATGGACTCTCTCGATTCCACATATCAATACAGAGTGTTTCAGATCGAATTCTTCATATCATATAATATATGAAATGTTATAATTTTGAATAAATTCCAATGTACATTGTGTTATGTATATATATATATATATATATATATATATATATATATATATATATATATATATATATATATATATATATATATATATATATCATATGTACATATAGGAAAAGAGCGAATGATCTTGAGAATGCAGTCAATACATTACGTAGAAAACTCTTTGTTATTTGGTCGAGCTTTCGGAAATGTTTATTTCCTGTACCAAGACAATCTGAAAGGTGTGGGAAAAACAATTTTGAGACGAAACAATATTAATAAACGTAAAGTCGTGAGTATTGACAACTTGAGATTTTGAAAAAAAGTCAGCAACCATATATCACACATGAAGAACAATTATTCTTCATTGAACGTCAATTATAATAAAATTGGAAACACTTCAAAACTGTTCATGAACATCATAATAAAACTGAAAAATGTTAATAATTTGCGGAGGAAGCAACAAGTTAAACGTGTTTAATGGCGGTTGTAACGTACCAAAAATCAATAATTTTGTTGTTGGTATTGGAGGGAGATATTGAGAAGTTATTGGTTGGTATTGTTTCTGGACTAATCAGTATCGGTCAGCTGTCTAATCGACCAAAGAGAATAGAGTGAGTGTTGAGAAAGACCAATGAGAATGAACTATGTGTGCACTGATGAATTTAGTGGATTTTATGGAAGGAACAGATCAAAAATTGTGATACCAACTTAACAATTGGTGGGGAATTTGAAAATGTAAAATTTTTATAGGAAATTTTGATCATGAATTGAGGAAAAATTATCTTGCTCTAAATTCAAAATATAGTTAGAAATGATGATGAGGTTATTCAAATCGGTTCTTCTGTTCATGCTGTTTCTATGAATATTGATGAAAATCATCTCTTTGAATATTCTTTTGTAGTATTTGTTTTCTGTACACAGTACTTTAGTTTGCTGGAAATTCATTGTGTGCTTGTTTTTTACTACATGGTCTGCTAGAGCACAAGTGATTTTTTTTGCAGTAACAGTCGCTTTTATGAGAAGGTATGCGGCTTGAAAGGTTACGAGAAGTTTGTCCAATATATGTGAGATCGCAATCCTGGTAAGGTATAGCATAGACAATGCTCTTTTCCTTAACTAGATAACAATGGTAAGTATATAGTTTTCTCACTTCAAATAATCATGTCTTCCCATAAACTGCTTCAGTGGAGTACCTCCGATTTTTTTCAATAAAAATTTCAATGATGTGTTTTGTATGACCTGTAAGTTATGCAAATAAGGTTTACTCAAACCTCCTCATACTGTAATGCGGTACCTAATAATGGATTCTGCTAAGGAGTCATATATTAATAATAGAAGCTTATTGTTTAGTACATTCCTCAGTTGGTGGAATTAATGCATAATTTTTCGGAGTCGTTTTAGAGTATAGTTCATAAGTATATAGTTAATATGTTCATCCCAACGTAGAAATTAATCCAGCATCACACCAAGGTATTTTATGGAGCATGTTTTTTGAATAGTTGGACAGGAACATTCCGAAGAGTGATCACACTGGAATTTATGTACCACAATTTTGTCACGTACTGGTTGGTCTCTTGAAGTTGTGGTGAATACCACAAATTTAGTTTTACTAATATTCAGACTGAGACGGCTAACACCGGCTAACACCAGCCAGCAATATACTGTTTTTAAATTATTTTCTACTGTTTCATAGACTTTATCCCATGTGTCACCAACAAAAAGCAGTGCTGTGTCATCAGCATAAGATGTTTTCCGTGAGATAATTTGAGAATAGCTTCGAAAATTTTTGCAAAATTATTTATGATTGTTATTGGCCTATAGTAAGTAGTGAATTTTTTGTCTCCGTTTTCAAAAATTGACACTGTGGTGGATTACTCGAACAAAGCAGGAATTGAACCTTCCTCAAAACATAAGTTAATTATGTGGCACAACGGGTCTAAGAAGAAAGCATGAAATTGTTTGAAAAAATATAGTTTGGGTAGGAATATTGAATATTCATTGAAAAAATCTAACAGCAGATATAAAATATTTTTTCAATATTCAAAAAAAACTCAAAATAATAAAACTTTACTGAATTCTTGCCGACGACTTCCTCCGGAAATTCCTAAATTCAAGAGTACCTGAAAAGTGATGAGTCAATCGTTGAAGAGAAGTACAAAAAAAATTGTGGTTTTGGTGGAACCAACGACTGACTAAATAATGATATAGTGAGATTTTTTCCACAAATAGCTCTCTGTTTTGCTTTGTGTAGATATTCCTACGTCTGCTATCGATTTGATTCAATTTTCATATACTTGGTAAACAAACACATCATTGAAATTTTTATTGAAAAAAATCGGAGGTACTCCACTGAAGCAGTTTATAGGAAGACAGGATAATTTGAAGTGAGGAAACTATATACTTACCATTGTTTACTCTGGATAATGAAATTTCCAATGACTACTTTAGAACACTCTCAAAACACCCGAGCAAAAGCCAAACAAGACACAGCTGTGCCATTATGTAAAAAAAATCACACTCAAAGATTTATATTTTTTTTGATCCCAAACTTTTCAACATGCTGCCCTCATATATAAAAAATATTACCACAAGTTGAAACGGGATCTGAAGTGTTTTATAGACCTAAATTATGAAAAACTTAAAGACATATTTTCTAACACATACTGAGTAATTACTTTTTTTCTATTTTTCCTGTTTCACTAGGACATATAGCCCTGCTCAGGGTCGTTTCTCGCTACATTTCACCATCTCTATACATATGTTTATGAAAATGTAATTAGACTAATCAGGGTACTGTAAATTATATATCATGTACCACAATGAGTTTCACCTCACAATCTTGCTTAGGTGGCTCAAAGTGGTTAACGACCGTTTTACTTTTGTGAAAAAAAAAATCTGTAAATTACCTCAATAAAATACTTACTTACTCCAATGAGGACAATGTTGTCAATCAGCATTGCCGTTGGAAAAAACTGTACATCCGTCACTGAAACAAATTATGTGGAGATAGATAGGATGCCATGCAATGGTTTTCGTCATAATTCTGCAGAATTATGTTCGATCAGGGTTATTTTCAGTTGACTGATGTACCATTTTGATTTTGTACGGATGACACTTCATTCCTCTTCAAGAGTCTCCACCAGACTATTCAGGATTTTTACTATTACCTCACCAATTATTTGAACTTGCTGTTCCACCGGAATGGACAGATGGCCTGGTGGCTTTTTGTTCTGTAGTTGTGAGTTTGGATGCAAGTTCTCTTGATTATTTTCTAGATAGGACAATTCGGGAAACGATCGTTAAAAATTCTTTCGGATTCGTTGATGTTACGCGTCGTGCTGTAAATGGAAATTATTTCAAGACAAGAAAAGACATTCAAGTTTTTTCCCAGGTGGCCCCCAGTTACCATTTCGAAATTTTCATGTGCCAATTTCACTGCAAAATATAGCATTCATGCATAAATTAGATTATCCCAAGTTTCAATTTTTTTAGTTGACCCGTTGAAAAAATTAAAGGCGGTATATTATATCAAACCACTATGTAAATATTCTACCACCAAAAGTAGTATGTGTCAAACAATACATGGAATTATTTCCTTAAAATAGCTACTACCCCAAATGACCGAACTTTTCACAATCGTCATTATTATTGAAATATCTATTGTATAGGCATAACCATTATCAATATCTGTAAAGACACCCGTCGATATTGATATCGTCTTATAGTGAGTCTTTCAAATCTCCTGCTCAAATATTAGCTTTCTCTATATTTTTTTCTTTGTTGCAAATGAACATTTCATGAATGCTATCCACTTGATTAAGTTACCTATTCTTGGTGCAAAATTTGAGTGAGAGAAAATTAATCCCATGTGATTCAGTGCCCGTCGTGTCTCATAGGCAGGGTAGTACTATAAGTAGTTTGGCGAGTGAAACAAACGTCTTTGATAGAAACCTTCCTATTGGAAGTTGAGACATCTATTACCACAACACCGAATTGATCTTGATGAATGAAATAGCAAATTTTGTATGCATCACCTGACACGTATAGTCTGAATTTGAATTCCTCCATTTGTTGAGTTGTTGAGCTGACTTTGAGTCTGAATTTTTGATATTGTTATGTATTTTCCACTTTCATCAATGAACTTGATGAATATCATTATTATAGGTAAGTCTGAGATAATTGATTCCTGAAAAACTTCTTATTATATTGGTTTAGAGAAAGATACGAAGAAATATTCCCCTTCAAACGTCAACAAAGAATAAAGTTTCGTGACGATACTACTCTTACATTACAGCCTTTTTGCAGCAATTTTATTGCATGCAATATTGACTGCATGCAAAAGTGAAAACTGAGATACCAGTGTTCTTACATTTGAGCCACTTTCCAAAACTTTTTGACCTATTGACATTTGACATATCATTAAAATGGTTATGGAGTTTTTTAAGAAAACATGATATTATATTATCAAATACGTTACCTGGAAATTGTTTTTGCCATTTCTACACCATCCACAATATTGGAATGACTGATTATAAAGTATAGCTCATGACTCTTCTACTTAAAAGTCGGCCATTATAAAGAATACAGAACCACCAACACAATAAGACAATAATTATGTTGTCAATATCTAAAATCACTAAAAATATACAAAGTTTCGCGTGTATGACCTTGAAAATTAGAAACATTTCTATAAATTTCAAGCCTGATAATTGCAGTGAAATAAGCCGAAACGCATGCGCATTTATTATTTGACAAAGGCCAGCAATTGAATTGCCAGCAATTTCCATGAAAAGGCTGTAATGTAGGAACAGCTTAAAACTAGTATACCATTCAACATTGATCTCAAAAGAAGCATCACTTATTCTCGTTTCCCAATATCCGGAATATATTCCAGTGAAATGTAATAGGTGGCTATGGAAAAAACCGTCAACGGTGGATAACATAAACAATTTTTAATAACTATAAGTGTAGCCGCTGAAAAGAAAGAATGATCACGTTATTGAATTAACGTAACACACGTACAGCTTATCCAATCCATCTTGGCATAAAATCAGAAACTTTTCCAGTTGCACACTGGTAGTGTAGACCATGACGAAAGAAAAAACACCTAAGAATAAATTTCAACACAGTGAACACATATAATAGGTGTTTTTTCATCTAAGTATACTTCACAAAGATTGCTGGGCATATACGTTACTAGTTCTGTGCCAAGATGGATTGGATAAGCTGTAAATATAAAGCACAAATGAGTACAGTACAGTGTAAACAGTTCTTCATTTATTTCAGTTTAGAAGGCGTGGCATCGTACGCCGCGCAGGCTATATATAGATGCAGGCATTCACTGTTCACGCGTCCTTGAATTCTATCTTTTGAACAGAGACACCTTTTTTCACGATTTGGTGTATGAAATGTTTTGAAAAATATTCGATGGTTGTTGAATGAATTGAAATGTTCATTAGGAAGTGAAAAATCCTCAAGAAATCATGATGCAAAAATAATGCTTTTGGAAGTCGTGTCAATTTTCAAAGGGATGTACACATACATAACGGTGTCAAAAATTGCGCTACAATGATACGCTGCGTCTAGTGAAACGCCACCATAACTTGCCTAACAGCCAAAATATGTCATGAAATGTGTAGATTGCCATGAAAAACGCTGTCAACCAAGAAAAGATGCTAGCGCTCATCAGTTGAAGCCATGTTAAAGCTTGATCAGGTTGTGTGATTGTTTACAATCGTGTGAAAATGAGTGAGAAAGTAAAAAAAACCTTCTTCTGTTCATCGTGCTATATGTGTAAGACAATGTGGTGAGGAAATTTCGATTCATTGCAGTTTGTTTTCGCATAGAAAGGTAGGAGTAGTTGTTTGATATTTTTTCCTTAAACTGTTAACGAGTAGGTGGTTATGAGTACCGTTCACATACTTCGGAATCCCATTACTTTAGAGAGGTTGTTAATGTGAAACTTAGTTCATGTTTTGTACATGAAATGCTGAGGATTTTATCGTTTTCTTCAGATGCCAGCGGCAAAAATGTTTCAATGAAAACATCCGCAAAATTGGGTAGAGGGATTTTCAATCGAAAAATAATTTTACCATAAAGTTTTTCGATATTGTTCGAAATATTCGCGACCGAAAAAATTGAAAAATACATGTTTGTTAATGGTTTCATACGGATAACCTGAAGATATCTCGAACCATTGAAAAAACGGTGATGATCGCGAATGAAGACTATGAAAAAATAAAGGGATTGGTTCGTCTTATGAATTCTCTAGATAAAAATTGAAGGAAATCATAGTTTTGAACTTTTCCAAAAAACTCGATTAGAATTATCCCACGTCGAATAACAAGATATCGATGCAGTTTTGGAAAAAATAATAATGAAATATTTTTGTGAATATTGAAGAGACGTTTGGATTAAGTACTGTATAAGTATTTTTCCGGGTGAGATTGCGTGTTTCTCAGAGAAAATATGATGAAAAAAATATTTTTCCTATTTGTCAAAGAATGGTAGGAGAGCCCACGATGCTAAATCGGTATTTACTCGAGCGTCAAAGAGACCTATTGGCTTGCCAAGCTTAGATGATAAATAAAAGTTATATAATGTATACCTTTTCATCGTTGGGGAGCGGCTATAGATTTCCAAAAATGTAAAAATAAACTTTTGCATGGACCTACTCGAGCGCGTCAGATATTGATATCATCTATGTCCTACATACTTTTAAAAATGTACGTATGTTAATTTGATTGTTTCCATGGTGGGGGTGGTCGTACGGAAGGGTTGAAAATAAAAAAATATCGAACGCGTAAGATTTTCTGAGGGGATGTTGGATGAACCTAAATAAAAGCTATCATATAATAATCTGACGGTTTATCTGTGACGCAAACTCGCGGCCTTCATTGGAATGTGAAAAAAAAATTCGTCATTCTGAAATACACAAGCGCGCCAGATTAAGATATATGGTTCATCTTTACGCCCTAGACGTTGCAGTCTTATAATCTGACGATTATCTGGGGGGATTCGCCTATTCTGCCAATTTGAATTTTTTTAATTTTTTTTAATCATTGAACTTAATTAATCGAGAAGCTCAGGAAAAAGAATGGAAATGAAAAAGATGTATAATTTTTTTGGTGGAATACCTGTATTTATAAGAAAATAATTATAAGAAACTAAATTTTCAAAATTTCAAAACGTTGGATATTCGTTGTAAACAATATCATGCCACTAACGAGTGTGATCAACTGTCATGGCATCATGGCAACAGATACCAGAGTGGGGACGGAGTGAGAGAGCAATAGATAGAGAAAGAGTGAGAGAGAAATAGAAACGCGGAGAGGGGAATATAGGCATCACGTAGCTGCACACATTGAACTTTATTGATGAATTTTCATTTTTTCGCCTTGTGGAAATCGTTTATATCATTTGCAATTCTTGAATTATTCCCTTCAGGATAAAAATAAAATGAGCCACGCTCGAGAATGTCGAGATGACGTTTTTTTTTACAACTTTGTAGCCCTCGGTCTTCTTTAGGTCACTCTCGAATTGTCAAATTAGTGGAATATACACGTTTCAGGATATAACTGACTCACCCTACCTTAATCTGACGCGCTCGAGAATTTCAGATGATCAATTTTTTTTACTAATCTGATCCTTCATCCTTGAAGGGCGGCCTTATATATAAGGCTCATATATAGTGAAAGTATTTAACCGGGTACAAGGTATCCCCCTATATATTAATCTGCCGCGCTTTAGTAAATCCCGAAATCTCTGCTTGGGCTCCCCTATTAAAAGGCGAATGCGGGAAATGCGTCGATAGATTTAGCCGAAGGTATGTGCTAAAAAATTTTGAAAATCTCCCAATATGGGAATCAGGGCCGGTTTTACCACCTACAATCGAGTGGTAGTCGACATGTGAAAATCAGTTCACAGCCGGTTTGGCAATTTACAATCTTTTGTTGACGAAAATGACCACATCGACTGATAGTTGAAGTGACTAGCGGATTCTGCTCTAGTCGAGATTTACAAGCGGTTGTTGAGAAATTGATCTGATGGTATAGATGAATTTTTTTGTTGCAATATTCCAAAGGTCAACGATGTTTGCCAATTTCGACTTCATATCCGATGAGGGGGAAGATATTTTTAATTTCATTCCTCGACCTAGGAGACCGAAAGTAATCAGAGTAAGGGTGGATCATTTCGATTCATGGAATAATGATCAATTCTTTCTTCGGTTTCGGTTGAAAAAGAAATGGTTATGACTGAATTAGAAAAAAATTAGGCCTCAAATCGAAACATCAACTGGCAGGTCAGTACTAGGGTTGAGTATGAAGTAATTCTCATATATTGGATAGTTGCGCAGGTTTATACGATATCATGAGCAACGTACCTACTTGAAAACTTCCAGTGACCAGATTAAAAAAGATTTTTGAAAAATACTTCTATGTGCCTCCACCACACAACTATAAGCAGAAAAAAACTGCTCCTTTTTAACTGAATAACCTGATTAACCTTCACAGGTTCTTCTCGAAATCTTGTAAAATTTAATTTTGATACTAGGTCTTGATACATAAGTATGCACTCAATCTTCTGTCTGTATGAAAGTCAAAGATGATGATGAGCAAGTTGAGGGCATATATAATAATAGTAAATATGTAGTATTCAGGATTTCTTTTCATTTTAGAGATAATGCTGTTTCACCACTTAACTGTTTACTATTGGCTCTGAGATTTTTCGCAACAGGATCTTTCCTTATTACTTTAGGTGATTTCATTGGAGTCGGTGAAGCAACGGCATGTCAAATAGTTTCCAAGGTTTCAGTTGCTTTAGTTAGTTTCCAGCAATCGAAACGTCGTGAGTACACTCAACTTAAAACTTAGTTTCAACATTTTTTCATAATATTACATTCAATTTCTTCATTTACATTTTTTAACTAGTATTCCACTTTCGATACTTCAATTTTCATGTAACAATATTATTTCATTTATTTCGTCATTCGAATTTTCATTACTCATATTTCATATTCGATATCTCGATTTTTTGTAACAACAGTATTTTTTTTTATCAATCAACCCCCTAATTTCATTATTGACCAAAAATTTCAATCTTGATTTGATTTTCCTACTTGATTTGTATTTTAATCCTTCCGTTCTTAGCAACCCTTTATGTTTGTTGGGTTTGGTCATATTCAAGAGTAGTCATATTGAAATATATACACGTTTATTGATAACTCCAAAGGCTACAAGTTTATAGACGTTAATATGCCCAAACCTTAGTCCAGATAGAGGGTTGAACGAGTTGTCAGCGCACGTAGATTTTGACATGTTTAAATAACTTATTGTGACATTTGGGAATCTTGTCATAGTTGTGCAGTAGTTGAAGGAGACACAATAACAAAATATTACTATGAATTGTTAGGTGTTTCCGGGCTTCTGAGCCGTGGGCAACAGGTTTTAAGGCCTGACATTTCGTCTGCATCTGCGGCAGACATTTTCAAAGGCGATGCGGCAATGGTCGAAGTATCCTTCTCTGCTGCGAGGCTTTGATCTGATGTGGTTCAGATGATGAGTCACCTTTTATCGAATCTGGATTCGGACGGTCGATTGATCCTAATTGATTATTCGGAAGCGTTTTTTCTCTCATTGGGAGGGTTCGTGCATTTTGAACTGCTGGCATCCATGTTCTGTGAATGTTCAGGCTCTCTTCATTGCGGTTGAAGTTGTTCTTATGTTCATGAATTCCTATGGCCTCCCTATAGATCCTGGGGTAATAGCTCCTACTTGTGTCCAGCACTTGCGTTCCGTCGAAGTCAATGTCATGACCTTCCAACAGAGCGTGTTCGGCTACCGCAGATTTTTGGGTTTGGCCATATCGACAACTTCTTTTGTGTTCGGTTAACCGCGTTTTTATGCTTCTTTTTGTGGTTCCGATATAGACAGAACCACAACTGCACGGTATTCGGTACACTCCTGAGGTAGATAATGGATCCCGTGGGTCTTTTGCGGATCTGAGGCTTTCTTGAATTTTCCTCGTGGGCTTGAAAATTGCTTGCACCCCATGTTTTTCTAACAGTCTTTCAATGCGGTCCGTCACACCGTTAATATAAGGCAGACACGCCTGTCCATTAACGGCTGGTTCGGGGCCATTCATTGAAACTCCTTGTCTGGGTCGCAAGGCTCTGTGAATTTCGTCCCTGCGGTAGCCATTACATATAAAGGCGTTTTCTAAATGACGCATCTCTTCCTCGAAATATTCTGGCTCAGAAATACGTCTCGCTCTTTCTACCAGGGTCTTAATTACTCCTCTCTTTTGCCTCGGGTGATGGTTGGAATTCTTGTTGAGGTACCGATCTGTGTGAGTGGGCTTTCTATACACTCTATGCCCTAGTTTTCCATTCTCCCGTCTTTTTACCCATACGTCCAGAAAAGCTATTATTCTATCCTTCTCAGTTTCCATCGTGAATTGAATCTTTGGATTCCAGGAATTCAGATGATCCATGAATTTCTTCAGCTCGTCTTCTCCGTGACCCCAAATCACGAAAGTATCATCAACATATCTCAGCCAACAGGATGGTCGGACCAGCCAACGCTCTAGAACTTGTTTTTCAAAATGTTCCATGAAGAAATTTGCCACCACAGGGCTCAATGGGCTTCCCATAGCAACCCCTTCATAAAACATAAGAACAACTTCAACCGCAAAGAAGAGAGCCTGAACATTCCCAATGAGAGAAAAAACGCTTCCGAATAATCAATCAGGATCAATCGACCGTCCGAACCCAGATTCGATAAAAGGTGACTCATCATCTGAACCACATCAGATCAAAGCCTCGCAGCAGAGAAGGATACTTCGACCATTGCCGCATCGCCTTTGAAAATGTCTGCCGCAGAGGCAGACGAAACGTCAGGCCTTAAAACCTGTTGCCCACGGCTCAGAAGCCCGGAAGCACCTAACAATTCATTAGTTGCCGGCCGTGAATGTCTTCAATCTTTGATGAAAATATTGCTATGTTTGTGGAATGAACGGGACTGTGTAAGATGTTTTTTATTCGACTGTCAGAAACCCAAACAGTCTTCGCAAAATTCATCTTCGATATACAGCATTATTGTTTACTCGGCATTGGGCCTATCTTTATTCTATTGTTGATCTGAGGAATGAACCCAAAAATGGGATCCATAATTTAAACATACTCATCGCCTTCAGATTAACAGATGGTTCTTTATTCGTTCCCTTAAATTTATCAATATAGTGCGGGAAATCACATTCTATATTAGGAATCGAATTGTGTAATTTTACTCAATCGACTTCCTGATATATTCAACAAGTTGACTATTACTATGCCCCAGATAGAAATATTGGTTATGGAAACGATGAAAATATGAATGAATTGTGATTTATCCAATCATCAAGAATGATTGATGACTTTTCGGTAGTTTGTTAGTTAATATTGTGGAAGAGCGGAAAAAATACTACCATCATCAGCTCTAATGACAGTGTCGCATGTTTATTGAACATTGTGCGTTACGATTCAAAATGAGGAATTAAGGACGGTATTTCAATAGAAATGAAATGGAAATCGATTGAGTCTGAATGACAGCGCTACGAAAAATATAGAGAGTACAAATCATCGTTTGATCTTTTCTCGGTGTGCAGAGTCGCATTGAAGAAATCCCCAGTTTTTATTTCATTCACGAATGGTGAAATTTTTTAATTCATTTTGGAACTATATCAGTGGAGAGAATGTTTTAATGGCATGTGGTAATTTATTAAATTCCAAAGAGTATTTGAGAAATGATGAGTTCATAGTATTATGGTACGAAGTGTTTGGTACATAGATTCAATTTTTTCTGCTAGTATTATAGTTACGAATATCTTTATCATGAAATATGGAGTCTTGTAAATATTCGAGAGCCATGTTATTAATTATTTTTTCATAGAAAAATAAAAAAGTTTTCTCAACCGAAAACCAACTGAGGCTCATGGTGATAATTACCTAAAACTTTCAATGAATATATGCAAATTAGTTGATGTCATACGTGCAAGATTGATACTAGAAGAGGTGATTAGGTGGTTTTATGGAGCTTGTTTATTGCCTTGCAAAATAAGCTAGGAGTTCGCCTAATAGCTTCTGGATGAATAATTGGGAGGAATACGCTTATAATCATCTGTAAGGAAATACGAACAACATTGATAGAACATTTAGTGTCTCATCAAATGCGTTTCGGTACCCCTAAGTGAGCGGATAAGCAGTAGTCTATACGCCACCAGATATTCCCAGGAAGCTGAATAGCCAGCAGTTTCATCGAAATTAGATTTTTTCATGGTTTCAATACAATAAATACCTATTACCATTCAAAAGTAGCGAAGGAAATGTTACCTACAAGATATAGATATAATTGGCAATGTTATGGAATTCCATCACTTTTATCATTTGGTGATGAAACTATTTTGTCTGAAACTAGTGGTCAACAACGAAATCCACTTGGTTCTTCATTATTCCGCATTGAAATTAGTTAAGTAGAGAATGTAGAAGAAAATGTTGAGAGGTTTACGACCCAGTACCCAATTTCGAAATTTCTTCCATAATTACAAATTATGAACCCCATCTGAACCTTAACTATTGGGATCACCAATCACACATGGAAGTATTACAGGTATCTCTGAAGAACGTAAAAAGAATATCGCATCAATGTATGGAAAACTAACCTTATTGAGTCCTGACTCTGCATTATTATCACTACCTCATTATCTTCGAATTCCTCCATGTTCACTTCGAAGACGTGCTTGACTCAGGGCTATCCCAACTGTACAGGAAGAAATAGATCAGATACCGAAAGCAGGAATACAGCAAATTTATAATATTCGATCGAATGAGTCCAAATGAATACAGGCTTTTTCTTCGTAGTTTTTCAATCTCAAAAATCCATAGATGGAGCCAATTTGAAAAGATTTCAGGAATAAAGTAAGAATAGGCACAAGTGATATTGATTCTGCGAGATACTTTGCAGTGTCGGCCAAAGAATCTGAAAATTGTTTGAGTGCTATTCGTTCTCCACAACTAGGAACCTTTCTGGATACATATACCTTCCGAATTTCCGTACCTTTGCGTTTGGTTGCACAAATATGTGAACCACATCATTGTGTTAGTTGTGAAGCTCATGTTGACGGTACAGGAAGTCAAGGCCTTAGTTGTCCTTTTAGTTCGGGGTGTCCTTCTCGTCAACGACACAAGGAAACGAGCACAGCTATCTGTGGAAATTTCCTCCAAACCGTATGGATCTTTCTCGGATGGAGATAATGGAAGGCCAGACGGAACAACCTCATATATTACCTTTGTCAAAGTGTCAAGTTATGGACTGGGATGCTGCGTCTGTGTATGTATTTGCGAAGTTCAATGTTCGATATTCAGTTACTGATCCTAGAAAGTTGACTGAATATGAGGAGGAATGAAAACTTTTGAGATATTATATTATCGAAAAATGTATAAACTGTAACAAATAGCAATCAATATTCTGGGGGGTTTTGGTCCGAAATGTCTAGATGTTGTGTAAAAAATCGGAAAAATAATACGGGAGAGTTCTGGCGGAAAAAAAGTCAACTTTATATCTTATACAACGTTTAACGATTGATATGACACGAGGAAATGCTGCATCCGTTCTCGATTCCATACCACTTAAAGGAATATTGGACGAAATATATTTCTTTTACTTCCACCCGTAAATTTCCTCATTTCTTCATAGTTCACTTAAAGCATAAGTGGGCGAAATGCCAGTCAACTGATTGATTGATTCCATATCCACACAATCAAAGAGAACAAAATACTTGGTTACCAGGGACAGCCTTGTAGAAATTTCATTGATTTTAGTTTTATAGTCCAAATGGCCTAGTTGGTTGAGGCGTACGCCCTCTGAGACGGTCCACTTTATAGTCGTTGCATCGATTCTCAACAAAACCGATTTTTTTCGAACTTTTTTTAATGATTTCAACATTATAACTTCTCAGGTACTAATAATTTTTGGAATTTCCGGGTGATATTGTTGACAAGATATGAACAGCTCGAAAATCATTGATGACGTTTTCATAAATATCGAAAAAATACTCTATAGCTGAAATTGATAATCGATATGATACTTGAAAGAGAGTTCTGAAGTATTTACCTGGTCAAAGAAAAAATTAACTTAACTTAAACATAACTCGAATGTATATTGGCCACATCCACTCTTGTTGCACAGCGTACTATTTCATAATGATTTGTACTGTAATCGAATACATTATAAAAAAGGTAGATGGTACAATTATAATTTTCTTTATCGTGGTTTGACCCAAAATTTTTCACTGTATTGCTTACGTCACTTAGTGCAAAATTCTTACATCGTTAACAGAATGATCATTGGTATTGCCGATTATCCAATAATTCAATGACAATTTGGCTGCGGCATATTTCAAGATTACACCACCCCTCTTATTACCTGCTACTTACAGTCTTCAAATTGAATTAACTTCAGTTTAGCAAAATCTACACTATCAGTTGGGAATCCCGTAATTAATGATCTACTCTCTAAAACAAATAAAGTAACCACACAATTCTGATCAGTGATTCCGAATGTGTTTTTGAAATGTAATTCGCGTATGAAACAACATCCCCGCAGTGTCAGTAGGATGTTCACATCTCGTCACACAAATATGTTCACATTACTCTCATTTGCAATGCCTACACTGACTTACAACAGCGTTATAATGCACAATGAAAATATATTCTGCCGGACGTAATAGAATTGGAATTGCTTTTGTTTGTGTATTTTCGGCTTGGTTCACGGTTTAGTGTTCGAGATTAATTGCAGCTGTAGAGAATAAAGGGGTTTCGGAATACGCTGCAACCGAAAACGATTTGGAGGGAGAACGTTTTGTTGTTGCTGTAACGGAGACCAGTCATCCGAAGAATTGCAATTTTAAGTAGTTGTTTCTATCAATGTAGCTCATATTTCAACGATAATGCCAGCCGCGCACTAGCAAATTTTGTTCGGCAACTGAAAGATTTTGATATGGAACTTATTTTTTTCATATGATACCGCGCATAAGCAAGAGCAACGAAAAATCACATCTCCATCTAATTATTCTGAAGGCGATTCAATCGTTACTTGAAATATATAACGTACAAAATGGTCGAGGCTTTCTCGGCCGAGGTTTTCAGTATCACTACTTTGGTTCGGGGTTGAAGGCCGTCGTTTTTTGGAATTTCTTACTGACGTTTCGCTGGCGCGAGTGGCTAGCTTTTCAGAGCCTCATAGATCTTGAGTTCGACGACTAGTATTACTACTTCGTAAAGCGTATTTATATGGCATCCGGTAGATAGATAGATAGATAGATAGATTTATTAGTCCTTTGTGTTACATTGTGTAGATGGGACAGGTCAAATATCTTAGGAATAATACAGAAGTATTAACTTATAGAATGAGTCATTTTGAATAAAAAAAAAATTACATGATACACATTGTGAAACGAACGCATACATATTAAAATATAAGTAAAAATAGAATAAATAAATAACATACAACGATATATACGTCACAAAGTGATCTGGAATTACCAACTTCGAGTATGAATTCATCTACTGTGTAGAAACATTTTTCTGATAGGAACAATTTTAACTGCTTCTTCAAAACTTGAAGTGAAAGTGTCTTCATATCGCAAGGCAGTATATTGAAGAGGCGGATACCAGCAAACATAGGAGACTTTTCATATTTTGTGTGATGGTGTATTTGGGTGATGAGCATATGGTTATTCCTAGTATAATGATTATGGACTACCGATCTCGACTCCAGTTTCCTTTTATTTTCATGGATATATGTCAATGCTTCCACAATGAACATACAGGCAACAGTTAGTATTTTATTTTTACAGGCAACAGTTAGTATTTTATTTTTACGGTAGCCAGGAGTGATAATTAATTTTTCTGGATTCTGGGGATTTTCATTGATATTGATTACCGTAATTACTGGATTCGTAGAAGTATCATCAGCATCAACTGCTGCACTACCTGCAGGCATATTATTCGTTATGTTTGATCTTTTTAAAATGGGATTCCATATTCGGTTGACGTTCACAGCTTCTTCTTTTCTGTTGAAATTATCCGTCTGTTTGTGAATCTCTATTGCCTCCCGTATCAGTCGTCTATGGTATCTCTAGTTGGGGGCAATAAGTTTTTTCGTTTTCAAACAGAATCCTGTGGTTTCCCTCACTGAGTGCGTGTTCCACCACAGCTGTCTTGTCAGTTTGCCCTAGTCTGCAGTTTCTTCCATGCTCTTTTAGCCTAGTTTCCATTGATCCCACTGTCAGCAGCAGGGGTTTATCGCATACCGTGCACCTGTGCGAAGATATAAATTGGTACCATCAAAAGATCTATGGGAACTAGGCTAAAAGAGCATGAAAGAAACTGCAGACTAGGGCATACTGACAAGTCAGCTTTGGATGAAAAGTTTTCATAACGGAATCAAATCCTTGAATGAATCGAGACAGCAATAATACGGAAATATCGAGTAAGGAATAACATATTATATATTATATAGAGACAATATTGCTTCATTGAAGCGTCTCTAACAGGTCGAAAAAAAATGAGAGAAAATTATGTCATGATTAATGGTACTCAAGAAGAACCAAGCAAAACAATACACAGACTAGCTGAAATAGCTATAAGTACATTGAACAAAGCTCTCGATATCATAGAAGTGATGGATATAACAAACACCTTCATATTAGGAAGGAATAAGTCTTCTACGGGGGCTGTCAAAAAATTGCAGAAACGTTAGAGGTACCAGTATATCAATATTCGAGGAATTGTCTGGGAAGGAATTTACAGAGAGAAATGCAGCAGTAATACACCCGAAGAAAGCCGAGAAGAATAATCAGAAGGCAGCCCTCAATGGCAACAAACTTGTCATCGAAGGATTTCCATCTGACTAACAGAAAGCAAATAACCTCAGAAATAACGGATATAACCCCATATCACCATTAAGGAGTACAAGAAGTGAGTATCAATTTTCTACTCCTGAAGATACTAAACTTGTTAGCGGAACGCGCGTTGAGTGCAAAAATATCAGTTTGGTGTTAGGGTAATTGATCTCTAGGAAAGGTTTCAACTTTTACAGCAGAGGTTTCAATCTCATCGTTTATTAAGAAGTGATCCAGCAACACCAGTACCAAGAGGAATTATTGGCATTTATTGGCATCCCCAGAGATCACCGAAAACGGGGGGGGGGGGGAATGGAAGAAGCAGGATTTCTCCGTAGAGACGACCAGGAGAAAGAAATAATCCAATTCCAACCAATAATTTCAAGGTCTACAAAGTAATCAAACCTGATGGAAACACCGAAGAAACTTGCCCAAACGAAAAAAAATGAACTAACAAGAAGTGAATGAATATCAGTGACTGGTTTGAAAAAGTTAAAAATTCCATTCTATTGTGAAAAATCTTTTGTTAGTAGTGTATTCTTTACATGGATTCCTATATCAAGAATTTCCAAACAGAAAAACTCATAACGTAGCCTCTTTAAACAGCTCTAGAAACGAAATAAATTCTACTCATAGATGGGATATATTAAAATTTCAAAATAATACACAAAAAAATCCGTAGTATCGCAAAAAATTGGATTCAAATTTCAATTAAAAATGTCTTGAGCCTACGTTCGAATGCAAATTCCGGATTCTCTGGTTTTCGATTTCCAGGGGTTCACTGAATGAAACAAAGGTAGTTTCAAGCAGAAAGATTGTGTTATCATGCACATCAAATCTGAACTTTGATCGTCTCACACCTAATTGAATTGAATGGCAGATCCTTGATTAGAACAAGAGATAAGTATCGAGTATTCTTCTAATATAATATATGCATTTTATAGATCTCCAGCGAGTGACATATTGGCAGTATTGTTGCAACTCAGTTATTATATGGAAATGAAAAGGGGAGAATAGTCCATATCGTTTATTCCTGGAAGATTTGTTCCGTTGTTTTCTGGGCATTGTAACCTATCACAATCTGAAGGAATAAAAATTATTCAATTTGTTGACGAGCATCACTTACGAATGTTTGGATGAATGTACTCCATGATAGGTGTGATAAGTGATCAAAGCCTTTGATAGTGTTGATGAATTCATATCATTATAATCACTATAAGAAATGGGAATTCAAGGAAACGTATATAATCCACATAAAAGTCACCTGCAAAAAAACAGAAAGTCAGAATTCAAGACAGTGCAAGCTCAGAATGAACAGTTACATGCGGAGTACCTCAGGGAATAGTACTGGGGCCCTTTTCATCTACAATAAACATGAATAATCTTTTCTTACAAGATGGTAAACAATATTCTCTCCGAATCGCGACCAAGAAAATATTTAGCATTGATATTGAAATCTATACAAGTGTAGAGCGACAGATTTCTAATCTATGCCGAAGAGTTGCTGCATTATTTACAAACAGTTTTTTTTTAAATCAAACACGTCCTATCAGCAACTTCTCGTATATTTTCAATTTGCCTATTGAAAAAATACAAGAATAAACATAGGTATATATACAAAAATTCGGCATTGTTTACCTTTCGGAAAACGACCTGCCTAACTTCACTGATTCACATAACCTCAACAGAATAAGACAACACTCTTTCTATTCAAACCCCGCCTTGAAAACTAACAATGTTAATGTGCTTAGTGATCGCACATTGAAACGTAAGCTCCCGTTGATCCATTGCTTGCACAAGTTTCGACTTCTGATGGTTGACGTTCGACAGCTGGTTAACGGACACGAACAAATTTTTAATAAAAACAAATTCAGAAATTTGAAAATCATGATGGAAACTTATTTCATCAGGACATATCATATGACATATCGGAATATCATTCTGAATGATAGTAATTTCATCGGAACTGAAAAGGCTATGCGATACTAGTGATGCGTCATGTAGGCCTATTCAAGTCATCCTAGGTACTGTTCGAGTCTACTACCCATTCATTATTCGAAATCAGTACTGAAACATTTAAATGATTTTTTCCAAGAATTGACATGTAAAAATATTGATATCGTTTATCAGTTAATATTAACAATGCAATATTCAAAGATTGTTGTGGGGAAGCAAACCTTTTCTACACTAGAGAATACGATAAGGCTAGTTTTTTATTCATTTATTCATTCAACATCGGACTATTTCCGCTAACTAGGCTAATCACCGACGCCGGTGAGCACACTTTTGCCAACCAGAAATTTTGACGAACCCTCTGGTATTCCAACCAAAGGAAAAGATCTTCTACGAGTCCAACATTCATGGACTCGAAACAGCCGGCCTCACGCCCCTCCCGAAGGACGGCATATCCTGAATATATCTCTTGCTCTTTGATATATTGCCTGCGAGCTATGATATGGTATATTGCTGCAGTTCAATGGGCTTTCGACGCGGTCGTTCCCTGCATGAGGTCACCCATTCAAGTAATAACCGCGCTCGGCAATTAGACTAGTTAGACTTCAATAGTTGTACCTCTACATCCTGCTGAGGTTGTCAGGGATTTACTGATATGTATTAAACAAGAACGGAGAAACACATCTTTGGACCCTTCGTAGTGCTGCTAATGTTAACACGGCAGAACTATATGCCATATAAGCGCTAATATTGGCAAACACCATAAATCGCCAAACGCTTCTGATATGTTCAGCCTCCCCCAGTTCTCTCGATGGCCTCAGGAATAATATTTAGGAAGACGCCCTTATTAAACAAACAACTGCACTCAGGCATAGTATCCTCTTAAAAATAATCTATAATATTTTTTTGGTATCCCAGTCTTAAAGGAATTGTGGGTAATGAAAACGCTGATAGAGCTGCTCAGGAATCTTACTCTTTTTCTTCTGATATGATTTCAATAAGACCCCAATATATCAAAAACACTAAAAAAGAGAAATCTTTTGGCAGCAACAATGGAATGGGAATAATTAGAAATTGAGGACCAATCAGTTAAAAAATGGCCACTACCTGTAACTATTTCAAAAAGGTAGCAAGTAGTTATCATAAGACTGAGAATTGGTCACACGAAACTTTCACATTTCTACCTACCCTGGAATCTGGACCAACCTATATGTGAGGCATTTCAAGATCCTCAAAGCGTAAAGCATGTTATAGAATCATGTCAAGTGTATGTTGTCGAAACCAAGCAGGAGTACCAGACAACATTCCATTGGCATGGAACAACGATTCAAAATCCATTAAAGCTCTTCTCAACTTCTACAAAATAAGTGATTTGATTAATAAGCTGTGATACTGAACGGATAATCCTGATCAACCTCATATAGTGGCTAATGATCCTAGCAATCGGCGCCACTTCAAGCATGAAAAAAAGCTTCTAATTGAACTTTCATGTCAAAATTTCCCGTAAATCGGATAAAGAAATTGATTATATTCCAGAATTGATGTTTTGTTCTGAGAATATTTCGGGAAATAGTATTCGGGAATATCTGTTTTTTCTCATATGAATGTCTATTCTCTTATTTTATTCAAACTGCTATTTTTGTTCAATATCATTCGAGCAACCAGTAATAGGTAAAACCACTCATCCTACGATCATGCTAGTTGCTCTCAGGATATTGCTGAATAGCAAAGTTTTCGTGAAAAATATAACACTCCATAATTTTCGAGTTATCTAGTTATTATGCTCGTTTTTATTTCCTGGCTCCTATGAGATTGATTTTCTATTCATGTTGACAAATCTATGAATAATCGAGCATTCGTGAATATTCGTCATATTTTATGAGGTTCATATAATAATATCCCGAACGTTCAGGTGTGATTAGCTTTTCGGGATTTTCATTCTTTGAAGCGTCGAGTTATATTATCGATTGATGTATGGCCTGTTTTCTCGTGAAGGAGTCTACAGTTGGACCGAAATTAAGTGAGAAATATTGTAAATAACAGTATTTCTGATGCAGAACAAACAACTGAAACAATGCTTTGTCTTGGTTGGTTGTTTTGTAGGGGAAGTGATTGATCGGGACGGTATCCACAGATAGTTGTCTGATAGTTTTTGAAAATGACTTCAAAATGGTAGTCGAAACGTCGAATATCCAGAAGAGACATTAACACATGTTCTCCTTCCCCTCCAAAAGAATCATGTTCCTAAGTAGAAGGATGTTTCTTGTAAGAATATAAAGTCAGCTAGGAGTATTTGATAAGTTATATTGTTAAATGTAGAAAATACTTTTCAGATTGGAAGAAGCCAGTAATATTTCCTTTTTATGATGTTTTTTCATCGCTCTTTTGTGCATAACTGAAATGAAATGGCGATCAACTCACGAAACACCGTCTCGTAAAACGGCAGCGTAATGCAATAAAAAGTGATAAGTATCACTCAACGTTTGATGTCGACACCACACAAATTGGATGAAACCATACACCTAGCGATGTCAAGAGGAAAAGCTCGGAAGCTACAAAGTGGTCTTTGTATGTCACAAACATCAGTGGTTACAAGTGTATCGTTTGAACTAGAAAAAACATCAATGTGTTATATGAGAGAAGGCGTGATTTGAAGAGGAGATTATTCCACGTATACATCAAAAAAGTCAACTCGTATTTTTATGATCAATGAATTTCATATATTATTGTTATATGACGACGCATCAGGGTCACTGTAAAAATTAAAATATCTCTGTTGATGCCAGATCAAAATCTGTAAATGACAGATTATGACAAAATGGTTTGAAGGCCGTCGGTTTTTGAAATTCTTTCCTGGCGATTTGCTGGCGCGAGTGGCTAGCTTCTTCGAAGGGTCATACATCTTGAGTTTGACTCCGATGAAAGAATATTATCTGTAAATGCCAGATTGAAATCTGTCGTTTTGTCATTGACAGATTTATCATTGATATATTTCAAATTGGCATTGACTGAGATGTCTATATACTGGCGTTTCTAATGTTGCGATATTGTTTCAGACAAACCTGTGGACAAGGCGTGGTAGTTCATCAGTGGCCGTGAGGGAGCGCTGGTAATTAGAAGTTTCTATTAATTTTTGTGATCACTCGATACATGGAACACGCTGTTGCCAATTCTGATGTTTTTGTAAAAGGATAGAGAATTTATCGGGACTGGATATGTGAGGTTATTGAAAACACCAAAACGCGCCAAATTTGTTTTTAACTTTATGCGTTATTTATTCCATGTAGTTTGAAAATAATTTCTCAGTTGGAATAAATTTGCATTGTGTTTCTAGTGATCTGGAACAGAATTCGCAATGACATGGCCCATTGGCAACACGGGACTGTCATCTCCACTGCAAGAGTGCTGGTACCTGGCGGGTTTTTTGCAGTACTACTACGCCTACATCATCAATTTTTTGATCAAGTTGGCCATATCGTTCGTCTGATTTGCTGACAACCTCTTATATGGAGTAAACACACCAGTATATAGCCACCTTAGCATTGACAAATCAATCTGTCAATGGAGATATTTTTTATTCTTACAGTGACCCTAATACGCTGACGCATGGTATGTGCTCATAATCAAATTATTATTTTAACAAGTAGCCTGGTGACGATCATTATGCAAGGCGCCACTCAGTTATTTGTGGGATTATAAATTCTATATTTGGAATGAAAGTGAAGGTCATTGTGGCCGATATTTTCAACATCTCAGCAATTTCAACTTACTTCTGGTTTGGAAGGCTCAGAGATTTCGAATGAAATCCTGTGTATTTCTCTATAGCAAACACGTAAACATTAAATTCTTTTTCCAACGATATGATGAGTGGACATTTCTGTACTGTTTGTTAGTCCTGAAATCTATCTGTTCGGCTATCTACTGGAAAGGAAAATGAAAAAGCTTCAAGGCTTATAATATCTGTTTATAGGGCAAACTGCAATATCATAGAAAAACAGAATTTACTGACTATATACGTATATGCCTTTTTCAATATATTGCTAAATTTAATCTATAAATAAATAAATGAAAAATACGCCACGTAACTGTCAGAATCATAATGGTGTTTTGGTATTTGGTAGTGAATTATTGAGTATCGTTGAAAATATGTTATCGTAACATGAATGTTTCTGGAAGGTACTCAAGTTAAGGTCGATATTCTACTACTCGGTATATTTAATATTTTTTTGTTCATGGAAAGATGATCAAAATCTGAGAGATTCCAATCGTATCCCAACAGACCAGACTTAATACCTTGTGGAGTAGTCAGAGTCAGTGGACGTGTTTGATAGTGCTCTCTAGAGAATTTGAAGTTACTTCGAAATGGTCATCACTCGCACAAGGAATGGTGAAATCGAACCCGAGATAAGCAATCAAGGTAACTCGCTTTCGACTGTGAATGTTTTGAAACAAATCATAACCACCGAATTAGAAAAACAAACCAGATCTTTCCTAGAAGAAATTAGGCTTCTCAAAAAAGAGATTCATGTACTAAGGAAAACAAATGTTGATTTGATTAGGCTTCTGAGTGAAGGTCGTGATATGCCAAATAATCATTCGGAAAATGCAGAAACTGATAACTCCTCTGTAAATTCATCATTCAATTTTGATTTATCGCTGGATACTATCATAGATAAAAACGAACAGCTGTCGAAAGGTGAAACCACTGAGAGATGGACTGAAGTGAAATATAAAAAGAAGGGAAAAAATTATCAACAGATAGTTCATCTCGTCAGGGAATGTCTAGTCGACCATCGACAAGAAGCGAAAGAATAAAACCTCCTATTGGGTCTAATTCTGGTGCAGAAGCGGACGGGGATTTCGCAGGTGGAGATCCAATGGTTTAGTTATATGTAGGTAGATGCAAACCGCAAACTACAGTTGAGAAAGTTAAGGCATATCTCGTCAAAAAGTCTCCAGGTAATGAATTTGAAGTGGCGAAACTAAGTAGTATTGGACGATTTTCATCGTTTCGAGTTGGTGCTAATATGAGCCTGTAGGACACACTCTATGACTCTTCCTACTGGCGAAGAATTGGAACTGTTTGTTGAAACACGAAATGTGGATATCATGTGCTTTTCAGAAACGTGGTGCTCAAATAGCAGCATCGATTCTATGATTATAGCAAATTATAAAATTGCCAGTTATTTTAATAGACAAGAACATACTCATGGTGGGGTGATGATTTATGTTCGCGAAACTTTAAACTCCGAAAACTTGAATTTTATCAGATGCAAAGAGGATGAAATGCATATCGAACATTGCGTTATCAGTTTTTCATTTGGAAATGAACAATAATGTTTAATTAATGTATATAGGCCGCCTAGTGGATCCATTGAAACTCTCATATGGGGATTATCTCAAATTTTAGTTATACTGGACGATATAAAAATATCATTTAATGTGGTGATATGAATAAAGATAACCTAAATTATAACAACTGCACAAAAACACAAAAAAAATGCATTTTTAGATCTTCTCGACAGTTATCAATTGCACATTAAAAACGATAAACCTACAAGAGTTTTCACTAACAAAAATGGCTACACCTCATCCTCACAAATTGATTATATTGCTTCAAATATTGATAAATCCCTCTTCAATGAAAACGTAGAAGTTGAAGATCTCTTTGATCATTATTTATTTATTCATTTATTTATTTATTTCTCAAACAAGTTACAAGAACTTTTTCACATGAGAAATCTAAGATTACCCTAAAACTAATAATTAGCAGAGATGTAATATAATGTACTGTATACATATATTCACTAGCAACGAAACATGCTTTAAATTACCTAAATCAAAACTAGTTACAACGTAGTTAAAATGAGTGACAACGTAATTCATTAAAAAAACTTTTTGGGAGAGAGGTCAAAACTAAGTTCAGATATCTGCATGACATTATTTGTTATTTTAACCATTGTGGTAACTGGGGAACAGAAATTACTTGAGGGAGTAAGTGGTATTTCTAGAAATTGCTTGTATCTAGTGGCACGAGGAGGAACTCTTACCTTGAGAAGGGCTTTTAGTTTGGGGCAGTTGTAAGCCTTGTTAAACAGTTTATAGCACATGGAAACTGATGCTATTTGTCTTCTCGTTTCCAAGCTCATCAAATCGAATTCATTTCGAAGACTTGCCGATCTGATTGTTCTGTAATCTGGGTAAATGTGGTGTTTTTTCATATATTGAGATCTCAATAAACGATTCTGTATTTTTTCCAATGTGTAAGAATTTACGATTGTTGTTGGATACCAGATTACAGAACAGTACTCGAGTTTGGGTCTAACCATATAATTGTAGAGTGATTTAATTGTTTCCCAATTCCGGAAATATCTGGAGTTCCTTTGCACATATCCCAAACTTCTCAGTGCCTGTGCGCTAACTTGCTCAATGTGTGATCTGAATGAAAGTGCATGATCGTACTCAACGCCTGAATCCCTGAATTTTTTTACTCCCAGCAGTTTGTTATTTTCGATAGTGTATTCATATTCTAGTGAATCCTTTTTATTTGTACATGATAATACGACACATTTCGATTTGTTGAATGGCAAGTCGTTTTCAACAGACCATAAGAACACTGAGCCTATGTCGCTCTGGAGGTGGTGGCAGTCATCTTCATTTTCAATTTTTTTTATAAAACTTAAGGTCATCAGCAAACTTTAAACATTCAGAATATCTTAGGTTCTGCGGTAAGTCATTAATAAATATTAAAAATAATAGTGGTCCCAAGTTGGACCTTGTATGGTCTGTTTTCCAAGTACGAGATAAAAAAATTTAAGCTTGGTAAGTCTGCTCCATACCTTCCAATTTTTTCCAGTAATATGTCGTGATTCACCTTATCGAAAGCTTTTTGAAAATCCGTGTAAATGATGTCAATCTGTGCGTTCTCTGAGATACATCTATTCACCTCGTGTGTGAAAAGAAGCAAATTTGTAGCTGTAGATTTCTTTGGGACAAAACCATGCTGCTCTTCACAAATCCTAGCTCCGACAGAGCACCACACCTTGTTGTATATTATTTGTTCAAATAATTTAGCAACTGCACACAGAACTGATATTGGTCTATGATTTTTGATGTCTGATGTGTTTCCAGATTTGTGGATAGGAGTTACTATTGCTTCCTTCCACACCTCTGGAAAAACTGATGTTCTGATAGACAAATTAAATATATAGCATAATGGTTTCTGTAACCACTCCGCACATCCTTTAATGATATACGGTGGAATTCTATCAAAGCCAGCTGATTTTTTGGGCTTAAGTTTTTTTATGGACTGATAATACTCTCCCACTGATACCTCATTAACAATGGCAATCGTTCCATTTACTGTTTCTTGGTTAATTTTATATGTTGCTTTCTCCTCTTTGAACACAGATTGGAAATATTTTCCGAAATACTCGGCAGCATCAGAAAGAGGAATTTTTTTATTTTCAAGTTTCAAGTAACAAGCAAAGTTACTATTTTTTTTATTCGTTTTGGTAAATGTCCAGAAGTTTCGAGTATCTGTTTTTATTGAATTTTCCACGTTTTTTATGTAGTCTTCATAAGATTTATCGATCATTTTTCTCAGTTTCGATCTTTCACTTCTGAATAGTTCCATATGAAAGTCAGAGAGATGTCGATTTGCATGAAGGTGTTTTTTTGCTTTAATACCATCCCTTATTTCTTTATTGAACCAAACAGGGTATTTAGAATGCCTCACTTTGTGAATGGGCACCGTAGTGTCGAAAACATTCTGTATTACACCGTAAAAGTACTCCAATGCCTCATTAACATCGAGGATGTGGTACAGTGGCGTCCAGTCTGTGTCCCTGATCATATTTGATAAAGTTAAGAAATCGCATTTTTTGAAGTTATGATACCTCAATCCGTTTGCAACTGTATTCGATTTATTCAGATTTCTTGAGGTATCCAGAATGATTTTTAATTCAATAGCGGGGTGGTGAAGGTCTTCTGGAATTAGTGGGAAGTCGTGCCTCACTATTTCCAGACTATTATTATTTTCAGGCACCAAAACTAAGTCTAGGGTCCTGTTATTTATATTAAGAATATTATTGCGCTGGTCCAAACCGTTAACATTTATGAATTCTGAAAATACTCTATGCCTTTCATCCAGATCACCACATATGCCTCTTTCATTCCCCGTTAAACTGGGAAGATTAAAGTCGCCAGCAATTATCAGGTTGTTCTCGCTAATACCCTCTACATGATCAAAAAAATCAGTATATGTTTGTGCATTTGTGTTAGGAGGGAAATATACAGCTAAGATATAGAGCTCATTCTTTTTTGCTTTCACTTTCATACCTACCATCTCAAATTCTTTACTTACTCGATTTACTTCTAGAATTTTGTAATTTTTTCTCACCGCTACCATAACTCCTCCACCCCTCACCTTCTGCGTTAAATCGGGATTCCTGTCAGCTCTACATAGATTGTACCTCTCCAAGTTTATAATTTCTGCATCGTATATACCCTCGTGCAACCAGATTTTTGTTCCAAATATTATATCATAATTTTCTTCTTCAATACCTAGTTTGAATTTTTTTAGTTTTGTCCTCAATCCCCTAAAGTTTTGGTAGTAACATAAAATTTTCTGTGCATCCATTATAATATGTATAAGCAAAGTTATAAGAATCTAAAAATTTTTTTTAAATGAAGTAAGACAGAAAATAGTACAAAAAACAAAAGCAGCTGGTTCATGTGTGAATAATAGAAAGAAATAATTAATAAGAATCAAGTTTTCTGATGCTTGTGTTGCTCCCTACATATTACATAATACTATATTATTTGACTTTCGCAAAATATTTTTTTCTTCTGTCCATCGATTTTTGCATAAATTTCTCCATTCCATGTCCAGACGTTTCTTGATGTGTATTTGTTTACAGCTTTCTTCAAGAGATCAAGTTTCATTTTCGTTAACTCATCTCTAATGACCACGCCACTGGATTTCAATGCCTTCTTGTTCTCCATTATCTTCTGCTTATCGCGGTAATTACAAAAACGGACTAGTATGGCTCGTGGCTTCTTATCATCTACATTCCTTGTGTTTTTTGGTCCTACCCGATATGTAAATTCGGTACTCTGGACAATATTCATTTTTATTTTAATTGATTTATTTACCAAGTTGGAAACAATGTCATCAGTAACCTCGTTTTCACTTTCTTCTACTCCATATATTCTTATGCAATTCTTGACTTGGTGCTGTTCTTGTTTTTCCACTTTAAGTTTTAGCATGCTATTTTCGTTTGATAAGGTTGTGATTTTTTGCTCGAATTCCAAAAATTTCTCCTGTTGTTTCGTAAGTATCTCGTCTATTTTGTCATTCAGGTGTTCAGATACAGATTTCACCAGGGAGTCCATGAAACTCTGATCTGTAACTATCGCCTTCATTGCCTCTTTTATTAGTTTTTGGAAGTCTTTGGTTGACAAGGCCATCACTCAAACTTTATTGATGGTGGTACACTACACTCAACAATTTACAATACTTAAATTTCGCGAAAGAAACTTATAATTGTGGAGCACACAGAGACACGTCTATTCGACTCGACAGTACATCACAGTATATTATGGTTTATTATTTGAAACGCAAGTTGTCAACATAAGGGAAAATTATTCATTCAAGAAGAAAATATCAAAACGCGATTTGTGTGACGAGAATTTGACGAGTATGAAGGAATTCATCAGTGAAGAAACCTATCAATCTGTATATGAAAGTGACTTGAATATTGATGACGCTTATCAAAATTTCTCTAATGTGATGTTATACTACTTAGATATTACATGTCCTTTTTTCAAAATTAATATTAACACACATAAGAGAAAAAATGGTTGGATAACAGCACAACTCAAAAATGAGGGTAGACAGCTGAATAACTTTCATTGGGTTGCCAAAAATTCTAATGATCAAGAATATTGGGATTTGTATGAAAAAACAGCATAAAAATAATATAAGAGAATGCAAGAGAGAATACCATCAGAGAAAAATCAATGAAACAGATAATATACATAAAACCAAAAAAAAAAGTGGAAAATCGTAAATGAATTGACAGGTCGGAATAATAGGAATTATTGTCCGAAAGAAATGTATATTGATAATAAACTGATCGAAGAACCATTAGTCATTGCTAATAATTTTGCCAACTATTACACAACTGTCGTTCCGAGTAACCTCAAGAAACATTTCAAAAACCAATCTTTGGTTGGTACAATAAGTAGGATAAGTATTTCGAATAGTTTTTATTTCCAACCTGTTACATCTGCCGAAGTTTCGAATGCTATTTTCAACTGAAGAACAAAACTTCTTCTGGAATAGACTGTCTTTCCACGAATATTATTAAATCTATTGCAGAGTACATTTGTTAACCAATCGCGTTCCTCATTAACAAATCTGTTGAGGAGGAAACGTTTCCAGATTTGATGAAAATAGGAAAGATTGTCCTTTATTCAAAAAGGTGATTCTCTTCTAGTTGAAAATTATAGACCTGTTACCATTCCCAGTGTGATATCTAAGGTTATAGAAAAATGTATCTATAACAAATTATTCCTGTTTGTAGTGAAATATAAAATCAATAGCAAGCATCAAAATGGATTTGACCCAGGTGGGTCGACGGAGAGTGCTGCTGCATCTTTCCTGGGCACTATTTATGCTGGTGTCAATAGGAGAAAATTTGTTGCTGCCCTGTTTTTCGATTTATTGAAGGCATTTGACTTCATAAGTTTTGACATACTTGCTAACAAATTCAACACAATAGTGATTCGAGGTAAATTTTTAGCTTGGGTAATATCTTATATGAAATTCAGAAGAATATTTGTCAAATGGGAAGGCACAGATTCAGATATGTACGGCGTGGAAAGTGGGATTCCACAAGGTTCGGTCTTGGGACCACTGATTTTTCTTTTGTACATAAATGATTTACCACAACATAAATAGCACCTCACTGACACTATTTGCTGATGACACATCGATTTCGGACGAAGCTAACACCTTCACAGAACTGCAGTCAAAACTGGAGATAGTGGGTAATGATTTCACAAATTGGTGCTCCAGAAATCAACTTATCATTAATGCAGAAAAAACGGTACTGATTCAGTTTTTTGGCAGAGAGCATACAGACGACTCTTTGCAGATTAACATAAATAATGTCACGATATATCCATCACAGACAACAACATTTTTAGGAATTCACGTAGATTCTGAACTGAGATGGCTATTTCACATCGATCATGTATGTAAGAGAATTAACAGTGGCTATTATGCCTTGATACAACTCAAAAAGGTCTTAAGTGAAAATCAATTCGAGTGCGTATACTATGCAATAATAAACTCTGTTCTTTCATACAACGTGCTACTTTGGGAAGATGGACCAAATACAGATCGAGTTTTCATTGCACAAAAGAGAATTGTCCGTTCATTATATGGCCTTAATTATACCGATTCCTGCAAACGGGCATTTATTGAAAATGAGATTTTGACATTTCCATCAATTTAAATATATAATTGCCTTGTATATGTGAAAAAAGAGGGATTGAATTCGAAATAAACTCCATGAGCCACAATTATTCAACTAGAAATGGTCATCGTATTAAACTACAGCAACATCGCACCAAGTTGTTTGAAAAATCTCCCAATCTAGCGAGTTCCAGGTTATTTAATTGTCTACCTACAAATATAAAAAGTATAACGACACTTTCAGTTTTCAAAAGTGAAATTAAAGAGTATCTATCATTATGCTGCTTCTACTCCGTTCAGGAGTACATACTATCACAATAGTTATTGTGATGATATATGTTGATGTTTGTGTGAATTTTCAGTCTATGAATTATTTTTCATACCTGTATCATACACCTATATATGTCTTATGTGAACTGACGATTCCTATGTCATTGTATATGATCGATTTGGGCTAATGAACCACTACTACTACTTCTACCTTGACTGATTACTCAGCGATATATCCTACCTCTTTGAGTATTCATCACTCAAATAAGGCTAGAAACAGTAGATCAATTTTTGATTCTCGGAATCAATGATCAGCATAACTCAGATGAGAGATGGGCAATCGAAGGCTCGAATTGTTAGCCAAAAATGGTGTATATGAAATAATTGCCAGAGAAGCGATCGACATATTTATCAAAATATACAAATGGGACTGAAGCGTGAATTGAAGTTCACGTCCTACCACTGATTTTGATCCCATTTGTTGGAAATCAATATAATATGAATTTTGAAAAGAAATATTTCATTATATATTTCGGGTGTCACCAATTGTGTATTGGAAGAGTTGACAGAGAAGCTATAAGAGTGGTGATTTATTATTCTCAAATTCGAATATTCAGATTGAGAAGATTTGTTGGGAAACATTATGAGCTGGATACTTCTCGATCTGATCCTCATTACTAGAATTAGCTTTATATATCTTACAATGTGTGGTATTGAGGTGCAACTGCAATCTTCTCTATTGAAAAATTGAAGTCTGCATATCGTACTCTCTGTTGCAGGCTTGACAACCAACTTTGTATATTGTACGTTTCATATTCACATTTTCAGAATATAGTCTAGTGTACTTAGGTTCTCATGGAAAAACTATAAACCTTTTGGGAAATTTTTATTTTTTCTTCATTCAGAGATACACAAAGTGTTCCTTCAATCATACATTACCATTAATCTGGTCCACTTCGTTTGAGAGTGTACCTGATTGTTTACTCCAGCTACATCTTCAAACACGCTCTTTGCATTGTCATAGTCACTGCTTTTTGAGAGGAATGTTATGAGCATATGACGAGAAATTGTAATGTTGCCATTTTATGCTATAGACAGTGATGGAAGCTATTCGGGATGTACCTGAATGTGGTCATGTATTTTCTACATTCGTCAAATTCAATGAAATTCGATTTGTTCCTCACAACCAACAAATGTCAAATTAGTAATCGTTTTCTTCTACTTCTTACGTGAATTTGATTCGTTCTCACCTGCTGTTCAGTGTTGCAAGAAACGAATCATGCAGGTTTTATTTCTATGTACCAGAGCGAATCTGTCCAGATTGCTGAAAAATTACTAAGTTCTTATCTCGCTTTCGACCTGAAACTACCGATGCCTAGGTTTGCTATAAATGGAGACAAAGAGTTTTCCATGATCGGATTCTGCTTCTCTGCATGCTAGGAAACATTTTATTGACAACATATCCGATCCTTAGCGAGCTCATAAGATTAAATGTATCCTTGAACAGTCAACAAAATTTGGCAAGTTCTCCGGCGGTCATCTTCGCCAGAAGATTAAGAAGAGTGGTTTTTCACAATGTTGATGACTTCCGAAAAATTGTTAAGTACAGTGAAATAGCTGGGATACCGTAACACACGCTATACCTATTGCTCACTCGATAATAGACATTGGCAGAAGTTCACATCCCTCACATTCCTTTAATAGATAGATATATTTATTTGATCATGTTATGTGTAAATTACATTTATGACAAGTCAGAGAAACAGATGGGTACTAGGTACAAAGTTTTATATAAAATGAAAACAAAACAGTAAAATTTGTGACGGTACAGCACATCTAAAACATCAAAATCCTAAAATCATTCTGTATATGTACAGTTCATGTAATCTTGTAAATTATAAAAACAGTTTTTAATAAGATATTTTTTCACCCTCCTCTTGAATACATTCATACTCAACAACACTAGATCAGAAGGCAAATTGTTGTAGAGTTTGATATTCAGTGAATTGCGCACTGACATTTCTAGATTGACCCGGGGTTGTATAAGTTTTTGTGCATTTCTGGTAGTGTAATTGTGGTAGTCTGAATGGGAAGAATATATATTTTTGTTCTTGTGAATCTGAAGCAGTGTGTGGTAGATGAAAATACAAGGTAATGGCATGATTTTGAATTTTACAAAAAGTGGTTGGCAATGTTTATTAAGTGGGACACCCGCTATAATCCTGAGAGCTTTTTTTTGCATACGGAATGCTCTGAGTGCATAGGGAGACCTTCCCCATAGGAGTACACCATATGTTAAGTGAGTGTGGAATAGTGAATGATAAGAGGATATGAGTGTTTGGGTGCTCAGAACCTTCTTCAGTCTACGAAGTAGATAAAGTTGGCTGGCTAGTTTTTTACGCAACAATTCAATGTGATTTTCCCATTTGAGTGAATCATCCACAGTTATGCCAAGCAGTTTAACATGATTGTTATTTGTTAAGCGGTTATTTGATGATATAATGATATTTTGGGTTTTATCCCTATTTAGCTTCAACTTGTTTCGTGAGAACCATTATTCTGCCGTTTCTTCAAGTTCTTGGTTTGCTTTTAATATAACTTCAATGTCGGAACTTTCATTTAGCATCGTCGTATCGTCTGCAAAACATATTATTTTTTTTTAAGCATATAATCAAAAAGGTCATTTATATATATGACAAATAATATAGGTCTCAGAACAGACCCCTGGGGGATGCCATGAGACATAATTTTTGTATCTGACAGAGTACCATCCAAATAAACCGCCTGTTTCCTCGAGGAGAGATAAGATATAAGGCAATTTAAAGATGTTCCTCGGATTCCATAGTACTCGAGTTTTTTTATAAAGAGACTGTGATTGACACAATCAAACGCCTTGCTCAGATCCCACATTGTTGAAGAGGTGTGTTCGCCACGTTCCACGTTGTTTATTGCATTTTGTATTATTTCCATAACTGCATCAGTTGTAGATCTGTTTTCCATGAAGCCGTATTGATGTTTGTGGAGCATACCGTATTTATTCATAGAGTGCATCAGACGTTCTTTTACTATGATCTCTATTGTTTTTCCCAAGATGGGTATAATAGAAATAGGTCTGTAATTGTCAGGTGAATTTGGATCTCCTTTTCTGAAGATAGGAATAACTTTGCTAAATTTAAATACATCCGGAAAAACCCCCTCAAGAAAACAGCGGTTGATAAGAATAGTTAACGGTTTGATGAGATAATTTGAAGTTTCTTTGATGATAATGCTATTTAGATAATATATGTTCAGAGATGCCGCCAAGCCTAGTAAAATTTCAATAAATCATAATGCAAACGTCAATAGGTGACACAATCCGAAACTCACACCATCTACTGCATTCTCTGAAAACCCCACAATGAGTTAAATCGCGTCCCGAGTTCCCGAATATCGAATCACTAATTCCACCAGGGATTCTGTTCATCTCGGTCCATCTGGTAGATCACCATTTTACTGCATGAAGATATTTCAGTCGACGCTTAACGTTTGCTGGATACCGACAATCCACTGGGTCAACATCATCCTGTCCCACTCTCAGTTATCAATTCCAATTCAGCAGTGAACATATTGTGGTTTCTGTCAATGGAGGCGCCCATAAATTTGTTAAAAAGGTGGGTAAATGACACATTCGTTCCCGCCCATTCGCCTAAAGCCGATTCAACAATTCACTCGAACGATACCCGGAGAAGAATCGATTGGTCGTTAACATACGAGGTGAGTTTTCAATAGAATACTGGTCACAGTGAAGAAATGTATATGTACAAAAGCGCGATGAAATTGTTGGTAGGAATTTCATAACATGGAGTTGATTAGGAGGAAAATACAACGTCAGAGTCTGTTTTCGATCAGGGATAACAATACGCAGCCAGCCCACAAAAATTCGACCAGCGAATAAAAATAGCGACTCAACTGCGTTTACCGGATACCATACGAGTGCGGCAAATCCTACATCGGAGAAACCAAAAGACCATTGGAAGTGAGAATTGGCGAACACAAGAAAAACACACAACGAGGAGGAACAGCGAAATCAGGATTAGCGGAGCATGTTTGGACAAACCATCACAGCATAAAATGGTTTAAGTCGAGGTCATACAAGAGAAGAACTGGTTCAAGAGAAAATTCAAGGAAGCCGCCTACATCCTCAACAACGACGCATTCAGTCATCCAAGCGTGTAGGTATGGAATGTGTGGAGGCCGCTTATCCAAGGCATGTACCGACTTTGGCTCGATGAAGGAGAATCTCGCGCCAATACATCCATTTCCAGCTGAAAATCGATCAACGCATTTCAAGTAGTAGCATTTGTACGCCTCATTGTTATTACCGCCCCTTCCCCCACCATAGGGAAATCGAGGCTTTATAACCGACCACACTTCGAAATATTGTCAGTCATCATCCAAAAACGATTGCGGATATCAGCAATCGAAACGTCGTGAGTACACTCAACTTGAAATTTGTTTTCAACATTTATTCATAATATTTCATTTATTTTTTTATTTATATTTTTTGACTAGTATTTTAGATTCGATACCTCAATTTTCTGGTCACAATATTATTTAATTTATTTCTTTATTTGATATTTTCTACTTGATTTGTAGTTTTATCTTTTCGTTCTCAGCAGCAGGTTTCAATGGTGTTAATAATATAGACAATGGGAGTCCGAACCATCACCATTCACGGAGTTGACAAGTGAGTAGGTTATGCAACGTTGATTTGGATGAGTGACCGGTTTTATTCCAACATACTTTTAGAATATCTTCTTCAAATTTCAAATTTCCTCGCCTGATCCTGTGAATCTCGCCAAAGTTATGTTGAGCAACATGATCCTTATTATCCCAAGTAGCACACCATATTGGCTGAACCTCGAATTCGGATTGGACCAATATAGATATATCGTAAGTGGAAGTATTGATGTTGAACTAATATGAATCAATATCAAACCTTCTTAAAATCTACTAGTTCCTGCCATTTTGACATTATATGCATTTGTGAGTCATGGCTCAAGGAAGAAGTATCCAGTGCAGAGTTGTTTCCGGCCAGCTACAATGTGTTCAGGCGAGATCGTGACTTAGTGAGAAGCAGTAAATGTGATGGTGGTGGTATACTCATTGGTATCACTAGTGCCCTCAACTCGAGCAATCTATCTGAGTGGTGTACGAATAGTATAATTGAAGACCTGTGGATATCAGTGCAACTCAACGAAGGTAGGAAACTTCATATTTGTTGTGTCTACATTCCACCATATGCCGTTCTAAATAATATTATACTCTTCATGAGGAACATTAATGAAATCATGGAGAAAAATAAAAATGATTTTTCCATTGTGATCGGGGATTTCAATCTGTCAAATATAGACTGGTACCCTGATGATTCCAGTAGAAGTTTCCTTCCTGTTGGTGCTAACGATCCTATCAGTGAATAGTGTGAATACTTTATTGATGATTTTGCTTTAATAGATCTCAAACAATTTTCGGGCATTAGAAATGTCAACAACAGAATATTGGATCTTGTCCTTTCAAAATCTCTGGAAATAACAGTTAACAAATGTTTATCACCCTTTGTCAGCGAGGACTCCCACCATCCCTCCTTAGAATTATCGGTAAGTCTGATATTACCTAAGTATATGCAACGTAACAGTTATAGCCGACTGAAATTCGCTGAGGCAGATTTTGCTGGTATTAATCGGGATCTGTCAATTCAAAACTGGGATGAACTCCTCCAGAACTGTCCCGTTGACGCGGCTGTTGACAGGTTCTACGGAGTAATCAATCACTTGATCGACTTATATGTCCCTCGCAAAATAATATCGAAATCGAAATTCCCCCCGTGGTTCTCCCCGCAGACTAAAACCGTCATCAAGCAAAAGGAAAAATTCCACAGAAAATGGAAAAAATGGAAAAACCCCGAAGATTACGATATCTTCTCAAATCTGCGCAGAATCGTGAAGTCAAATATTGATGAAGATTACAAATCCTATGTCCGATACACTGAAAATAATGTTAAATCCGATCCTAGAGCCTTTTGGTCATTTCTTAATAACAAAAAAAAATACAAAATCTTCACCAGCTTCTCTCAAATTTCAAAACAAAACTGCGTCAGATGCTAAATCAGTATCCTCTCTTTTTTCAGAATATTTCCATAGTGTTTTTGAGACCGACTCCTCGCCACCTGAACTTCTCAAACTTCACTTGAATCTGAACAAATGTTTCAAAATAGAGTTCACGCGGAGTTCATCTCCTCCCGTTTCTGAATTATACCTATGCGGAGAATCTCTTAAGGAATCAAAACTTATTAAGGATCTGGGAGTTTTTTCAGATACCAAACTCAACTTTGAGAGACACGTTGAGAACATTGTACAGAAAAGTCGGAAAAATCTTAGCTTTATTCTTAGAGTTACTGAAAGTTTTTCTAAACCTGATGGTGTAATTTCCTTATATAATTCCTTAGTGAGATCGACTTTAGAGTATGCCTCGATCGTCTGGAATCCCCATTATAATGTTCACTCTGATCGTATTGAGAGGATCCAGAAAAAATTCGTTAATGTACTGAACTTCAGATTCAATCAACCCTGTCACTACTTCTCATACGAACAGAATCTCAGATACTATAAAATTGAGAAACTTGATACGAGACGAAAGTTCCTAGATATATGTCTGATTTTCAAAATAGTAAACAATACGCTTGATTCCTCGTTCCTCCTCAGTAGTCTCAATTTCAACTGTACACAGCACTTTTTCAGGAACAGGCCTTTATTTGTGATAGGTCAAAGCACAACGAATGCACACCTGAATTCGCCAATCATTAGATGCCTGAGATCCTATAATTCTGTTGTTGATAATATTTCTGATCTGGATATTTTTTCCTCCTCCATCATAAGTTTCAAGAAACGATTGAAGGTGATAATGTTTTGAATCACCTCCATTTTTCTATTGAAGCAAATCTGTCTATGTAGTACTTTGACATCTCTGATTTGATCGCTTATATCACCCTGGAGTTCTGCCGTTACTTTTATGTAACCCCTTGTACTCTCCTAGAATCATAAGTATTCAAATACTCTTTCATTGTTATTTTACTTCTAAGGCCGAGGCCACAGTTAGGTATATGTTCTGGTTTTGTTATTTTTCAATCTGCTATGATTCTGCTCAATTACATGGTATTACTAGGTTAACTTTATGAATGATGTTAAGAATCGACTCTTGTTATGGATACAACCAAATTTGTTGAATATCAACTCGTCAATCAATGGTCACATTTATTCTGAATTGTTATTATTATTATTTACCTGTTAGACATAAATCTTGCGTATCACACCTTAGTTTATAGTCAACTTTCACAATCTGTTTACTTTATTGCTTTATTTCGTGCTACTCTGTAATTGGATGGGTCAAAGCATCTGTTTAGTAGCCTACTCATGTAAATAAATAAATAAATAAATATTGAAAATACGATATACCGATATGGTTCAATATCGACAATAAATTTCGGCTGCATTTTTTAAGGTTCAATATTGATAATACTCGTATATTGGTTTGGTAACTTATTACCAATATCAGAAATACCTCATCGCAGGTCATAATGAATAATATCAGTCTGACAATATAGAGATTTCAATATTGTCTGCACATTTTTTATATACTCAATTTTCAACATCTGAATTCCAATATATGTTCGATATTGTTTGGGAGCGTAGAATACAATATTGAATTATTTAATTACATTAGGTTCAGTTAGATTTCATAACATGGAGTTGAATAGTGGATAGGTTATGCAAAGTTCTCAGGCTATGTTTTGGATGAGTGACCGGTTTTATTCCAACATACTTCCATGTATATCTTCATTAAACAATTTTAGAACAATATTGTTTGGGAGCGTAGAATACAATATTGAATGATTTAATTACATTAGGTTTAGTTAGATTTTATAACATGGAGTTGAATAGTGGATAGGTTATGCAAAGTTCTCAGGCTATGTTTTGGATGAGTGACCGGTTTTATTCCAACATACTTCCATGTATATCTTCATTGAATTTCAAATATCCTCTCCTGTGAATCTCAACAAAGTTATGTTGAGCAACATGATCTTTACTATCCCAAGTAGCACATCATATTGGCTGAACCTCGAATTCGGGTTGGACCAATATAGATATATCGTAAGTGGAAGAATTGATGTTGCACTAATATGAATCAAGATTGAAAAAACGATTTTTCAATATGAATATTGGTCAAAATATCGACAATAAATTTCCGCTGCATTTTGTGAGGTTCAATATTGATAATATTCGTATATGGGTTTGATAACTTATTACCAATATCAGAATTATCATAACGCAGGTGATAATGAATAATATCAGTTCAACAACATAGATTTTTCAATATTGTCCGCATATTTCGTATATACATAATTTTCAACATCGGGATTCCAATAAACTTATGTGCGATATTGCGTAGATTACGATATTGAATTATCAAATTAGGTGACATATTGGCATAATACGGCAATACAGATATGCGAATTTCAATATTCAACTCGTCATTTTCGAATCACAACCTAAAAGAGGGGATTGTGATTCTAAGAGTGATCTCTTAGTGTATTCTAACAGATATTAATATTGATCATGCAATATGATGGGTTATTCCTAAAAAAATGCAGAAAAATCGAAATATCGATATGTGGTGGATTTGAACACCAGAAAATTACGTTCAGAACTTTTTGCACGGTAAATTTCTATTCCAAATGACCATTCCGTGAGATAGTGATCCTTCGGTGTTTTTACAAATAGATTTATAACTTGACTTTCTGAAATTTTGATCGTGTCTTGTGCCTTGAACATAATTTGAAGACACCATATCTATTTATTCTACCTAACTCCTTGAAAGAAGACTCTACGTGCCGTAGAGTGTATAGTGGTGGTGGTGTAGAGTGACAATGATGTTGCCATTGTGAATGTTGTGAGTTCGAGCCCCTCAACAGTTCAGTTAGTATTCGGTTAATATATAAGAATGAGTGAATTACTCAAGTTGTCTATTTGTTAGAAAACTAATGAATAATTCCGAATAAAAAAAACTCAAAATTATTAAGTGACATCAATCGAATATATCTCATTTCCAATATGTTACTAATATAGTCAAAACGATTGTTTCCGAATATTGAATCAATATCGCTGAATGTTCACATTTTTTTATGGCCAATACGTTAATCACAATATAGGGTTGATAGTCCCGTAATATTGAACCAATATTGGTCTAATATTTTTGTGATATTTGGGATTGTTCATGCGCATAGCCTTGTTGAAAAGAGTTCTATTGATTGTCGACTTTCGTCAATGTAGTGATGACATGGTGATTCCATGTATCCCTGACTTTTCGTTACTTTTTCATTTTATTTTTTGTATTTCTCGAAATCACTACAGGTTTTGAATTGTGAATTCAGAAAAATTCCTCGTGAATCTTCGACATTCCTTCAATATGAAAATATTATACGTTTGCAGTTATTTGACGAAAGAATTCTTGATGTACCTCAAATCACACAGAGTTCCCAAACTTTCGAAAAGTAAAATCTGCAAGATGAAATAATAGTCACTATCAAACTAGAGCAACTTCTGGAGAACCAACAAAAAGTCAAGGTACAGAAGAGTGTGATGGCTGTAGGAAATATACATCTGTCGAATTCGATGGAATGTCGAAATTATTTTCCAACAATGCAGTCAAACATTAGAAAATGGTCCAGTGTACAAGAAGTATGAATGGTGTCCGGGTCTCAAATGACTTTTAAAATTAATATTTATTTTGAATTATACCTAATTGAAATATCACAATAGGACTAGGTAATAAAATTAAAAGACGGGCATTTCATTCGAGGAGGAAGGTTGAATAAGATCATTCAGTTCTAATACAAAAAATTCTTAGCTATCTACCTTCTGAAGTCAAATTATTATATATTCTTCGAGAGGTGTATGGATTAGCAGAGAGAAGAAATAGTAGGATAATTCTCTAGAATATCGAGACAACTGTAGAGGTGATAAGATATGAAAATAATCACGATTATTTCGATATTTTTTTTTTATTTTTTATCCCATCCCTACACAATCGTTTTTCTGTCGTATCGTATCAGTATGAACAATAATAAATCCATCAGTGCTTTCCCCCTGAAAATGCCTCGTTAGCATTTGATCGCCATTGAAAATTTTCACTTTCACTTGGAGGTTTCAATATCAACGATTATTTTTCCTTGGAAGACGGAAATTCACCCTGACTGAAATAAAACTACTCACCTATGCTGTATAAAACAGAAAAAAATCGCATGTGGAATAAGTCGTATGTGAAATAAAAATGGGTTTACAATAATTGAAAAAAGTCGTACGTACATATAATGAAGAATATAGTCGTATTTGCCCGTTTTACATGGTAAATGCGACTTTTCAAGAAATCTCTCATACCGTCATTCTGGGAATGGAAACATCCATTCCTAGAAGTACGAAGACACCACAGTCTGAGAAACCATGGCTCAAGAAAAGCTGCTCTAAGGCTGTCACATCCAAACAAGCGGCATTCAATCGCTGGCGCCAAGAGCCCAGTTTGGAGACGGGGAGAGTATGTTCACGCAAGGAATAGGTGTGGAGTGCAACAGCTTAATCTGCTAAAGAACCACATAATCCTAGAATTCGTTGACAACCTGTTGAATGTCAAAACGGTTCTCGTTTGTTTCGGTCATTTGCTGAAGCTGTCGCCAAAAATTTCACTTTTACTTCAGTCATCTGATGTTCTCCCAATGAATACAGGTGTTCCACAGGGTTTACTTCCGGTGCCCACTTTGTTTTTGCTTCAAATCAATGACGTTCTCGAGAAAACATCTTGTTCAGTACATAGTTTTGGGGACGACAGTACTTCTCTTTCAAAATCACGTCAATAAAATTAACGATGACTTTGTAAAAATAATATAATGGAGTAACATGAACTTGGTGGAATTCAATGCTGGAGAAGCCCAGGCAGGTCTCTTCTCAACGAAAGCCGATTCATCATAATATAGTATTCAGATGTCAGGAGTAACTCTTCCTACAAAGTCAAGTATCTCGACGCTAGGACTTACGATCACTAATAATCTTTCATGGGGAAACCTTGTGAGATCGATCGCTGAAGGTGCTCTCCAAAAACTTGGATTTCCATTTCGTACGAAGAAATACTCCACTTCTTGTCAGCTTCTAATGATCTACAAGGCTCAGATACGACCTGTCATGGAATACAGTTCTCATGTGTGGAGTTCGGCACAAAATCATTTATTGAAGATTCTTGATTCTATTTAGAGAAAGGCAATCTGTCTTATTGGTGATTTTTCGCTCACAGATTTGCCCACTGTATTGGAGCATCCTAGAAGGGTTGGAGACTTGTCTCTCTTCTATAGATTTTATCACGGTCGGTGCTCTTCTGAATTGTTATAAATCGTTTCACCCTTGTCAATATCTACATGGATGACCCGACGAGTACAGAATTCCCACCTATTTGTTGTGAGATTGTAGACCTGTGGAGCCGCTCTTACTCAGGGATCTTTCTTCAATAGAACAGCTGTACTTTGGAACTCCTTGCCGAGACAGGTTTTTATGAGGCTAACAAACTTCATCAAAGGTGAATGTTAATTTGTATCCCCTGTCCCTTGATTCACGTGGTGTTCTTTGAATATTACAGGGGAGCATGCAGCTCAACTTTATTCAATACTCTTCTAATTTTACAGAAAAAGGCAATAAGGTATATGGAAAACCTTAAACCAAGAGAGTCCTGTAGAACCTTCTTCAAAAACCATAAAATCCTAACGGTAACTGCATTATTCATACTGGAATCTGTGTGTTTAATAATTAAGCGTATATTAAACTTCGCCACATCCTCTTCCCATTATAACACCCGGAACAGCAGACACACTCTGCAACTCACAGTGCCAACTAAAAACATCACCAGAGACTCCATATTTTACAATGGAGAAAAAATGTACAATCATTTGCCTCTGTATTTTTACTTTCTATGTCTATTCTTATATGAACTTGACTTCCACTCATTTATATATACATACTTTTTATAATCTCCATTTACCATGTTTTGTATGTATTTTTATAGTTTTATTTTCGTTATCTTTTGTATATATCGCATTTTTTAGGTAAGTATTTACTACCCAAGCTTTGTCAACAAGATTATGTCCTATGATAATAAAGCATATTATTATTATTATTATTATTTCTTTCGTGTGAATCCGCATGTAAAAAAAGTTATGCTATTGTTATTATGGGCGTTGAACCAAGCTCTGGAAATAATTTTTTTGTACATATGCGACTATTCAATTAAGTAACAGAAAAGGGGATGGATGATAGCAGGGAAGCGAATGTTTTGGAAGTTGAAACTGACTGATTTTCACACTTTCATAGATTTCACATCTCAGCGAACTTTGAACGAAATTGTGCCTACCCTTTTTATCAGTGATATGGTACTTGTTCGGTTTGAAAATAGAGAAAGGAACCTACATCATCAGACATATCCTAATGGGGTTTTCATACAATTGTTTTTGATGACAAAATATTATGAATGTTCCTATTCGCCAGGCCCCATTGTAGAAAAAATGCAATGGGAATCAACTCCGAGATGAAATCTTAAAAATTGGGCGCTATTATACCGCCAAATCGCATATTATCTCGTAACAATTTTGCTGAAATTGATGCAACTGGGGAAATATGAACTTGCTTTGTTTTTCTTATATATTTTTCCACACACTCGACTTGTAACCTAATATAATAAGTTTATATTTCTAAATCAAAATGTATCTCATAGGTGCGTTGAGCCTCATTGGTTTTTAATTTTATGCAACATCATTACTCTTCATAACAGAAATTGAATACACACGTTCTCAGTGAGTAGATACAACTTTTCTGTGATTTTTGTAAGGGTTTTCATGGAAAAATTAAGGCGAATGTGAATTTTTTTTAAATGCTAATAAATTGTCCGTGTATGTATTAATAAATAATATAGCGTTTTCCGCAGTGAACAACTACAATAACTCTTAGTCAATAAAATTCAAAACAAAAATACTAGTGGAATTACTAAAACTCAAATATTTGATAACTCATATTTTTACAGATACGCCCCTTAGCACGGCAAAATTTTTTTTTTTCTACTATTTTGCTTTGCTCTGCTCAACTATTTGAGTTTATGAGAATTCGAATCGTCTGAAGGATCAGGTTTATAAACATATAAATGGTCGATGTCCTTCTTTCCCCACTGAATAGCAGATGTTACTGTTAAATTCGAGTTTTCTGCAACCTTCCAAAGTAAAAGCATTCGCCAAATATTGCCTAATTATTGGAGAAAGAGAGCTTCAGCCAAATATTGAATACGGAATAATAGACAGGATGAGTCTGAAGAAACTAGCCACTCGCGTAAGCGAAACGCCTGGAAGAAATTCCAAAGAACGACGGCCTTCAAACCCGAAGGAAAATGGTAATGCTGAAAATTTAATACTGCGTACCTACATCATCATTATAAGAAGCTATTTGACCGAAATATCTGAGAAAGTTGGGGAAATACGCACAATGGTCACCGCTGCAGCGGAAATGTCCATCTCGCTCATCCTGGAATGTAAGCCTTGCTCATCAGAATTCATATGTCATATCTCCCCCATTGGAGCCAAAAGACCCACTAATGCTCCATGTCACTATGCACAGAAAGTTGGTGATAAATTCAAATAAATCATACGTGACAGTATATATATATATATATATATATATATATATATATATATATATATATATATAAATATATATATATATATATATATATATATATATATATATATATACATATATATATATATATATATATATATATGAGTGTGAATTCTCTATAATATCGAGACAACTGTAGAGGTGATAAAAAGTAATCACGATTATTTCGATAGTTTAATTTTTTATTTTTTTGCCAACCCTACCCAATAATTTTTCTTTGTCGTATCATATTAGTATGAACAATAATGATTCTATCAGTGCTCTCCTCCTGGAAATGCCTTGTAAGCATTCGAACGCTATGACTATTTTTCACTTTCACACCAGAGGTTTCAATATTTTCGATTATTTCCCTTAGAAGATGGAAATTCACCCCAATTGAACTGAAACTACTTACTTTTGCTCCACAAAACAGAAAAAAATCGCATGTGAACTAATTCGAATGTGAAATAAAAATGGGTTAACAAGTGAAAAAAGTGGTACATTCACCTACTGAAGAAAAAATTCGTATTTGATCTCTTCACATGGTAAATAAGACTTCTCATTTCAGTTGTGCTATTGTTATTATGGGAGTTGAAACAAGCTTTGGACGTAAAAATATTTTTGTTTGTACATGTACGACTATTCATTTCATTAACAAAAAAAGGTATGATTGATACTAGGAAAGCGGATGTTATGAAGGTTGAAACTGGCTTATTTCCATACTTTCACAAATTTCACATCCCAGCAAACTCCAAATGAAATTGTGTCTAGACTTTATATCAGTGATATAGTATTTGTTCGGTTCGAAAGGGAGAAAGAAAGCTACATTATACGACTTATTCTTATGAGGATTTAATACAATTGAGGTTTTCGGTGACGAAATATTAAAAAAAAAATTCAGATTTGCCAGGCTTCATAGTAAAAAAAATGCAATGGGAATCACCTCCGAGATAAAATATAAAAAACTGGGCGCTATTGTACCGCCAAATCGAATTTCGAAACAACTTTGCTGAAATGGATGCAGCTGGGGAAATATGAACTTGCCTTTTTTTTTATAAATTCTTCCACAAACTCCACTGGTAACCCAATATAATATGTTTATCTTTCTAAATTAAAATGAATCTCATAGGTGCGTTGAGACTCATTGATTTTCAATGCATGCAGTATCATTACTTTCCATAACAGAAATTCAATACACTCATTTTCAGTAGTAAGTCCATATAATTTTTCTTCGATTCTTGTGACAATTTTCAAAGAAATTTTGAGGTGTTTGTGTATGTTTTATTCTAATGCCAATAAATTGTCCTTGCCTGTATCGAAGAAAATGAAGCGTTCTTCATAGTGAACAACTACGATAATATATAATGATATCAATAATAGTAAATTCAAGCAAAGTACGATAATAACTCTGAGTCAATTGAATTCGAGACGAAAATACTAGTAAAAATACTAACACTCAAATATCTCATCTCTCACACTTCTCCAGATAGGCCCCTTCATTGAATTGTTTTTCCTACTATTTTGCTTTGTTTTGCTCACTATTTGCCTTTTTTTAAATTCAGTTCTTCTGAAGGACCAGGGTTATCAACATATGCATGATCCCCCCCACCGAATAGCAGATTTTATTGGAAATTTCGATAGTTTTCTGCAACCTTCAAAAGTAAGCGCATTCGCCAAATATTGCCTAATCATTCGAAAAGAGAGAGCTTTCGCCAAATATTGAATACTGCGTACTAACATCATCATTTTTGACCGGAATATCTGAGAAACTTGAGGAAATACACACAATGGTCACCGCTGCAGCGGAAATGTCCATCTCGCTCATCCTGGAATGTAAGCCTTGCTCATCAGTATTCATATGTCATATCTCCCCCATTGGAGCCAAATGACCCACTAATGCTCCATGTCACTATGCACAGAAAGTTGGTGATAAATTCAAATCATACGTGACAGTGTGTCACATCTCAACAAGGACGAGCGGAACTGACATATTGGGATTCCGACGATATCTCTCTCACAATGCAAGTGCAAGCAGGGGCTTGCAGACTTTCTGCATGGCTGGGATTGTTAGCCGAAAGTGTATGTAAATGCGAGAGATGGTGGTCCATTGTTATTTCAAGCGGCTTAACGGACGGTCGGCTCAAACTCAAGCTTAATATCGGTAGATATGCCGTGCTGCTCTTCTCATTTGTTGCGTACAATAGGTGTGCCCTGTTTGGAGATAAATCAATTACGACCAGGCCACGGCAGTCAATGCAACTTTGTGTGAGGGTCAACTAGAATTTGCAATTCATGGAACCGAAACGAGTCCGCTATAAATTTCCAGTTCGGAACTTGGATGGGCGAATTAATTCGGACCGTTTAAGAGCTGTATGCAGACAAAGTTCAGTTTATCAGTCAACGGTTCATAATTGTTCATGAAAGTTGTCGAAGATAGTAGAAGTGCACCGCAGTGCTAGATTTCGTCGTTGGAGGTGATATTGTAAAATTGTTCTGCTTCTTGTGAATAATTAACTCAACCAGGAAGTATAGTTATTTGTTTTACTGGACAAAAAATTAGTAGATTGAATGCCAAGGCTGATACATAGCCGATCGTGGCGAAGCTGGGAATTCAGCTGAGGCAGTCAATCTATTTTGCTGTCGATTTGAACATATAACTTCTCCGATTGTTTATTATATTGTATTGGAGATTAATACAATTCCCACAATATTTTCATTTTTCCTGTAGTGATAAATGAAAAGGAAATTTGATAGAAATCGCAAGTGCGGTCGGTTGCTATGGAAATGTATATTTTTATAGTAATAATAGTTTTACATTATGGAAAACGATAGCGACTTAGAAATGCTTAATCCTTCAGACACATATCAATCAGCAAAGTATTACTCTTGTGTCTGTCAAAATTGATATTTGCTGTCAATCGAAAAAAAATTATACACATAAAGTGGCACTTTTGGATATTGAAAAAAATTCCGAAATACCATACATTTCTTAATGGAAGGGAATTCCACGAGTCCTTCAAATTTTATCGATAAATATTTATTTTCCACGATAACTTTTCTATTTGGCAAAAGTATGAAAACAAACCGATTGATAAAATGACGTTTTCGTAGGACGAGTGATTTTATCTTATTTAGTTTGTTCAAATGCTTTTGCCTCAAGATAAAAAAGTTTGAGGGTTTTGAAAATGAAAATTTATCTCATTGAATTTGGAGAACGTGTTGTATTCGGAGAGATCATTTATTGGACGAATCAAAGGAAGAACAATTCAATTCATTAGTATTTCATAAATATGAAATTCTAATGTATAAGAAAATGTACAATTATTGAAAATACAGTTTGTGTAAATGGATCGGGCAGCAGAAACACTTGATGTCTATTCCAACTCAGTGGTTGATATTACATCACTTGATGTTGAGCATGCGACAGTCGATATCAAACAGCGATGTAGGCCTTCTATGATCCAGAGAAGATATGATGCTTACGCGGTGCATATGATATGAATATCTAGAATTTATGATAGTTCGAAGCAAACCTTAACAATGCTTTTTGACGATACCAAGAGATCACAGCACTCCTCTCATTGTAGAAGATTTATAATTTAACATTTCCTATGAATTGAAAATCGCGCCAGAGGGAATATACAATTATTCTTTATGTCGTTGATGAAGAACTTTATATAACGCTTTCCTCAAACAACAAATTGAATCCAACGAAAAATAATCATACGCCATCTTCATTCGTGCTCAGGAAACTTTGTATTTGAATCGGTCTACAAGTGGCAACAATTTTGACCACGACGTAAGTCGTCGTTTGCAATTTACAATATCAGCCATCAACTTGAGGGTCAATTCTTGAACCACATGTCGCTGAACGTATACGTTGTTGCAACGTAGAACTGCAAGTGATTCAAGAATAGGACCCTTGGCTGTGTTCATGAGATATTTACTTGTGTGAAATTTTGGTGTTCAGTAAAATGTGTCGTTTATGTTATTATAATGCTGACAAAGTGGAAAGTCAATGACTATTACTTATTACGTTAATTTTCATTCATGAAAATTTATATTCAATCATGTATATAAGCCAGTTCAATAAAATCGACGCGGTAAACCTTATAGTTTCGACAGTCCAAAGGTAAACAGAATTTAATCAAGGACCAGGTAGTTTTATCAGTATAAAACCGAATGATTGGCTAGAATAACCCGCAAAAAACGTCACATTTTGACAAGTGAAAAAAATAATCAATTCTGTATTGGATATTTCATATCACTCAGTTACGAAAAGCAAAATAGAACCATTCCCTTGTACAATGAAATCACGCATGAAATCTCTCATGTGCTAATTGAAGTGAAGATTGATACTTCAATGCATTCATTTGCTGTTGAAGTAAAAAAATGTAGTTGTTCGAAAGAAATCTCACAAATCAGCCTCTCTATAAGTTTTTCAATTCATTTTTGCATCCTGAAAATATAAAAATTTCACAATTTTACAGAGCCTATTACGCTATTGTCTTTACTATATCACTCGCTTGTTATCATTCGGAACTCCTTCCAAAATTAGGTTGAGATATTTCTAGTGTCTGCAATCTTGGAATAATTCTTTTATAAACACTGAATAGTGACATGCTATCGTTTCGCGTTTAGGTGAGTACTCCATACAATCTATAGAGGAAAGTATAAATGAACAAAAAATAACATTTCCTTGATAATTTCTTTATTCGTAAAATATTCCAATGAACTACATTCGTGCATAAAAATGAACAGATAATTTTGCATTCAAGCGTAAAGTCTTATACAAATTGCATTCGGTTATTTTCATATTTTGTAAAAGAGCCCTCGTCCTTCGGACTCGGGCACTCTCGCCAAAATATGAAAATAAACTCTTGCAATTTTTATATATCACGCTTTCTTGCAAAATTATCGGTAATTTTTATGCAATCGTGCAATTTTAACCGATAATTCCATTCTCCGATAATAATAAAATAGGTATCGGTGTAACAAGGGGAGAAAGTGCTACTTTCTATCCCAAGGATCAAGTAATCATTCAACGGAGGAAAAGGCCCTTAACCCTCATGTTATACACAATATGTTTTTTCCGCCTCCCACAACAAAAAAAAGGATTTTTCAAATAATTCAATTATGGAACTAACAAACAAAATTTATTGAAAAAGGGAAACCAAGAAGTAGCATAGCATAGCATTCTCCAGGTATCCCGAAAAAGAGGAGAACCCACAAATAAAAGAAGAAAAAAAAGCTGTCGACGCCAGAATTCGAACAGACACCTGCAAGCCTATCATGATCACCAACTCGTTGCACTATTGGGACTCACAGGCAACATCTGCGGAATCATGAACATACTGTATTGCTGTAGCTCTATTAGGATATTTCACCAACACTACACCTACCCAACTCCCACTCTCTGTTTTCTGTCATGAAGTTGTGAACTGAGTCAACCAGAGAATCCTAAGTATTTCAGAATATTCAAAAGGAGTTCATGATTTATGGTGTCAAAAGCTCGACTTAAGTCCAAAAAAAAACACATAAACCATGATTAGTTGCCCTTAATATTTCGTCCGCAATACGAAGAAGTGCTGTCGTGCAACTATAGCCACTACGAAATCCCGACTGAATTGAAGGTAGAATTGAATACTTAATCGAGTGCTCATTGATTTGCCGTTCCATAATATAACTGACCGTTCCTTGAAATGTTGTCGGTTATCACCAGAAAACGATAACGAATACCAACGGTCGAAAATTCGTGAGTGCATTCAACTTGGAACTTGGTGGTTTGAACATTTGTTAAAATAAATTCATATATCTTTATTTGAACATTTTGAATTCGCTATCCCGTGTTCAATATTCCATTTTTGTATCATTCAACAGTAAAATGAGTACGGAAAAGTAGACACCCCCTTTTCCCGGAAAAAGTTTGTTTTTCCTTCCACAAAAAACTTCACCCTAAATTAATTCTTAGCCTCAAAAACTTTTCGGGTGAATCAAAGAATTTATCTCGAAAACGAAAATAATAATAATAATAAACGTTCGATTGGAAAAACATTCAACACATATCTATCGGAGTGTTGCGGTGATATTGATGTTGGGTAACGTAATTCTTAAATAAGGAATTCGATTTTTTCTCGTCTTCAATGGATTTGATGAATAAAATCAACAACAAAGTGGGATGGATAACCTTTCCATAAAAAATCTCCGGTCATTGCTGGTAGCCGGCTTTACAACAAATTACCTTCTTGGTTGAAAGAAATTGGTCGATAAGAGATCTTCAAATGGAAGCTGAAAGAGCTCCTGATGGTTGGCTGTTTTTACAGCTTGCAGGAATTTGGGAATCATTTAACACTATTGTAGAAACTTGAGGTACATTTCTAAAACGTTTGTGAGTGTTGATGAGCTGATGAATATGTGTATATATAATAATATATAATAATAACTTTATTATTCAATTAGGAATCCTAATATACAGAACAGTAGGTATACACAATAATGAGAAATTATCAATATGACAACGACACACACTAAAAGTGACAAACATGATATGATAGATGGAATAAAAACCATAGTCGTGAGCAGGAACATATGAAAATTGGAAAATGAATTAGCTTTTTGTGAATTTCATGAGGTTTGCTTTGAATAAATACAAAGTTGCACTTTCCTTCACATTTGAAGGTAGTTCATTAAATTGGACAAGACCTTTATGAAACAATGAATTCATAGTTTTCCTATAGTTGGTACGAGTCACATGAAGATTAGTATTATTACGAGTGTCATAATTATGCAATTGATTATTAATTGAAATGAATTGATTGAAATGAGAAGGAAGTTTTCCTCTCAGAATTTCATAAATGAATATCATTGAAAAGTAGTACAATCTTGATTTCAGTGGCAACCAGTCAAGTACCGAAAGCATGGTTTCAATAGGTGTTATTTTTTTACATTCTAAAATAATACGCATAGCTCGATTTTGTAATTTTTGAAGTGCTGAAATGTTGTTCAGTTCAAATAATGACAGTAGACTTGCACAATAGTCGAAGTGAGGCTGTATAATTGATTTATAGACTGTGAGTGAAGTTGAAAATGATAACTGGGAACGTATTCTGGAGAAACAAAAAATTTTTACTAATTTTACTGTGTATATATTTGAAACGACTTTTCAACTCTAATGTATTGTCAATCATGAACCCAAGATATTTTACTTGTTGTACTATTTCTATTCTTTCATTATATATGGAGATATTCATTTGGTTGAATTTGATCTGTTTATATTTATACTTGGTTGTTAATAGCATGGCCTTCGTTTTGGGGGTATTCAATTTGAGTTCATTCATGTTCAAAAATTTGGAAATATTTTCGAGAACTTCATTGATTTCCAAAATTGCATTGTCCAGATTTTCATCACTGACTTCTATCAGTGTATCATCAGCAAACAGATTAATGAATTCACAGTTCTCAACAAAGTTAATATCATTTAGATAGGCAGTAAATAAAATAGTTCCCAGGACACTGCCCTGAGGTACACCAGTATTTATCCTCTTTATACTGGAAACATTATCATTTATCCTGGTAACTTGGCTTCGACCGATAAGGTAATTCTCAAACCATTTGAGCACTATACCACCGAATCCATAATAGCGTAACTTATGCAAAAGTATATTGATATCAATGGTTTCAAAGGCACGTTTGAAGTCCAAGAATACAGCCACTATACATTTATTTTTATCAATTAATAGTTTCCATTTAGATTAACTGAAAGGCAGTTTCACAGGAATGGTTTGTTCTAAAACCCGACTGATATTCCATCAATAAATCATTATTGGTAATATAATCGTTGATCTGATTATAAACAGCTAGCTCTAGAATTTTTTCTATGGGTGGTAGGGTATTAACTGGACGAAAATTAACGGGTTCATATGCATTGTTGACTTTCGGTATTGGAACAACTGTACTAACTTTCAATTGCTGGGGAATTTCTTCCGTTTCTAATGAAGTGTTAACAAAGTTGAGTAGTACGTGTCCCATCACCTGAAAAACATGTTTCAATACCATGTTATTGACAATGTCAGAATTGCATTTATTATCTAGACCATTAATAAGTAATCTCAATTCATTTAAGTTGAGTCGATTGAATGTTGATAAATGAAAGTTAATTGGAGTCAAATTGTACTCGTTCCAATCAAGAGATGGGGGTATAGTTGATTTAATTTCTGAAAAGCTGTCAATAAAGTAGTTTTTGAAACCTTTAGCCTTTCCAAGATCATTTCTTGCAAGCTTCACTTGTCCATCCATCGTGAATTTCAAATCTGGCACTATGTTACTATTTTTAGGTTTCAAAAGTGATTTCAGAGTTTGCCACATCTTTTCAGGGTTATTTATGTTTGAATCTATCTTGTTTACATAATATTCTTTCTTCTTGGTCTTTAAATTATTAACGACTTGGTTCCTATAGTTTTTATATTCTTCCCACAATCCCTATTTCTGACTCTCAATATTACATCTCTTGAACAATTTGTATGCTTTATTCCTATTTTTAGTTAAATTAATAATATCCAGGTCATACCAAGGAAGATGACTATAACATTCAAATGATTTCATTGGCGAAATTTATTCTATATTTTTTGTGAGATTTGTGAGAATATCCTGTGTGTTTGCTTCACGTATAATAAATGTATGTATATATTCATGTAGGGTTTATTTAATGAGTACGAATGTAATGCTATATTATTTCTTTGTATATATGTTTGTTCTATTTTGCTACTATCCGTCCCAAACTTCTACTCATGATATTCGTTTTTTTTGTCTGTGATTCATTTGTGATATACTGGCGTTATTTTACAATCGCCACTTTGTAAAGCACTTAGGTGCTTTCCTCGGACTCGTCTAATCTATTCTGTGTAATAGGATAAGAACTCAATAAAATTTGATTTGATTTGATTTGATACCACTACAATGGCAACAATCCACTAATATCAATTTTCAATTAGCGACACAACTCACACGCGGAAATGTGCCCGTGACTTCACCAGCTTATCATGCAACGTACAAACGTATATCGCCATGAATTTAAATTTTTTCTTCAGATGAAGGAATTACACAAATCGATGAAACGAGGCTATTTTGCTACCAAGTTCGTTAGTTATTATTCACCATCAAATTCTGTTCCATCTACTCGTATCGTGCTGGGACTAGCGACACTCGATTCAAATGCTTTAAGGTCAATTAGAATCTGCAATTCGCGGCAGAGGAACGAGTCCTCTATAAATTCCGGCTTCGGAACCGGGCCGGATCAATTAATTTCGACCATTTCGGAGCAGTACAATGTGCTGACAAAGTCTATAAATTCATCACCGGATAGTTCGTTATTTCGGTAGAGTCCACTCCGAAATTATGCGGGCACGCCGCTTTCCTGTTTTATTTTCTCTTAAAAGCATTGTCATGCAAATGGTTTTCGAATTGAATTTTTGTTAAGTTTATTCGGGCTATAAACAAGGCTGGCTAATGGTTATAGCTTTTAGAGCCACGAACTTCGGTAACGTGATAAAGAAAAAAGCCATTTAGGAAGTTGCGGTAGAAGTGAGGAATTCGGCATTCGCTGAATTGGATGATCTACATTATATTATTCTGTGTTGCCGAATTTGACGACGCGGAAGTTGAGGGCAACTCACTAACGCCTCGTGAAAACGCTGGGAGAATCATTTTTGTGGGTATTCTCCCTTCAATAGCTCACTGCTTTCAATTGAATACAGTGTGACTTGAATTTTACACATCACAAATAAGTTGGTTCTACTATTGTATTACACATTGTTACACTCAATTGAAATGTGGAAACATTTTCTGGGGACCATCTAGTTTTGTACAAACGGCTTTTATTTCAGAGAAGAGAGTTGTAAGTAATATTGCATCTCTCAGTCGTGTAGAGACAAATGTAGAGAACTGAGAATCCTACCATTACTCGTCTTCCTAGAAATATCAATGTTTGTGAAATTAAACTTCAATACATTCAAACAATTTCAATCACAACGATTTCACAAGAGATTGTAATGATTTGTTAATCCCATTGCACTCTCGTGCATTTTATGAAAAGAGACAGAGGTATGTAGGAATTATCATAGAGAACAAGCTCCCTAATGATTTGAAAACAATTACAAGGCTTGAATTGTTCAAAAATGCTGTGAAAAAAAAGGTATTGAACAGCTCATTTTATTATGTGCAAGAGTACCTAGATTTTAACGTTTGGTGTTTTGACTCCGTTGTTTTATCTAGTCAAGTTCACCTCTATTTATATTCTTCAATGGTGGTATTGGTGGGATTGGGATCAATTTAATTAAAGAAAAACTATTGTTTCCTTGCCAACGTTTCGAATTTTAATAAATTCATCATCAGGGCTCTATAACAATGAGTTGCGTGTTAAAGTGGTACGATATAAATAAAATAAGAGAATGCCAACAAACTATTGGAACATTTTCAGGGGTTCAAAATGTTGATTAATGAAAAAAAATTTTAAAATACTTACCAAAAATCAGTTTTTCCGAGTAAAAATAATAAAACTAGGTATAAAACAGACATTTTAGATAAACGCTCTAGGTACAAACAAAACCACATTGAGTACGGGACAAACGAATACTGAAATAAAATTCATAGAATGGCTGTAGTTCTTATGAATGCTGATAGGAAGAAAACAAAAACAAACGTGATTGTTGAAAACACCGTATAATGATAAAGAATCATTTCGGTAGCTGACTTATCAGATTGTAATAAGCCGTATTCAATCCTTCTATATCTCTTCTTGTATTAACGCTGTCTTGGTGAAGAATTTGTATCATTTCACTGAATAGCCTTTTTGATAGAGAAGATTTCTGATCAAGAATGATAGGTTTTGTAAAATCAAAAGTATGGCCATTTTCTCTAGTGTGTTCAACTAAGGCTGTGGGATTTTTGACATTCAGCTTTCGTGTGTCTCTATCGTGTTCAGAGATTCGTTTTTTCAAATATCGTCCTGTTTGACCCACATAACATTTAGTGCAATTATTACAATCAATTTTGTAGACAACGTTCGATTGTAGATCAGTGGGAGTTTTTTCTTTTTGACGTGTAAAGAATCTTTTCCCAATAGTGTTATCGTTAGAGAAAGCAATTTTAAATTGTTCTTCATTGAAAATCCTTGCAATTCTCTCAGAGAGATTTCTCACATATGGTATTTTCTTATATTTTATAATTGGATCGTTTATTTCATTTGATTGTCTGTCATACTCAAGAATTTTATTAGTTAATGATGGCGGGTAATTATTTTTTAGAAGAAATTTTTTTATTTGCTCCATATTTTTTTGATGATACTCTGGAATAGATATTTTGAGAGCTATATTTTTCAGATTTATTATGATATTTATTTTGTGTTGGAAATTATGTTGTGAGTGATAATTGAGAAATCTTTCGGAAAAAGTTGGTTTATGATACCAATCTACTTTCAAAACGTTGTTCGAAGTTCTAATGACATTTGTGTCTAGAAAGGCTAAAGTTCGATTGTTTTCTTCCTCTAGAGTGAATTTCAATTTTGAATGAAAACTTTGGAATACCTCAAGAATTTCAGATTTATTATTTTCAGGAATTGCTGTGAAAATATCATCCACATACCTTTTGAAGAAGGGTACTGAGAATGATAGTTTTTCTAAGCATTGTTTCTGTAATTCTGACATAACGAGATCGGCGCAAATTGGTGACATGCAATTGCCCATACCTAAACCATAAATTTGTTTATAGAAAACTCCATTAAAATTGAAATAACTCGAATCAATACAAAATTGAAAAGTTCTGATAAATGTATCCAAGGATAATGTTGTAAATTCTGAAATTTTACTCCAACGTTTCTTGATTATTTTGATTGTAAGCTCGACTGGAATATTAGTGAAAAGAGATATAACATCTAGAGGGATAAGAATATAATTTTCAGGAATTTTTTTGTCACGAATAAAATTGGAAAATTCAAAAGAATCACTAATATGAAACTCGTCCTTTTCAAACCCCTGTTTTAGTATTTCACTAATCCATTTGGATAGTTTGTAGATTGGGGAACCTATGAAGCTGACAATAGGTCTCAAAGGTGTATCCTTCTTGTGTATTTTAGGTAAAAAATACATTTTGGGGAAAACACCATTTTCACTTGTGAGGTATTTTGCACATTTTATATCTATATATTTGTTTTCTAAGAGTTCTTTCACTAACTTGTTATTTTGGTTCTGAATTTTTGTGGTAGGATCTTTGTTCAACACTTGGTAAGTACTGTTGTCACTCAACATTCCAAAAGCCTTTTCAATAAATTCTGTTTTGTCCAGGGCAACTGTGACATTACCCTTGTCCGCTCTCGTTATCATCAGTTCTGGGTTCTGTCTAAGAAAATTGTGAGTAGCTTTTATGTCATTAAAAACTTTTTTATATATTCTTTCATTATCTATTTATATTCTGTTTTATTTATATTTTATAATTGAAAGACTTTGTTCTCAAGACAATACTTCTCTGACGTGTCCCAAATCATGCAAATGATCTTATGATTGAATTTACGAATGTTAATGTATGTTAAATCAATTTTCCAATACATCTATACCAAACAATTGCAATCACAACTATTTCACACGAAATTGTAATGATTTGTTGATTCCAATCACTCTCGTGCATTTTATGAAAAGGGTCAGAGGTATGTAAGAATTATCATAGAGAACAAGCCCCCTAATGATTTGAAAACAATTACAAGCCTTAAATTGTTCAAAAACATTGTGAAAAAATAGGTATTGAACAGCTCATTTTATTATGTGCAAGAGTACCTAGATTTTAACGTATTTTAAATATATACTGTTTTATTCATAATGTATAATTGGAAGAATTTGTTCTCAAGACAATACTGTTCTGTGTGTCCCATATCATGTAAATGATCTCATGGACAATAAAGCTACTATTACTATTTAATTTACGAATTTGAGTTTTTCGAGCATATATGTGGTTATTCTCGTGAAACCGTCGTTATCAATTGCCCATCTATGACATCTGTCGAAGGAACTGTCAACGGTAACCGGTATGCCATAACCTATTTTATTTTGAAATGAATCTAATTTTATTAGATGAGTTATCAAGCGATAGCGATTCAGACTCAGAAAAATCAGTAGCTCGAACTTCAATGGATCTTTGGAGAATTTCATGACTGTAATAATAATCCTTGACAAGATTAGACACATTTTTGAGAGAATAATAATTAACTAATTTTAAATTTGTTCTGTTTGATAGTGTTTTTTGTAATTTTTGCACAACCTAACTCATTTAGATTTGGGGAAGGGATACTGGGATTATATGGCCACTTCTGCGACAGTGTCACCAGTAACTTTAAGTCTCTAACAAGTTGCCTCGAAAATTGCCGCGAAGTCAATGCCACTGAATGTTAGCGAAATCGGAACGACTGAATTAACTGGACAGTATCATTCAGGAATATCGGAACATAATGTTCATAAGGAACTTGATATTGTCACGATTCATTTGTGTATTGGTAGTTTCCTCAAGACCCTTGTTCATTCAGGCAAAACATTCAAGGCAAAATGATACAATGAAGTTGAAACAATGATATTATTATCACCATCCAGAATAAAAAAGTATAAATATTTCCTACATTTTGTTGTTTGTTGTTCTGTTGTTTTCAAGTCAAACTCTCAGTGTGTGTTTGACAGATGTGACATTCCAAATATATCAACAGAAATTATTTTATTCGGGGATAACTAAAACATCAAAATCATTCGTGTCATGATCAATTGAAATATCTAAGGGCGGGTTTATAAAAAAATTAGATAAAATAAGAAACAATATAGAATAAAGCAACAAATAAAATAACAATGTACTCATTTATAAAGGAAGTAAAAAAGAAACAAAATTTTTTTTCCCACCGATCATATCGAAGTAATTTTGAGGTTGGATGCATATTAATATGTTGACACCTACTTGACAGCAAGGTTGGTAGATTTATATATTTCTATTCAAATTTGTGTATCCACGAAGTACCCCAGTAGCGTTTCAGCAAAATGATGGATGTCTTGCTCATCGAACAAATATCAGGGTTTTCACAGCTGAATGATAAGAGAGACCAACGATTGGAATGGAAAATCAATGAGAGACAAAGCTTGGAACCTTTGGTAATCATAACCAATTTTTCATAGCAATCAGCACTTCTTTGGCTGTTTATAAGGCGGTCCTTGTACCATGTCGGCTTCCGTTTTTTTATTAAAGACACTAATGCCGCTGTGGTTGATGACATAAGCATTAACCCCATATAACATTCGTCAGTCAACTTTTTTTCTCAATAATAAAAGTATTCAGAAATTCTTGCGTCGAAATGACGTATCAAAATATTCACGAAATAAGATAAAACAAGTTAACCAGCTTTAACTTTAACTTTTAGCCTACCACTTATTCCTTATTTTAGCTTATTCATTTTATAAACACTCTGCCTCAAATATGTGTTTCCAACTTTCTCATTTTGTTTATTATTTTATCCTACTTTTTCTATAAACCCGCGTTTACCGCGCAGAGAAATAGTATAATCCCGAATAGTTTCGAAAATAGTAGGTACAATTCTTTCCATTTTAACATGTTGTTGTATGAGGCTATCAATAATATAGGAAATTTGCAGATGTCTAAACGAAAATTACATGTGTTGACACAGACAGATCAAACTTTGTTCGTGAAATTTAATCGGCATTATACTCATCAGTTTCGAAAAAAAAAAATTAAATAATTGATATCAACTCAAACTAAAGTTTCTTCGTTGTAAGAGGAAAAAGTCACACATTAAATTTATTTGTCAACAAGGGATCTCTCACGAAGACTTCAAACTGAGAAGAGTAAATTGTGAAATTCCCGCCAAAAATTGTATTGGAATAAATCGACCCTGATAATTGATATGAGTTGAACATAACATTGATAAAGTATTTAGTTTGTACTGCAAAAATTACTACCTCCAACTATTGTTTAGTTTATAGATCGCGTCCCAGTTCAAGGTTTTCATATATGTGCATTTGAAAGAAAACAATTTGAAAATTGAAACATATTTTTCAGTTATGAGTGGAAGTAGTGTTGGTATTTATGATCATTTTCATCAATTTACACCGACTTCAATCGTCTTGCTCAATCGGTTTCTGACATAAGAAAAACGAAATTTTCAAAATTTCATCAGGATAAAATGAATATCCCAATTAAATTTATTGGGATTGTTGAATCAGTCCACTCTTTAACATCGAACAGTGTGGGTCAATGGTCAAGTCTTTATTACATGGGATTTTTTTGAATTCGTTTTGATTTTTTTATTAACAACTACTGCTGCCATGATACTTCATTGACACGATGTTTCATCGATCTGATTGGACGATTTTTTCATTCATTTCTTGAAATGACAATAATAATTTGTTCCACATCGAACAACTAAGAAAATTTTCCCCTCAGTACATAGAGAGAGCCAAATAATGATCCAATACTTAGGAGAAGTAGGCGAAGAATTCCATATATCCTCCTTGACACATGTTTTGTGATTAAGGTCCTAGACTCTCCTGCCAGAGAATCTGGCAGGAGAATTGATAAATACGCATTGAATCAAAGTGGTAAGTGTATGACTGCATCTTAGTATGACTCAACTCTCAATACTCTGAGAATTAGGGTGGTGCATTTAGCTCACACTAGAATTTCTTGAGAGATGAGGAGAAATGATAGACAGATCATCCAATACCACATCACACACCAGTTGATACCACAAACCAAATGTCAACAAGGCATGAATACAATGCATCGAGATGAGAAGAAACGATTGATTATTATTCAATGCCACAGGTATCAGAATTTGGCGCACGCCACCTCAAACTATCACAGGGCAGAATAATGCTTTGAATGTACTGAAAAGCACATAACCAGAGAATGGACCAAACCTTGGAGGTATCCAGAAAAGTCTGCAAACTGCGACGTACATTATTCTGCAAACGTTACAATCTTCAGGCAACACTATGAGTGTACGAAAGACTGAACCACAGCCCTCGACATCGATACTGGAGCACTCTAACTTAATAGTTCCCCCCACCAATCATGAACACCCCACTCAGGTGATAGAGTCAGGGAAGACAGACTAGGAGATATGGTCTGGTTGAAATCACCGAAAGGTTCAATCAACTCGAAGGTTTGGTGAACCTAGATGAAATAGGAAGAGCTAATACAGGATATGTCCAATGCGTAAGATCATATCTGAAAATTTATGGCATTCACGAGGAACGTCAACAAATATATGTTTCGAAAATTCAGCAATCTAAGAATAGATAGATCAAAGCGATAATCTTGGGGTTCCTGATGAAGGTCAGCTCCCAAACGAAATCGAGGCCAAACAGGATCGGGATTACGTGATCATCTTGAGGCAGTTTGTTCCCAGTTTTTCCGCCGATGACTCCCGATAAACGCATTCTTAAACAATCACCCTAAATCAGGGTTTCTTAACGTGGGGTCCATGGACCCCTAGGGGGTCCGTAGCATGTGTACCAGGGGTCCGCAGTAGGTCAGTTAAAAAACAGTCAGAAAACATGGGTTAATTGAACAAAGATTAAACTGGGCAGGGTTTCTTAGCAGCGCAGTTGTTTTATGTTTATTTCTGATTGTTCATTTACTATCGCTTGCCAACTGGGATCGGTCACCGACTATCTATCTATTCCAGAATTATTGAAATGTCGTGAAATGTTTTGAAACAAGTTATTGAAGAACTGAATGCTTCACCATTTCCATTCAGTGTGCAATTGGATGAAAGCACCGATGTTTCACAATGCAGCCAACTCTTGGTGTTTGTTCGTTACGTCCATCATGACACCGGTAGTATCAAAGAAGAGTTTCTTTTTTGTGACTCGCTCTTAGCGACTACTGAGGCTTCCGACGTCTTTGAGATAGTTGAAAGATTTTTCAACGAACATCATATCGATTGAAGAACTAAACTAGGTAGCATACGCTCCGGCAATGCTGAGTAACACATCTGGTTTTGCAGCTTTGATCAAAAAAGAGATCCCTCATGTCATATAATCACTCATTGTTTTTTAAATCGACACGCCTTAGCTTCACGAACTTTGTTCACTTATTCGAAGGAAGTTATGTCGATATGTGTGAAAATAATCAACTTCATCAGAGCAAGAGCCTTAAACCACCGCCTCTTTAAAAGACTTTGTCAAGAAATGGAATCAGAACATGAAGTACTGCTTTACTACACAGAAGTTCGTCGGCTGTCAAGGGGACGAGTCTCAAAGCCCTTGTTCGAGTTGCGAGCAGAAGTGTTACTTTTTTTCAAAGATAAAACAAATACACTTCATGAATATCTCAAGAGCGAAGATTTTCTACAAGGGCTAGCGTACTTAGCAGAAATTTTTTCTCATTTGAACGAAATTAACCTGTCTTTGGAAGAAGAGGACAGAATTCGATAACTTCGCAAATTTTCCGATGTTATAAGAGTTAGTGACACAAAGTGACGGGGACATGACGAAAATTACATCAAAAATTCAAAACGAAATGTCCCAACACCTGGAAATATCACAGACGTCTTTTGAAGGTTATTTCAGCTCCAAACAACTCAAAGAAACATGGGTGAGAAGTCCATTTTTATTTTTAATAGAGATTGACAGCATCAGCGATGAAGATCTCATCAAAGATGACTTAATTAACATGAGATCTAAAGCAGTTTTGAAGGCTGAATTTCATGCAAAAGGTCTTGGCGAGTTTTGGTGTTCTTTGAGTGAAGCTCACCCTCTTCTTGTCAAGCGAGCTATGTCTGTTCTGGTACCATTTGCTACTACGTATCTTTGTAAGGTCGTGTTCTCGGTTTTAGTGTCGATAAAAATAAAAAGTCGAAATCGCTTAAACCTCGCCGATGACATGCGACTTGCTTTGTCGAAGACAACCCTGTAATTTAACGTTCTTATCGAGGCCAAACAGTAACAGCCTTCTCATTAGCTTTAGAAAAAAGAATGGTGCCATTATCACTACTAACTAATAAAAGTGATTTTTCGATATAAATTGGGTTGTTTTCTTTACTTAAGATTAAGATATTTTTCGATAGGGGTCCGTGAAATTATTTATATTGTGGGAGTGGTCCGTGACTGCAAAAAGGTTAAGAAACCCATTTAGGGCCTAAATGCAAGACCTGTGCATAAGAACTGCGGTGCGCCCTACAAGTTGTCCTTCCGGCCTTTGAGATCGCAAAGGAAGGCTGCCCTTCGCCAAATATTTGTGTATCACATTCCGATCCGGTTATCCATTCCGTCACGTGTGTGTACATTCATATTTTTTGATTCTAGTCATATAAATCGATGAATTCAGGCAATGGGCTATTGAAACTACAGATAGCAATATCAAATATATCTACTTGCATCAAATAAAGGCTCACTTCGATTTCGCTGACTGTACAGAGCTATGGCCAAGATACCTTCGTAGCAACTCAAAGTCACTAACGAATCAGATTCTGTATTGCTATAGGAACAAACATCTAGATTTCGATAAAGAAAAATGGTCCTTATCGTCTTAACCTCTCTTATACCAACAAATTTCAACATCCGACGAATATAAAAGCTATCTTCAAAAACATTTATATTTGTGGAATTATAGCTCAACTCAGATTATGAGGCTCAAATTATCTCCAAAGAATTATCCCAAGGTGTATCTATAGATACTTCACAATTTTGCTCAATATGCAACCTTCATACAAATGAAACACTTGCGCATATGCTTCTTGATTTTCCTATATCTAGTGGCATCAGAAACTGCTCATCATATAACCATATACAATATATGAACGACATCATTGTTCTACTGAGTTCTGGGATTTTTCCAAGCTTTCAAGCCTTGTTCATGTAATTATCATCATACTTCGTATTCGATCATTTATTTTAAATGAATAAAGAATTCACTTTCCTTTTTCTCGTTGTTCTCGGTATTCATCTCATGCATATATCACTCAAAAAAATGAAATAAAAAAAATGTATGGTAATACTTCGGTCGCTATGAGCACCTTTTTTTGATATTTTTTTTGTGGAACTTACGTAATTCGGCTCCTCTACAAAAAATCCAAATGAAAATTTCAGCGGTCTCGTATATTTTCGGAGATACAGGTCCATTTTGTTATAAAACTTCACAATTTTTCACAACAATTTTCTGTTGTTTGAACACAAAAAATTCCTCCTTCTTCTGATGAAACACCACCCACTCTCTTATTCACTCGTTTTCAACATTTTTAAGCAGAAGATTATCATTATTTAAAAAAAAAAAAACTTTCTTAAAAGTAAATATTAATACATTCAGTTCTCAACAATAACCATGAGAACGGCAACACTGCAAATACATCACTTTCGACATCAAAACAAATTGGTAATGGTTTGAAAAGAGACGCAATTTTTGAAAAAATAATGATTTTTCCTGCTTGAAATGTTGAGAACGTGTAAATAAGAGAGTGTGTGATGTTTTATCAGAAGGACGAATTCGGATGTGAAAAATTGTGAAGTTTTACAACAAAATAGACCCATATCTCCGAAACAATACGAGACCGCCAACAAATCTATGAGAATATTTCATAGAGAACACCGAATTACGTACGTTTCACAAAATAAAATCCAAAAAAAAGGTCCTCATAGCGACCGAAATATTACCAAATGTATACATACCTCGTCTATTATACATACAGTGTGTAATAACCAAAACTTAACAGAGCCGTTGTTGAATATAAAAAGTAAGATTTTTCAAAAAGGCTCGGACATGTCGATTTCTAATTGAAGGGGAACACCTTTCAGACTATTCAGATTTTTTGTAGTACGCACCCCCTTGGAGGGGTGCGTCCGACGACCCTTATTTAGATAGGAAAGTAGGTCGAGTGGCACCTTGTTTTAAAGGTCTTTCGAATACCTTTGCAACTCTTTTAACAGAAAATTTTTATGACGATTAGGTTTCGAGATAATTTGAAGTTTTAAAGGTATTTGTATTGAGCTCAACGCTTTTTAAAGTAAATCAAATTGTTTTATAGGTACAATTTATTTTCAGAACTTAAAAAAAAAATTGCTTTTTATGACAACCTGCTAACGTGTCCATGTGATTTCGTATTTTGGTTTATTACGAAGAGATTTTTTCGGGGGATGGGGTTGGTAACCAATCGTTACAAAAATTTTCTTTCAACAGAGTTGTAAAGGTATTCGAAAGACCTTCAGAACAAGGTGCCACTCGACCTACTTTCTCCATCTAAATAAGGGTCGTCGGACGCACCCCTCCTTGGGGGTGCGTACTACAAGAAATGTGAGTAGTCTGAAAGGTGTCCCTCTTCAATTAGAAATCGATGTGTACGAGCTTTTTTTGAAAATCTTACTTTTTGTATTCAAAAACGGCTCTGTTAAGTTTTCGTTGTTACACACTGTATATGAATTAACATAGGATTATCGAACTATTTGTGAGATGCGAAAATTTTTTTAGATTCAATAAAACTAACTATCTATCTATCATTATATTAATTTTCCATTCGAGCAAACGAAACTTCAGTCAGTACTATAGCTGTAATTCTGAAAGGCTAAATGCGATGATATCTGAAACATCAATACAAAACATATTTCGATAACTTCACCCCGAAATTCTAAAGAAATTTGGATATGACACACACTTTATTAGGTAACTGAACTTCTTCAAATCGTATAGTTCTTTCATTCAACAGGGTACGTATCGCCCGATATAATGCGGCTCGCCACTTCCGCTCCATATATTTCCACCCCACGTCAAAAGTTCCATAAAAATAGACAACGCCTCCCAGGGAGCTATTTCAGATGTACCGTCTGGCGAGTCTCTAATCGTTTTTGAAGTGCTCCGTGAATACCGCGTTAACTTCGCCGCAGGCGACTCCGGTATTCAGGAAATACCTCGACCCTCTTGCTCCCAGGATACAAATGACAAACGAACCTGGATAAGCATCCACAAAGGGTCAGCCGAGACCCAAAATAGGAACGGGACTCCTTCGCCTCGGGTTCGGTTATGGTGTTTGAATTCCACTGCTGTCTTCTGGCCGAGGTGAATTTGAACGGCGAGGAAGAGATTGTCTTTGAAGTTATACTTGTAATGATGATAGAAAACGACTTCATTCGCCAAAAACAGAAAGAGAAGAAAAGAGATACTGTATTGTTACATTCAAATGACTCAATTTACATGATGGAGAGTCAGCCAGAGCTGATTTTAATTTCAACCAAAGTTCATACAATTTTAGGGATTCCAATCGACTCATTGAGTCCTGGTCCCTTTATTTCTGTTGGAAGGTTCGATTTCTGGTTCTTGTCAATGAAAATCCGATTGTTCATTAACTCCTTAATAGTTTCAGTATTCTGACTTCTGCATGACACCATTATGAATCAAGAAACTTCATCACAGGCTTTCTAGATCAGGTACGAGGAATTTATCCCCTTATCGATATACTTTTCTTTGATATGTTACAGTTTGATGAAAATTCTAGTTAGTTGTAGGTTTCTTGGTAGATTTCGGCCAGTCACATCACGTACAGCTTACACATCATGGAAATACGTATGTTAATCCAAGTCAATGACATTAAAAAAAAGTGTCAACTGTGTACTCACCCCATACAGCACCAATTTCTATAAAAATTTGGAATAAGGTTCTACCTACTATCTTTCTCGAAGTCTACCCAGTGCCGGCATTGCCACCCCTTCTTGGGGATGAAAAATTTTTCAGTGAAAATCAGTGCGGGAATCGATAAATTGACTAATTCTAAGCAACTTTTGTTCTATGAGGTTTCTTTTTTTGAAGGGAAATACTTTTTGACTTATTTGTGAGTGAAATTGTCGGTTTTCAGACAAAAAACACGTTTTCAGAAACTTTTTTTGCGCATAACTGGAAAAATATGCCTTTAATCGAGAAACCTGTGGAGAGAGAAATTATGAATCGGGAAAAACAGAAAATCCTTTACTCATTATGTATGCAGACCCAATGCAAACGGAATTATTGCTTGTTGAAAGTTGCCGAAATGGAAAGTTTCTACGTGCAAAAACCAACAACCGATGCATTTCCCAGGTAAAATCATGGAACCTTTACGGAAGTCCTTCATTTTTTATTTAAAAAAAGTTCTTTGCATCAAAACTTAGAGAGTTATGAAGGGAATAAAGTCGAATCCAAAAAAAATAGTAAAAATCTCACCATCTCTTTCACCTCATTTGAAATTAATCGTTGCCACATTACAATTCACTTAATTCATGTTCTTATAATACGTTTCGAGTGTTTGACCAGTTGAAAGTACTCATTTTTGAGAATAAAAAACATTCTAAAGAGAGAAAATCATTTTCGTAATTTGGCCAAAAATCGACTTTTCTTCAGAATAACTCGAAAACTATTAATGACACGCAGGTGACACGCAGGATTTAGTAGAGTACAAAAATGTATTTTTTTTTTCTAAAAATTTTGGCTTCTTTGTAGGATGTGGTCAATCAAAGCTTGCGTTTTTTCACGAGAAGTGACGGTTTTTCAGCACTATAAGCATGAACCGTTTCAGAAATAAAACCTTAGAATGAAATCTTTCCAGGTGAGCTTATAGCTTTCGAAGAAACCTACGAAACGCTTTTCGAAGGCATTGATTGCTCAAAAAACTAAGCTGAAACTAAGAGTTATTTTGGAGAAAAGGCGATTTCTCGCTAAATCACTAAAATAATTTTCTCTCTTCAGGCTCATTGTTTTTCAAAAATAATCATTTTCAACTGGTCAAACACTCAAAACATATTACAAGGACATGAATGAAGTGAATTGTAAAGTGGCATCCTTTTTTTTAATGTGGTGGAAGAGATTGTGAGAATTTCACTATTATTTTCCAACGAAATAATAGGAATCGACCTTATTCTCTTCATACCTCGCTTAGTTTTGATGCTTGGAACTTTCATAAGTGAAAAAAAAATTTCGAAGAAATAGAAAACATGTTGTATGAGTGTTCCTCGAAAATGCATTGGTTTTTAATTATTGTACGCAGAAACTTCTCTCTTGTCATTTCCGTTTGAAAATACCAATCAACTTTCAACAAGCAATAATTCTTATTGGGTCCGCATACGTCACAAATGCACGATTATCTTCGTTTATTCATAAGCTATAATTTTGCTCTCCACAAGTTTTTCGGTTAAATGCATAAGTTTCCAGTTATTCGCAAAATAGAATCTGAAAACTTTTTTTTGCATAAAAACCGACAATTTCACTCAAGAATATGTCGAAAAGTATTTCCTTTCAGAAAAAACTCAATGGAACAAAAGTGGCTATAAATAGTCAATTTATCATTTTCCGCACTCATTTCCAACGAAAAATTTTCCACCCCCAAGGAGGGGTGGCATCTACCCCCAGGAAAAAAGCAAATCCCCGGCACAGGTTAGACTTTAGAAAACATGGTAAGTTGAACCTAAACCAAAATTTCTATGAAGATCGATGATTTATGGGATTAATACAAGGCACTGGTCATTGACTGGATTATGTATGTAGACTTAAGTTTTGTATAAGCCTAAGAAAAACCACTGATAACAATAGCCGATGTGTTTATTTGCTTCCAAATGCCAAACTTTTATGGGATCGAGGTAACGTACGATAGGCTCACGTCTTTGAACAATTTGTTCCGTCTTTTATATTATACGTCTTTCGTCTTCTCGTCTTTCGTTTTATCTCAATGACTCTCTACTAGCCACTGACTGTTCAACTTCGACCCGGCGTATGCTACCGTCCCCCTTCCCCGCCTGCCTCCTAACCCCAGGTGTCGTAACTGAAGCAACTCAGGGCCGGCGCGCGCTTATTTCGATCAGCATTTATTAGTAAAACAATCATCGAACTACCGAATCCTACATGTATGTATCGCTGTCCCAAAACATATGTGATATGTGTTCCACCGTATAGAAATTTGTTTCTAGTAGTTGTTTCTGCTGTCGTCATGGTCTGTATCATCACAGCGCAGCTCGAGACAAAGTTAAGCTACTGCATAGATACAAGGGTTCTACCTATTAAATTATCCCAAGAGGAATCTGCTTCAAGAGCAAACTCCATACTCTGGATAAGATATTATGATATGAAACAGCTACATAAACCTATATCCGACCAAATGGGTGACATTGAAATATATCTCTAATATTATGAGTTGTATATCTGAAATTCGATATCACTGATTCCTGAGTTAATGGAACGCTATTATGGAAATAGCAACAAGTATGACATCATGGATAGAATGAAAACAAAATGGACGTTTGTTCACTAATTCGTTGAGGCAACTGATCGTACACATTTCAGGCGACTCTAGTTTCCAGAAAATACCTTGACCCTCTTGCGTCCAGGATACGATTGGGTATCCAGTAAGGACCATCCGAGACGAAAATAGTAACGGGACTCCTTCGCCTCAAATTCCGCTCCTGTCGAGGCACAGATTGTCTTTGAAGTTCATTCCAGTCATTTGAGGAATTTCAATCGACTCATTGACTCCGTTCTTGTTGTTCCGTTCCGTTGTTGTTACCAATGGGAGCTTGTCTTTTGATTCATGCTCTCATAGTCGATGTATCCAATTGTTAATTTTTTCTTTCGAAGTCAATTTTTGAATACAGCAGATTTTGGATGGAAGCATGGTTATATCACTGACATATATTTCTGTAATCGATTATTCCACTGCAGGCCATAAAAAAAGTTGCTCATTCGATCTGGTCTGAGGAATTTGTTTCATTCTCAATGTACCTCCCAATAATATGTTTGAGTTTGCAAACATTATTTTTTGTGAGTTGCTTCGTGAATTAGGGCCAGTCACATAAAGAACAACTCATCCAGTCCATTCTGGCAAAAATATTCAGGTAACGCAGAGGTCACTGCTTCGTGAAATCACACATCAGTGATATGTGTAGTACTCTGAAATTTGTTTCTTGTAAGTGTTTCTGCATTAGTCATGATCTTCATGATCACTCCGCAGCTACATGAGAAGCTGAGTTACTGCGTAGATGGATTGGATGAACTTTTTTTGCTAACTCAGATTAATATGTTGTAACGACGACGTCCTCCATGTTGAAAATGTTCTCGATCAACAGAAAAAATCATTCGTTTCGTGAATGTTTTTTCCAGTTGTGATCCATAAACAACGCTTATATTTCAATGGATTATTGAGGATGTTGTGATTTAGTTTTGCTTCAAAATGGTGGTCAGTAATGAATATTCGAGGGATGCTATGAAACTGATGCATGGATTTATATCCAAATCGGAAGAATCTTCACCGTACATATCCATATCATACGCTAAGATCACTGACTTCAGGAATTGATGATGATTTATTTTCCTGAACAGCCCTTGTGAAAATAGCAAATAGAATGAATCAGTCATGAACAAATGAGACACGAAAGGACGTTTATTTGAAAGTTTGCAAGGCAAATGATCAGCAGCCTGCACTTATTTCTGTGATTGTCACACATCCTGTTATGGATGGTCCAAAGCAAGTTTGTTGCACTGAGGATTCGGAAATCGATCGTTATTCTGAATGTAGAAATAAGTATGACTGGATGAATTCATTGTGGAAGGTGTGACATGAACACCAGTGTTGATGTAAGAAAGCCATATATTCACAGTCCAGGATAATCTTCCATCAACATTGAAATCAATTTGTTAGAACATTGATTGATGTAGATATATTTTGTTGACTATCCGTAATATTCCTGAAGTAACTTTTCGAACAATGGTTTCTTGTTCATGATATATTATTTTATCTAATGATTCTGAAATCATGAGAAATAAAAATGTTTCTTTGAGAACCGATTCTCCTCTCCTGAAAGCCATAATGCACTTTTCCTGGTTTGTAATAAACTATTGACTCTCTTATGACTACAATTTTTTTTGTCATTATGGCCCAAGGTATCACCTTCCACAAAAAGGATAATTATAAATAAATGAAGAAATATTCCAATAGATTCCCATAGCATGGCACGAAAATATATCTGCTTACTCCAAACGGTTTAGTTCAGTTTCATTCATTAGTATATTGAGCTAACACGTAAAGAATGTATGAACGCTGAAAGATGAACATCTACTCTTTGTCACCCTTATATAGGTTCAGTTACTGAACAAAGATCAATCAGTAGAGTATCATAGATGTTTTGAGGCCAATATTATATCAGGTTCCTAGTTAATTTCAACTGCTAGCGCCGATGGATACCCAAGGTTTTTTCCCACTCTGTCATACAAATGAAACTGTAATGTAATTTGAATCGTACATCATTCAAAATATCATTCAGTTTCAATGAAAAATATCCTCATCCGATAAACTCATTCCAAGTATCAAGAATTATCATCATATCACTTGTCAGTTCAGTTGATTTTGAACTGAATGTTTGCCTGGTAAGACAAAATGCAAAACAATGTTTGAAAAAGAGCCAGCAATGATATGGAAAAGATGAAACAAACTGTTTTATAATATATTATGTTCGAGGTTGCAGAGAGAGGAGAGAAAAAGCTATGCCTATACATTCCATAATGAAATAAGGTTTCCAAAGCTGCCCTGTGTCAATATTCATAAAGAAAGCAACTCGATAAATACTGCAGGCACTTCAACCTCATTATCAATTCTGAAGGCATTTTGACTGATACCAAGTAAGTGTGAAGTTATATTCCCGGTTAACAGTGAACAGTGAAGTAACACGGAATCCGGATATGTGGCTTTCCCTATAGGTAAATTTCGGAAATAACAATATCGAGAATTGGATTCTTATTCAGTTTTGTGATAAACTAGGCTTGATCATGCACCAACACATAAATTATTATTGTTGTCAAGAAATTCTGAGTGAAAATTCAAGTAAACTATAACGGAATTGAATTCACACATAGTACAACGATTAACGTTATTACTCGTATCCTAACATCCACTAGAATCATAGAAACGTCATATTTTCTTGAAAATTCTGTCAGAAATGTCAATTTCCGAGAAGAATTGGTGAAAAAAGTCACATTGCAGTCGCAACAAAGGCCGAAAAATAACATTCTGTGGCCGTTACCCAGGGTGAAGGCCGGCATTTTTTTTACGGCCGTTGCCCAGAGTAACTACCGGTAAACTGAACGTCACAACAGCATTTGACATTTTTGAACTATGACAAATGCACTTTGGAAAGTCAATTTGGATCGTATTGCCTGATATTTCACTTCCATATAAACACAGTGATATTGATCGGATTCTGTCCTCCTTTTCCAAAGAGGCAGTTTACATGAAAAACCTTTCAACCGTTCAGATGCATCCGCGTTAGTCACTGCAGAACCCTGAAGAGAGGTTAAATTCATTCAAATAAGAAAAAATATCTGTTAAGTCTTCGCTCTTGTGATATTCATGAAGTTCAAACAAGCGCTTTAAGACTCGTTCCCTTGACAGCCAACGAACTTCTCTGTAGTTAAGCAGTACTTCATGTTCTGATCCCATTTCTTGACAAAGTCTTTTGAACAGGCGGTGGTTTAAGGCTTTTGCTCTGATGGAGTTGATTATTTTCACACATATCGACATTACTTACTTCAAATTAGTGGGCAAAGTTCGTGAAGCTAGCGCGTCGATGTAAAAAACAATGAGTGATTATGACATGATGGATCTCTTTCTTGATCAAAGCTGCAAAACCAGATGTGTTACCAAGCATTGCCGGAGCGTATGCTACCTAGTTCAGTTCTTCAATCGATATGATGTTCGTTGAAGAATCTTTTAACTTTCTCAAAGATGTCGGAAGCCTTAGTAGTCGCTGAGAGTAAGTCGCAAAAAAGAAACTCCACTTTGATGCTACGTGTGTCATTATGGACGTAACGAACAAACACCAAGAGTTGGCCGCATTGTGAAGTGCTTTCATCCAATTGCACAGTGAATGGAAATGGTGAAGCATTCAGTTCTTCAATAATTTGCTTCAACACATTTGACATTTCATAATTCTGGAATGAATTGCATCGTTTGATGAAGGAACAGCTTCTACCTTCTTTCTTTGGTCCTTACCCCATACAAGTTCCACAATATCCAGTGCACAAAGCTTTACCAATGTTTCCGCGATTGTGTGTGGCTTTTTTCGCCGAGCAATACGGTAAGCAACCTTGTACGATGCCTCAAGACAAGGTTTTTGTGTCGAGATGAATCCAAGTTTAGGTAAAATACCGGCTTTTTCAAACCGAGCTTTTTTAGTACGAAATTCTTCGATCTGCCCAGTTTAATCTTTGTTCAATCAACTCATGTTTTCTGACTGTTTTTTAACTGACCTACTGCGGACCCCCGGTACACATGCTACGGACCCCCTAGTGGTCCATGGACCCCACTTTAAGAAACCCTGGGATAGAGGTAGGCGAAAATAGTATATTTTTTACCAAGTAGGAGAAGCCTAACGTTTCTGGACGTCTGTAAAGATTGCTTAGTCGAAGCGCAAACAGACTTAGAAACACAGACCAGGAAAATGGCTTTTTCTACGAGATGGAATGACTATTGTCCGCAAATCGTTTGAATTTCACAGAATTTCAATTAATTTTGGAAAAATCGCGAATAATTTCATTCATCTTTTATGTAGAACACTAACAAGTGTAAGAATATATAATTCCCTTGCAGTAAGGAAATCTTGACTTTTTCTTTGAGGAATTTTGTCTGGAATGTAAAATTTCCTAGCGATTTGCGGAAAATTTATTTAATAGTATTTTAAGCGACGAACAACAACCCCCAATATTACTTCCAAACGCTTTTAATTCCATAAATCAATCCGATTTTTCGCTTCCAAGTTTTTTCCATTTCGAAGCCATAACTAGTTTTCAACTTTCCGCTCAGTCACTCCACGTCAGATAAGAATGTGGTTTCAATAAATCTCGCGTCAAACGAAAACTCCCTATCTGCATTTTCCGAGCAGATTCTCTTGTAAAAATAACGAGCGAATTCCCAGAGTGCTTGTGCAATGATCTTTCATTACAAACTCGAGTTACTTTCGTGACATTTTACAACCATCGAATTACCATTAAATTTTCATCGATCGTTGGCCCGCTCAAATAGCATCCAATTACTGCTTCTGCCTAAGGAATAACCAAACGGATAGGTGCCCTTAAAGTTAATTGGTATATTTGAATGTAATATAGTTTTTGTTCGGCGAAAGTCGCCTAATGGATTGGCCGCACTTAGGATTGAGGGCTTTTTGGGAGGTTATCGTTGAGAGAGGCGGATTCTGCTGAGTTATGGCCCTGCGAGGGAAAAGGGTTAAATGTCGGGAGAATAGTGGCTTGTCGGACCTCGGAGTCAGTGTTGAACTTTTCTTCGTCGTTTGTCGGCGGAGAAACGGGCATTGAGAAATGCTTCCATTTAACACGTTTGAGTTATATGTAGCACCGGAGAAAATATATTTGAAGGGATCCATGAAACTTCCTAGTCACTTTATATTGAAACAATCGATTAGGTGTTATATCATTTCTGCATTTTACAACCTTCACAGTTGAAATCTCTTATCGTCATTAATGTTCTTCTACAGAAATAAATCCTGTATGATAGATCCGCTGTAAAGAGATAGATATAGAGTGGCACGGTTTTGTGAATCATATTGAAGTGGAAGTTCGACAGGAAACTGCTCGAGAAGCATTAATTACGATTTTCATCAACCATGGATCGGGCTTATTTCATTTCAAAAAGGAACCTGTATAACTCCCATGACTGTGGAAATGATAATATCAAGATCCAGTTATAAACTAGACGTTCTACCAAAGACCTATTTTATTTGTTCTGTAGTTTTCTGGGTTTGTAACCCACCACAATCTGAGGAAATAAAGATCAATATTGGAATCTATACAAGTGTAACAAGTGTAGTAGGGCAGATTTTCAATCTACCCCGAGAACTTGCTGCGTCTATTTAAAAACAGTTTTTCCTGGATAGAACAAGTCCATTTTTTTATATATATATATATATATATATATATATATATATATATATATATATATATATATATATATATATATATATTCAATAATTTCAATTGACAAATGACCTAGAAAAATTCTCAGTATTATTAAGTCTAGAGCTACTGGTGCTGATAATATCAGTGTTGTGATGCTTCTTCACTGTTGTCCGTTTATATTACCTTACCTAACAAATATTTTCAATTTCTGTCTAGAAAATAAAGTATTCCCATCAATTTGGAAAAGTGTCCATGTTATACCCCTTGCTAAAACTACAAATCCAACTGAGCTAAAAGATCTTAGACCTATTAGCATTTTATGTGTTTTGTCGAAGGTAATGGATAAACAAATTCGTCATCACCTAGAAAAATTCAATATACTTCCAGAAGGTCAGTCTGGATTTCGTAAAATGCATAGCTGTGCTACAGCACTTCTGAAAGTAACTGATGACATTCATAAAGCAGTCGACCAGAATAAATTATGCTTACTAGTCCTATTAGATTTCTCTAAGGCTTTCGATAGAATTGACCATCAACTTTTGACATCTATTTTAAATTATGTTGGATCGTCTCAAGGCGCAGTAGCTTTGATCAAGAATTATTTATTGAATCGCATTCAAGCGGTTTCTTTGAATGAAGATATTTCAGATTCATTAGAAGTGAAGTGCGGAGTACCCCAGGGGTCAATTCTAGGGCCTCTACTTTTTGTAATATACACCAGTGGCTTATGGAAAGCACTTACTCATTGTACTGTCCATTTTTACGCAGATGATACTCAGATTTATCACTCATTCTTGGAAGAAGACCTCGATAATGCACAAGCGCGTATAAATGATGACTTGCAGAGTCTTCTGAATACCTCAAAAAAATTCTGTCTCCCTATCAATCCGTCCAAGTCAAAGGTTATGCTGTTTGGTAGAGAAGGATCTAAAAACCGCTGTAAAGTTGAAGTTCGGTTAACTTTGAAGGATGAAATTCTGGAAGTTAGTGATGTCTCCAAGAATTTAGGTCTAATTTTAGAAAGTAGTCTTAGATATCCGTCACACATTTCTCAAATACTACGTCGTGGCTACGGTAACCTGAATAAAATATATGCGAACAGACTCCTTATCAACAAAAAATGTAAAATACTACTTTGTAAATCTTTGGTACTGTCACATCTCGATTATTGCAACGTAGTCTTGGGGGCCGTCTCTACGACAATTAGACATTGCGCGACTGAATCGGTTACAAAATAGCTGCATCCGCCTGATTTGTAGTTTGAGGAGAACAAAAAGAACATCTCCCTACCTCAAGGAACTCGGATGGCTATCGATAAAGAACAGGTGGATTCTCCATTCTTGTGTCTTGTTTCACAAACTGATAACTAATCATAAACCAGAATTTCTGTATAATAAAATTAAATTCAGAACAGAGATGTTCATAATATTAATATTAGAAATAATGCGCGCCTGACTCCCCCTCAACATAAAACATCACTATTCCAAGGTTCCTTCTCATACACGATCGCAAGGCTATATAACATGGTACCTGATTATTTGAAGAATTTGAACATTTGTAACTTCAAAGTTAAGCTCAGACAAGGACTAGTTAGTGAATCAATATTGTTTGATTAATTCTAATTTAGTTATTATATCACAGCTAACTTTGTAGCGAACTATATATGACGTACTAATTGATTGAGTGTGTGTACCTATTGGGCTATTGTGTCGAGTTCAATTTTGTAATGCTTTATGTACTCAATAGGTACGTTTGTGATTGAGTGGAAGAGCAGAAACTTGTTCCCCGAATGAGATTTTTGAACTCTGCCTTTGTATTGATTGGTGTGTATTTATATTATAATATCCTGTATTACTGTTCAACCCGTCAATGCAATAAAAACATTATTATATATATATATATATAAACTAAATCTGCTTCCGTTCTCAAAACTTATACGCAAACTCCTGTACAAATCCAAATATCTCTTGTAGGCGATCTTGGTACCTGACATTTGTCATATATTTCCAATTTGAAATAACGTTATGTCCTTCAGCCATCCGCGATCCATATCAAGCGAACTCATAGATATGCATTCTTCACCAGATAGCATGATGAAAGCAGATTCCTTTAACTTTCGTTTCCTGCCATTGCGCTCTTTCGTCATAATTTCAGTGTCATTCCATTCTACTGTGTGATCTCTATCGGCAGTAAGAATGTGTTCTGATAATTTTGAACCACCTATCTCTGATGTACATCTTGTGTCCACTCTTTCGCACTTCCAATGGTCGAGACATTTCACCAATATATTTTTGACCGCACGAACAAGGAATTTGGTAAATTCAATTTTTTGTACTGTTTGAACGTCATTATTTTGTGGTTGATCGATATGTGTTCCGTAGTTTTCTGGGTATTGTAACTGACCACAATCTGAAAGAATAAGAATTATTATTTGAATCTGCACAAGTATAGAAGGGCAGATTTTCAATCTACCCCGAAAAGAATCTGTTTTCATCATGCTGTCTGGTGAAGAATGCATATCTATGAGTTCGCTTGATATGGATCGCGGATGGATACCTCTCCTGAAGGACAAAACTTTATGTCAAATTGAAAATATTTGACAAATGTCAATTACCAAGATTGCCTACAAAATATATTGGGATTTGCACAGGAATTTGCGTATCAGTTTTGAAAACGGAAGCGGATTTAGTTTAGACTAATTGGACTTGTTCTATCCAGAAAGAACTGTTTTTTCAATAGACGCAGCAACTTTTCGGGGTAGATTGAAAATCTGCCCTTCTACACTTGTGTAGATTCAAATATTAATTCTTATTTTTTCAGATTGTGGTAGGTTACAATACCCATTTGTGTCATTTGGTTTGGTATGTGTCAGTATTGACCTTGAAGTATTTGTTGTTTCGAATTTTCTTCTAACATTATACCTGTTGCCGATCCGTTTTATTTTTTCAGACAAACGAGGGACATAAAGTTCAATGTTTGATACAGGTTGTGTATTTTGTGTAGGTTGTATGTTTTCATTGTAGACTGTGTTTGGATTTTCAATTTCTGTAAAAGTTTTCTCTATGAATTTTCCTGGATATCCATTTTCTTTCAATACTGATTTTATGAAGTTCATCTCATCATTGATTTTTTCTTGTGAGTAACATACAATTTTTGTTATATCATTAAGGCATTTTACTATACCTTTCTTGACACAAAATAGTGACGTTCAAACAGTACCTATTTTATGTCATGTAACCAGAGATGAGACAGATAATAGGTTTTCCTCCAGATTTTTTTTTCCATTTCCATTTATAAGGAAACAAAATAGACTTGTTTCAAGAACTCCGTGTTTATAATCATTAAACATCAAGACCTAATTGGGCATTGACCATCTCAGAAGAAATATTGTTTTGTTTCAATGCTGATAATAGAATAGAATAGAATAGAATAGAATAGAATAGAATAGAATAGAATGGAATAGAATGGAATGGAATGGAATGGAATGGAATGGAATGGAATGGAATGGAATGGAATGGAATGGAATGGAATGGAATGGAATGGAATGGAATGGAATGGAATGGAATGGAATGGAATGGAATGGAATGGAATGGAATGGAATGGAATGGAATGGAATGGAATGGAATGGAATGGAATGAAATGGAATGGAATGGAATGGAATTAAATGGAATGGAATGGAATGGAATTTTGAAGAATTCCACTGTTCGAAACAAGGAGGACGTTCAGATAGTTGCACATGCATATTTGCCATACATCCCGGGGGTCACAGACAGAATTGGAAAACTCCTGAGTAAATACAACATAAAAACTGTATTTAAACCCACAAAGAAGATTCAACAGAGCCTCAGATCGGCTAAAGACAAAAGAGATCCACTGTCTGCAGCAGGGGTTTATCGCATACCGTGCACCTGTGGGAAGGTATACATCGGTACCACCAAAAGATCCATGGGAACTAGGCTAAAGGAACATGAGAGAAACTGCAGACTAGGGCAAATTGACAAGTCGGCTGTGGCGGAACACGCACTTAGTGAGGGAAACCACAGGATTCTGTTTGAAAATGCAAAACTGATTGCACCCAACCAGGGATACCATAGCCGACTGGTACGGGAGGCAATAGAAATCCACAAACACACGGATAATTTCAACAGAAAAGAAGAAGCTGTCAACCTCAACCGAATATGGAATCCCATTTTAAGAAAATCGATAAAAACTGCAGGCAGAATAGAATAGAATAGTTTATTGGCTACGTGATACATTTTTACAAATATTTGTAGCAAGTCAGAATACAAAAGTTATAAAATATATCGTCATATATACAAATATAACAATAAATATCACAATGTTTGTTAAACGAACAATCACAATAATAAAAATAATTAAACAATCAAACATCAAGCAACTAATGTTAAAAATGAGAACAATCGTTACTCAATTGAAGTCAAACGAATTATCTATGTTGTAGCCGGATATATTCATTTATAGATGAAAACAGTTGAAGATTCCGAAAGCAGTCAATCACTTGTTTATATACTATTATTGTCCACATCATGAAATCGAAGGCCTCTCAGCTTTCATATAGGTTCATAACGAGAAAACGATGAGTTGTGTTCCATGGCCTTCCAGAAAATGTAAAATTACTAGAATTTACTCGAGAAAAATGAGTGATAGAACAATTTTGTTATGTATACTCAAATGAACATGGTTTAATAGCATATTCTCTGTTAGAACATTCCCTGTAGAGAGTGATTAAGAATATACGACCATTTTCATTTTGGAAAATTACCATATTCTCTCATTATCTATTCACCATAGAACTTATAAAATACTGACTCACTCTCAAGTCACTTTCCTATTCAAAATGCTTTCAACTCAACGGTGCTTAATACATTAAAGAGAGAATACTGTGAAGGATGGATTCGTTGGTTGGCAAATGACGTTTATACTTCCACTTACGTCAGAACTCTATAGGAATCACCACTCGATGAAGATTTTTAAATCTGATATTTCATCAAATCAACCGAAACCGAATAGGTTCAGCGTTTCTCATAAAAAAAAAAGAATTCGTCGAAAATATATTTTTAAACCAAATATAGCTAATCATATCATTGCATCTTCTTTTAGTCTGAAGATCGATGCTCTCTCACTAAGGTCCAACTCAAGTATTTTATGATGTCTATAATGTTTACCATTATTCGAAATTCCAGCAAAAGCAAAATTATTGTCGACACAAAATATCACAAAATTTGAACGAAGGAAGGGTCGAATTTGAACTACTAGATTTCAATTATCCTAACTTCCAGAAAAGTGAGTGTAACTGCCAAATCTGGTATCGAGAATAAGGAAGTGTTACCAAGCTCCGTGAGGCAGGCAATAGTGATCGTGTCATTGGGGATTTCACAGCTATCTATGCCAATTTTGGAAACGAAACCTCGAGGGGCACTGCTTGTGGAAGCGATGCTACTAGTGAGCAAATTTTGAAATCGTACCTCTCTAGTTGGTAAGAATTTCCTGATCCCTATGAAGATTGCAAAAAAGATGCGATGATGGTAACAGAGTATGCTTCGAATATATTTCGGTATCCAAAAAAAGTTTCTTTGAAGGCCAGGAGGCTACTCCAAAAAATTGTATGATTCTAGTGGACTGGCTGGTTGCAATCTACAAAAATTCTGGAACTCTTTCCGAAACGCTGAATTTATGCGTGTCGATTGTGGATAGATATGCAGGAGAGCAAACGGGTTTATTTCCAGCTAGTTGGGATAGCAGCATTGCTAATAGCTTCAAAGTACGAAGAAATGTTTGCTCCTTCTTAGGAAGATTTCGCATACATTTCTGCAAATACCCTTCCTTAGAGAAATATTCTGGCCATTGAGAGGGTAATATTGAAAAAACTGAATTCAAATTTCTGACGACCTCTGGCGGTGCATTTCCTGAGAAGGTACAATAAACTGATTTGCTGTCCAAAAAGTGAATTTTCTCACATATGTGCGTTGTTGATCTGTTTGTAAATTGTTGACAATATACCAAAATATTGGTTGTATGTGATATATCCAATAAATAGTATAGGCAATAATAGGCAATAAATAGTTGGAAGTCTTTGCTAACTAGTAAGGTACAAACTAGTGAAGCAGCACGTCAAAAAAAACTCGCCTAATTCCAAGCTTTCGGAAATATATTTTTCTAATCATCAGGAAAACTATAATGAACTTAACATATGCAAATTATATCATAGGTTGGTGCATGATTACTTATACTTATATGAGCATAGTTGACTGGATGGTACAATTTGACATGAAGAAATTCATGGTATTGTTGAATCAGCAATAAAATTCTGACATGACAGTGAATAAAAAAATCGTTATAATGAAAACGTACACATCAAAAATATTTGTTGATATGATTTGAATCTAGTTCATCGAACATGTATTCGGACACCAAATGCTAGGTTAGAATATAGAAAGAAACTGGACAGATGACAAAATCATTTGTCAGGTCAAAAGTCTCAATGGTGCCAACTGATGGTTGGTGCCACTATTAATATGTATGAAAGATTACTGATGATTCGTTCACATTCTGTTATGAAATTTTTACAGTTGAATTATTTTTTTTCGGAAAGAAAAAATCGATATTGTTTGTGATGGATCAATGTTTGTTCCGTAGTTTTTTGGGTTTGTAACCTACAACAATCTGAAAAAATAAGAAATAATATTGGAATGTATACAAGTGTAGAGGGGCAGATTTTCAATCTACCCCGAAAATTTTCTGCGTCTATTGAAAAACAGTTTTTTCTGGATAGAACAAGTCCAATTAGTCAGCAACATAACTTCTCGTATAACTCAAACATATATATATGTTATAAGAGTACACTTCCGTTCTGCTGTTCACCCAAAAAAACTACAGTTTTGTTATATATATATATATATATATATATATATATATATATATATATATATATATATATATATATATATATATATATATTGTCACTTTTGGTCAGCGGATGCTTTCGGAATTTTCATACCGAGAGACTTTGTGCCAATCCACCACGAGATGGCGGTGAATATATATATTTATATGTATACATGATAAATTTATCGTATATTTTATTCGAAAGTTCGATTCGGAAAGGGTGATTTATAATCATATTATTTCAACAGATCGATGGGAACGTAGTCAATGAATCGTAAGGAATTCCGCAAATGAGTGGAATGAACTTCAAAGTCAAAGACCCTGTGCATATTCACCTCGTCCTGAAGACAAGAGTGGAATTCGAATAGCATAACCTAGGCCAAGTAACTGCGTAACTGTGTAACTATTCTCGGTTTCGGCTGACCCTTTGTGGATGCTTATTCAAGCCCGTTCACAATTTTCATCCTGGGCTTCAGGGAATAGAGGTATTGCCGTAATAGATTTTGGACTGATTTTCACAGTCTGCCTTTCGAATAGGAATAACTTGAGTGTGAAAAAAATAGTCATGTGAAATACATAATTTGAGTTTCTCACAAATGAAAATATCGTCCGAATTACAGAAATAATCTAAACTACTATTACAAAGGTGGAACTTATAATTTTTTTTGTTTGGGGGGGAGGGGGGCTAATCTTCGAAAATACTATTTTTGTTTATGATTGAACAAGAAGTCAGAGAAGAGCAGGCGAGATGTGATGCTTTACCGCCGTGCGCTAACTAGGCGGTTCGGTTCGAATTCTGATAGTTCGGGAGGTACCGTCAGATTTTCATGGGTGATTTGAGTATGATTAATTTTGATTCAAGAAGGTTTCTTTCTCAAAACAAATGATTACAGTAGGTGTCAGCTGGCACGACTACGTGGAGTGCAGGCGTGGGAGGTTGCGAAAGTCGTTGAAAAAATTAACTTCTTGTATCTTTTGAAAAGAGCTATACATTTGTGAAATCTTTGATTACAACATATACATTTGAAAAAAATATTTCAGCTGCATGTGATAAGTGGATAACGTCGTCAGCTGACCGTATCAAGATGTATAAAAATGCAGAAGATCGGATCATTTGAGTATGGCTCAAAATTCAATACGTGTTAGTTTTATATCTGAAAATTGTTCAAATTCATGTCAGCTGGCGAAACAATGTGGATAAACGTGTTAGCTGAGCTTTCAAAGTGTACTGTAGCATTTAGGCGCGCGGCGCGATGATGATACGGCTAACGTATTTTGCCACATCTTATTGTCAGCTAACAATTAATTATTTATTTTATTCAATATAAGTGTGCAAAACACTCTTCTCCATACTTCCATTTTTCAATTTTCGCTACCTGGAATTGAATATACTTTTTTGATGAACTTCTGAAATTTATTTTTCAAGTAGTACCTGAAATCATTTTCTTCCTAACATTTAAATTATGAAATAAAAAAAATGATTGTCAGCTGACAATAAGATGTGGCAAAATACGTTAGCCGTATCATCATCGCGCCGCGCGCCCAAATGCTACAGTACACTTTGAAAGCTCAGCTAACACGTTTATTCAGATTTTATCGCCAGCTGTCATGAATTTGAACAATTTTCGGATATAAAACTAACACGTATTGAATTTTGAGCCATACTCAAATGATCCGATCTTCTGCATTTTTAATACATCTTGATACGGTCAGCTGACGATGTTATCCACTGATCACATGCAGCTGACATATTTTTTTTTTTTGTATATGTTGTATTCAATGATTTCACAAATTTATAGCTCTTTTCAAATGATACGAGAAGTTAATTTTTTCAACGACTTTCGCAACCTCCCACGCTTGCACTCCACGCAGTTAGACCACCTGACAGTGGTTTTTGTGATATTCGCTGAACCTAATGTCTATATAAAAAAAATGAACCATTTTCAAATGCTCCGGTAAAATTTGACGGCAGCTCCCGGGCTATGAGCGAAAGAAGTCGCCGGCAACAGCTATTTAACATATAAGGCGTATTTACTGAACGAATAGTGCATGATTCAGTGCATAAAACATAACTCAAATCGTGAAAAATTACAATTCCCAGTTGAAAAAATCCACTTCAGTCACATGAAATTTTCATCCAATATACTTAAGCTGAAATAAAGTATCAGAAGTTTTAGGCTGGTAGATGTGATTTTCCATGCTTTGTGCATACATTATTCACTAAATTATGCATGATGCGTTCATTAAACTCGCTTACTCGACTTTCACGAATAAACTTGACTCGAAATGTACAGTGTTTCAACAAACACAAATTTTTAGTTTCGCGCAGCGCGATTTTATCTGTAGATTACCATTTCTCTCACAAGTATTTCTTTCTAAGTAGTTTTTATGGGTTCTTATCCTAATTAATTTTGGAATCTTTACAAGTGTAAAAGGGAGATTTCCAATCTACCCCAAAAAGTTTCTGCGTTAATTAAAAACAGTTCCTTCTTCTGTAAACAGAAGCAGATTCTGTTTCCAAAACGTTCACAACAATGAGTATTTTGATGAATATTGGTTCTTGTAATTTTTTTCATAGTAAAATTCCAGTGATACGGGAGTTGCTGCCTAATAGAACGAGTTTCACTGAGAAGGAACTATTTTCAATGAAAGCAGGAACTTTTCAGGGTACATTAGAAATCTACCGTTTTACACTTGTACAGATTACAAAATATATTCTTATTTTTTCAGAATGTGGTAGGTTGGGAACACAAAAAATATATGGAAGAAGAATCCATATACCAAAAAAAACTGACACAATACACAATACATTTCCCTTTTCAAAGACAGATTGTCGAGAGTAGTCCAGAAAGATATTCCCGCCCCGGACTTTATTTCGGTAATGATTGAAGAGTTTCTGACGATTTTCTGTAATAATACAAGGGGGTTTCGAAAATTATTTTTTGGCACTCTGAATCTTCCTCCAATTCCATATATAATGAAACTCATACAATTTTTATCATTAAAGATGAAAACACCGCATTTTCGCATGGGATATACTAAAGATTCAAATTATTGCGGAGAATTGCCAGTTGAAGTGGCACATTTGTTTAGATATTCTAATCAAACTTGGCCTTTTAGGAATGAACAAAACGCTAAGAAAATAATGAGGATTGACTGACTGTGGTTCGTAGTAGGCTGAGATCGAATTTCGAATTTCAGTTGAGAATCTTCAGAAGAGTTATTCCATCAACTTCCATGATATTGTCAAGAAATTCATATTTGTATTATTTCGAGGGGCAAAATTCCAAGGGTGTTTCCATTTTGAGCGAAGAAGTGGACCCCATATAACAATAGGATCTCATTGTCAAAAAATCAGATATGGGGTTATACATTCTGAATGTACACAGTATACATCACAGAAATTCAAGTTATTGAAAGCAAAATCGTAGAATCGACAATTCCAAAGCGTATACAGGAGTGGGAAGTACGATCATACATTTTGTAGGTACATTCTCCAACCTCTACTTAGGCGATTGATATTTGAAAAGGATGACATCACTGACATTTGTTGTTCGTTTATTTGCAATACCTACTTAGAATAAAATATTCATTGGGATGTAACTGTTTACTTTCTTTCTCAGTATGTAGTATACCATAATGAAATTGAACATGATATAAGAATATAGAGGAAATTACTGAGATCAGGAAGAAGACGTTTGTTATTGCATCGAGAAATATCTGGGGACGGGATTCCTCAATGATTTCATAAATTGGATTCATTCAAAAAGCCAGTTTATGATATATCTTTGTTACCATCCAAATAAGAAATTACTTGTCGATGAAAGTATGAACAAAAGGAAATGAACAAAAAATAAAAGCTTCGAACAGAATCAACGGAAGGGAGTTAATAAGTGAAACGAAATTCATCAAATGACTGGAATGAACTCCGAAGATAATGCGGCTGAGACTGCTTTTTATGATATCCTTAAAGGCTGTTCAACAGCGGCTGAATGTTTTGCTCAGCATAGATAGTTGTTGTTCTCGAAAAAACGGATCACGATTTCGACATTAATAACATTTCGGAATTTGGTTATATATGTTTGTATTGTTATTAGTGTCATTATTAATATGTGATATTAGTTTTCTTCATATGATAACTTTTAATAATGAATAAGATGAATACTGATACTATTATTAGCCCTAAAAACCCATTGATATATATATATATATATATATATATATATATATATATATATATATATATATATATATATATAAGATAATGAAGTTTTGCATTTGTTTCTTCTGGGCACAATAACTGATTGGGCCATTGTTAGTATTCGAATATATTGCTCAAATGAAAAGATGAGGTGAAGATAAACAAACTTCTGAAATTTTATTGTTTTTGTAATTTGTTACACTTATGACACGATGCAAGTATTGATAATGTTGGTTGCAGGATTACATTTTTAAATTATTTTTCATTGTAGTTTTCTGCACGGACACCAAACAAAAGAATAATCAGGTTATATTTCCAAATATTTTGACTTTTGATCCGCTGTTAGCTACGCATTCAGCCGAAACGAAGGCGCTGACAGGAGCGACCACAGCATGTTGAGTAGCTGAACCTAGCCGCTGGAACCTCCTGAATGTACCTGAGATCTTTTTTGCTGAGCATTCATTCACCTCGACCAAAAAATAGTAGTGGAATTTGAACACCATAATCAAACCCAAGGCGAAGGAATCCCGTTACAATTTTTCGCCTCGCCCAACCCTTTGTGTATGCTTAGCAATGTTCGTTTTTCTGTTGTGTCGTGGACACGAGGCATGGGCGCCCATAAAAGGTGTAGTCCTAGATGCTTCTAGTCCAGCCTCTGCTGAAAATGTTAGTGTGTGCGCCCAAGTGGATCAAAGTATATCTTTTGGAAACTATATTCGCATGTAGAAAAGAATACGTGTTTAATTCACGAATACCTCACAAATGATCAAATAATTTCTGAGATTTCTCAAAAATATAAGTACAAAGATTTCTGAAAATGCTCAATCAGAATATTCAAAATATTATCATATAACAGGTTTTTCCTTTCCAAACTAGTATTGTTTGGCGGTTTCACGAATGTACGAAGTGGGGTCGAGATCCAACTTCTGACAACTGAGATATGGTAGTGGGTTCTTGACAAGTATAATTATATGATAGTTTGTAGGACTGCGAGAGAATCTTGTTCCAAATCATTATTCAAGAGACAAAACAGAATATAGGTTGATGATAATAAAACGAATTACCGTAATATCGAGAAATCAGAAGTTTAGAAGGAAATCAGTATCACTACTTTGTTTCGGGTTGGAAGGCCGTTGTTTCTTGGAATTTCTTCCTAACGTTTCGCTGGCGCGAGTGGCTAGCTCCTCCAGAGGCTGATAATACTTGAGTTAGACTCCGATCACTCCGATAACTCAAGATGTATTGTGGTGCCACCGTCAACAAAGGAAATAAATTCACAAAAAATATTCGATTCCATAAAGTCTTCATTCAAGGAAAAGCTTTCTAATTAAGATTTGTTTCAAAATCCTTTCATGTTGAACCTTTAAATTTAACTATGTATTCACTCAAGTGAAACAAAAAGGAAAATTTTGTTTATATTTTCAAAATCATAGTAAAGTATTAACACTTTTGAAGAAATCCCGAAACGCTCGCATGATTTATTCTAAATCAAAATTTCAACATCTGTTTGAAATATTCAATAAAGTTTGTATTATAGAATTATACAGAATACTAAAATTTTCGACCCTTACCTTCAGATCAGCACACAAGAAATGGACCGAAACCAAAGCTTGCAACTTCAAGTTTATAGTGGGGAGGTAATTAACACGTGTGGCCTCAATACCGAAACTCGTGGCAAATAATGTCGCAATTTCTACGACTTATTTATGCGATGTTTTGAAACCCATAAAATTTAATGGGGACAGATGTTCAAAGCACTTGCTGAAGCTTGCGTAATTCGCATCTCACAAATAATGTTCTTTGTTCGAGGGGGGTATAAAAGCATTCGCACTTGCGAATTCAATATAGTATTCCAGTATCATAGTATTGGAATAGAGTGTTAAAGAAAGAGTAATACAGTAACAGTAGTATGACATCAGAGTAATATAGTAACAAAGTGAATGATCAAGTATTATGTACCAAACAGTAGACAGTGATTTAAACAAAAACGCGGTGCAGTAATAAATCATTCGCTAGAAGTGCTAAACGTTAAACTGAAGTGTACTAGAATCGCTTTTCAAAATGTTATGTAAGTCTAGCCGTTAAAGCCGAAGCGATGAACTGATTTTTTATGTACTATGTCTGTACGAGATTGTAATGAACGAAATTATGTGAGTTCTATTGACTTGTCGACGTATTTTGTGTTACGGAATCATCGATTTTGGGCCTTATGTATTTCCTGCTTTACTTGTTGTATAACTGAATGTTCGAGATGCCGCTCATCCTAAACAAATTAAAAACCGTTGAAAATTCCGCCAATTGTTATTATTTCCACCAAGAATTCACAAACCAAAATAATTCATGTCCGACTGGGTATTAAACATCTGAAGGACCGCTCGCCTTTTTGCCAACCAACAATACCCGGTCGTCACAGTATGAGCCTCTGAAGAAGCTAGCCACTCGCGTTAGCGAAACGTCAGGAAGAAATTCCAAAAAAACGACGGCCTTCCAGCCGTTCATTGTATCAAGCCCATCCCAAAGCTGACGCGAACAACGAAGTTATTGCGCCATCTACCCAAGGACGAGGTATTCCAAAAACAAACCGAATTCGCCCATTCCTCCTCGCAGGAATTCGGTTTGTTTCAGAACAGCTCTGCTAGTATATGAAGATCTATCTGAAGTGAATGAAGGCTATTAGGATTTTTGGGTATAAAGCCATCTTCGAAAATGAAGACAATGAAAATTTTTCATTCCATTTACCAGCTGACGGACGTCAAACCCCAGAAGTCAAAACTTGTGCGAACAATGGATGAACGAGGCCTTACCTTTTAACGTGTGATTACCCCTTCGATGTTATATTCAACTCAATTGATTCACTCTTCAAAATTTGTCGTACAATGATATTCATCAGTATATTGTGTGTTTATTTGTATGTTTAAAAGCCTCTTTTTCAGCACGATGTAGTATTTTCACGAAGATTGGCATGAGAATGTGTTTGTATGGTCTGTCTTCTCGTAAATGGCATTCCATTAACAACCACCAACACCATTCTAATCCAAATTTATTCCCAGTGTCTCTTGTTGGATATCTGGGAATTTTCAAGTAGCACTGATTCATACCCTTGCCTTCGTGGCAAAAGCCCTTCCCAACCACCTTGTGTTGAGCATATAATTAGCCTCTTAGTATGACTGACATAGGTTTATACCTTCGAACTGTCCACATTGGAGGAGAAACGTTTTCTTGGTGTTCTCCATCAAATTACCTCAAGGATCAACTGATGACGTGACTATTATGGAGTTTAATGAAATTCTCACATACACTAAAACAGTATACTCTAAGCCTGCAAGTACGTGAAGTTTCACATTTGGCTTGGATTGAGTGATGCATTTCCGATCTCCTCTCTGCTGTCCACTTTTTTTTTCACAATAAATTAGAATATGATATTGATGGAATTGTTCGGTCATCATTGCATAAGGGCAAGATTTTCTGAGGAGAAATTTAATGTTGAAGTAGTACCGAATTATTTTCCAGTATCACAGTGAATTTCTCTCTTTCTTAGTAGAATGAAGCAAATTCTGTTTTGTTGGGCGCCATAATACAACATCGCAAGAGGTCAGAAAACATAAATTCAAGTTTTCAAAACGTACTGTGAGCAGATTTTGGAACATGTTCCGTTTTATGAGGGAGTATTATCAACAATTCCGAGTAACGAGGTCTATGAGCTGCGAAACTAACATTGAGCAAAAGATCACTCCCAACAAAGCGTTGGATTATTCTCGATATCATTTGAGGACAATATTCAATTCCTGTTGAACCCCTCATATCTGAAAAAGTATTATAAAGGCGGTGAATTATGAGTTCGATTAATAAAACACATTTTTATTCATGTTCATGTCGTGACCAATTATTTTCGATGAAAATCCACACATATTCACTTGCAACTACTCCCAAACGTTCACTTATAACCTCAAACATGCATTTTATTCTACTATGAAACGCTATAATAGCCATCCATTTGATTAGACTGGAAATAGTGATAAGATGACCTGAAAAAGCAATTATTCGTAGTAGCGCGTGCGATTCGGAAACGTGACACTAACACATTTTTCATCTTTAATGAGTCGAAATCAAACGATATCGTGGGTGGACGATGCGTGATCGCTTTAGCTGCGTGCCTGAAAAGTTCAACCTTTCGATGGCTCTAATTATACTCATTACAGCTATAAATAATTGAAAATCGATAGAACGAACACACACAATGAAACAATAGGACGTCCAGTTGGAGTTGTAGTATTAGGAAGTTATCAAAAGTATAATATGGTATAGGTAGCAGTAATAGTGCTGTCCCAATTTTCACAACTGCGCTCACCCTTTCGCGGTTTACCATAATATTAACTTTGATATGGATAGTGCTGTACTTTATTACTGCGGAAATTATGTTTGTTTATCATCGTCAGTTGTATTTATTTTGATAATTTGTTTATAATTGCCAGCTGGTGATCCATACACTAAACAGAATACAAACACGACCTTGTTTGAATCCATTATATTTTTACTGCCCACTGTAGATGATAATTAACAACAAATCTGAATATCCGAAAATATCCCACTGCATATACCAGTGCGTATCCATAAAAAAGTAGTAGCCGGTTGGTTGATTCTTTTCAACATTTTTCTGGGACGAGAGCCTACAGAGAATGATTGAAAAGATAATCGTTCAATATCTATTGATAATAATGACAACTTCAAAAATCCCAAGAAATATGCATTGTAGCACATTGAGATTGTGCCAAGAGAAGTAGGAGCATAGTTATCCAACAGATTTCTTAGTATATCGAATTATATGATATAATACCTCGTATATATCCAAATTATGATAACTAATGCAAATATCAGTTGCTGGGTCAAGCTCTAAGCACTCCCTCTTGATATTGTCTTTTCCAATTCGAACAGAAATCATTAACATAATTTGAAAGCAACAAAAAAGGCGCCTTCAATAAAGAATTTATTTCATTAACTAAGATTTGATTTGTTCTTTGGAACACTGAACAATTGACTTCCAGAATGTCAAATTAGCACTCATATGTTATGCAGGAGGCCATCGATATCAACAACTGAAAATCATGAACACATATGTCACTTCACTCACTTCAATTGTCAATGTTGCTTAACAAATAAATCAAATTTTCCTTCACAGACAACCGCTGAAATCTGCACCATACCAGATTTTTCCTCAACGAATGATATAAATGAAATCCAAGTCACTATACAATTTTTTTCTCCGAAGACATTTTTTTCAAGATACATCTGGAACTGTTTGGGGGTAAGAATCAGAGCTGTTAGACCTCTCCATACCCATTGTGCTCCCTACACATGGGCTGGAGAGTATAATACTTTGGATTCTTCCAGTCCCACTGTGATTTGGTCGTCGAAAATCTCACTATCTCGACCATCAGGTCGAGTCTATACTCGCTGAACATGGCTCATCTTATTAGGAAAAATGCATAACATTATATTCCTGAACAAAGTCTGTTGCACCTATTTCAAACAGATGTTGTCTTAGCTGGCGGTGTTCTGTCACATCATCAGTAGTCAACTAGAGGTTTTTCCTGGACATTGAAAATATTTCCTGGCAATTTCAGAGAGAATGCAGTTGATGGTTTCATCCCAGATCCTTTGGAAGTTGCAAACAAAATACTTTTTATGAGCTGCGTGGTTGCAGATGTTGTCATTCCGATAAAGAGGTGGTTCCCAGAGGTTTGGAATTGACAGTCTTTCTGGCTAGAGAGTCAGCAACTCCTTTCCTTTTTGATGTGACATGCCTCTTGGTCTAGTCGAAATTATGAGTGTGGCTCTGGGGGGCTTTACCAGGGTATGGTGGAAGTTATAATGTCAACCCTGACCTAACTCATAGTCTGTTCATACTACATAATATAGAGTCATTGAAAGTATTCTGGGCATGAGAAATAGTCTTTGATCTTCCAAACGATTCAACAAAAACCGCAAACGCTTTCTCGCGAATAGTGACAATAAATCTAGCACGTTGAATAATATTACATTTTCTCTCTGCGATGTTCACATTGATAGTATATTATTTAACGAGCGTATAATGATGGCTATTATTCACGAGGTGAAGTTTGTTGCCACGAGCCGCAGGCGAGTGTCCTAAATCACCGACAGAATAATACCCATTATACGCGATTCAAATACTATACTTTATCCACGACTAGGAAACGGATTTTTTGAAGTTTTTTTTGTTGGAAAAGTTTGTTAAATTACATACATATTGTTTTGAACACTATTATCATTTAGTTCTAACAAATATTACATCCAATACTGTTAACAGGATTCAAATTTGTTTGCATTTAAAAGCTATTTCGATATGACATCCTCATTCATGATCGCTGATAGCTTGGTGAAAATGCCTTTTTTATATGAAGGTACAGAACTGAATTGAAAATATTTGGTGGTTCACAAAATAAACCCATTGTTTGTAGCGGAACAATGTAATAGTATAGCTAAATCGAGGAAGTATTTGACAGCAGAATGAGGAACCGGAATTAAAAAAATGTTCCCTTTTTTTATTTCATCTGATAGAGCATGAAAATCTGTTCACAAAAATACCCTTCTGACATCGATCCTTCCACTATTTTTGTTAAAAACCTCTACTATGTAATGAAAAATATCGAATGATGACGTCAACATTTACTCATTCATAAATGCTCACCATCTCCTTCTAGTTACGATAAAATACTACAAAATACTAAAATATTTAGATTTACTACAGTGAGTTGGCAATACGAGATTAATTTGACAGCAGCTAAGTTCACATCATTCAAAGTTACAATGGCGTCTGAACCGTTGCTGTTCCGGCCATTTGAGTGATTTGCATTAGCTAAGTTCGTTAATTCATGGATCTAGTAGAGACTGAGCCGAGATCAGCTGATCACTGAGCGCATGGAGCTTGGAGCGTGTAACATAACCTCATAATTTTGTATTCATTTTATCTTTCTCGTGCAATTTGTGCTTGAACGTTCACGAATTTTCCTTTGATTATCCAAATTCGCCATGCAGATTGTTCATATGAAGATCATGTTGAATGAGAATGTAGGTAGGTAGGTTGAATTTTTGTGTTTTCTTCACAATGATGTGTTTATAGGTATAAGATGAAGTTGATTCAAGATATGGGTACTTTTACATTCAGACTTGGCCTGGCATTCCATTCTCCAATGATGAGCATATCAACATTGATACGCTGCATTGTTGCTAGTCCGTTGTACCTACTTGGGCAGATGCTAGAGAAATTGGAATAAGTAGTTGCTCTTCATGTTATAATCAGTTAGGAAAAATTTCATTTTGTATAATGAACATGTTCCCTGCGGTATGAGAAGAAAAACTATGGAAGTGTTTGAAAGGAGTCCAAGTTTCCCAATGCTACACAGAAAAGACTTGAACACGCTCTACATTATATCCTTTGTGTATTTAAAAATGTATTATGAATGCCTGTGGATAAGGTAATACAAGAGAATGAGATACGTTGTTTTAATACGGGAAAACGAACTGAAAATTGTCAACACTAATGTATCACCATTCAGTGTTTAGAATAGAAGTCAACAGGGATTGCACATATCCTTACTTAAGAACAAGTTTTGAAAGATCTGAAGGCGTTTCGAATGATAAGCAAGTGAGTTTTTTTTAAACGTTATCAGGCAGAAAGTAATCTTCACATCAAGATATTATGGACAGAAGATAATAAATTTGCTGAATACCAAATGAAGATGACAATGTGTGTATTCATAACGTGAGGAATAAAGCATATTCAGTTGTAATGGAGTTCAACGAAGAAGAGAACCAGATTAACTTTGTCAAATGTGAAGACTGTGCCGCCCATTTAGGTAAGTTGAAGATGAACTGTGGTATGCAGTATCCTTTGGGCTAGAAATAGAACTTGTATTTTTGATCTGTGTATGATCAGTTGATGGTGGCACATGGCACACCTGATCTCGTACTGAATACCCTCAGTACTATGTCTTTTCAAAGAATCTGCCTTCAGGAGATTCTTATCTGTTTGAGTTATCTGCTTTTCAGCTACATGTTCTGTTGGTCATTTTTGTTGATGAAGTGTGAATAAGGTAATATTTCGAAATACTATAGTTGATGAATATTTTCTTAACTGGATTTGTTCCAGTCATTTATAATTTATATGGATCAAATAAATATCAAAGAAGTAAACGATACTTCTCAATAGGTTTTATATTAATAAAGATAAGTGAGATCTTTCACTCTTATTCGAACCACCAACAAAATAAAACTGTTTAAAGAACGTGAAAGCAAAAACATTCGTTCCTGTATTATTAATATTACTATCAATTCAAATTGGCCGGTGTTTTAGTAAGGAAATAGTAATTTTCGAAAACAAAACCAAAAAAAATAGTTTCGTTTTCAAACGGTCAATAACTATTCCATAACAATATTGAAATTGTTAGTTTTTCATTTTTTCATCACTATACAGTTTGAAAAAGAAGTAAGATCCTGGGCTAAACAAAATCAACTTAATATTTATGTATCCATTATTTTTTTTGGTTATACCATAACTGTTTCAATAGATATTACTATCTTTTTCTTTGTCATTTATTGTGGTATTATGATCTGATGACATTATTTTAAATATTTAATTTTTTTTGTATTTAAATCGCTATATAAGAATTCATTTCTTAGGATCAGCAACTCAATGAACTTTAAAATAAAAAGATGTCTAATAAGTCAAACTTTTATCTTTCCAATGCTGGATTTATGAACTCAACTAAACTAACATCAATCAACTACTAATAACTAAGAAAGATGAATGAATACAGGAAAACCCCATTGGGGGTTTATAAACTTTCGTCTGTCAATAAAACTAACAACTAAGAAAATGGCCATCTTTTCATCTAAGAATTAACAACTATGAACTTAACGTATGTGCATAAAACACAATATTTCCTGACATTACCAGTAATTCAAAAACAAATAAAAGATTGTGAAGAGAGGAAGTTTGTGTCATACAAATCAATTGGTTTAATCAAGACAGTATTACTTGAAATTAGTAGGAATTAATATGGATCGTGAAGTAGTTATTGAAATGATTAGTATTATACTTTTAAAAGTCACAACTTTTGTTGCCACTGGAGTGATCGAGAAACAAAAAAAAAGGAATGATGATATCTATATATAGTGAAAAACATATTTACAAGTGGGGTATTATTCAAGGCGTTTCATGGTGGTATCCGTTAAAATACCTTTAGAGTTCTGAAAACGATTCCTGGTAGATGTGGAATCTGGAATAACCATATCTCTTTTTATTGTATTCATTTTCAATATGAGACATTCCACCTACAAACACATCTGTTATAATATCATCAGAGCTTTCCAAGTATGAAACCAAAAGTAGTTGGGAGGATTGAACCATTCCTTCCCATTATTTGACATGCATGTTTTGGTTACATTTTACTGACAGCCAGTGGGATTCACAGGTGGCTGTTGTGTGAGAATAACATTCCTCATAATAATTTGTTTATACAACACATAATCCACTTTGACTATTTTTCAGGGGGATGCAAACATGCTATTGCATTCTTAACTGGGATTCATCGACGTAGTGAAGAACCTTCTCCTACTGCAGTCACTTGCTACTGGAAGAAGTCTGAGTTGGCGTCAATAGCTTCGTCAAAGAAATTCATTCTTGCCAAAGAAATAGGAACTTTAGATTTGGAGCCTATGGTAGCTGGAGACGGAACTTTCTTGAAAAATGTTGTTGACAATAGTATATCTAGTGAAAGAATGAATACCCAACTCACTAAATACTATAGGGAATTTGATGATACTGAGCACCTCTCTTTCCACTATCTACTTAATGCATACTTTGATGTGAAAAATGGAAGAGAAGAAGATTTCTTGGAGTTTTGCCAAAATTTCATGAAAAAAGATGTTTGTGATAAAGCTGCGATGGAGACTTTCAATCAGCGTGACAGTCCCTTGTGGTTTGAACTGCGTTATGCAAAAATGCTCATTTATTAATACCATCATTACATGACCATGCATAATATATTATGTTTTTTTAATGCTCTCTATCATTCATGTGTGAGTGATGTGTATTTGCTAAGTAAGTTGAGTACTATACATGTATTACCCCCTGTCGCTTTCAAAAAAATTCCAAACCCTTCTGAGTTATAATGAACATTGATTTTTTAGTTCAACCAGTTCATATCATTTCTGAATTGATTTTTTGTGAAATAAAGCATAATACTGAATGTTTTTTTTTGATACTTCCAAAAAGATTGCTGAATGAAAAAAAAACTGTTTTGGATTTCATAATTTATTGAAATAATAATGAAAATTATTTTGTACCAAAAATTATTAGTGGAAAATAAGAGGTGATGCATTTGCTGTATTTTGAGAAGTTGAAAATTTGCCTACATTTGAAGCAAAACAATTATTTCAAGGAAAGAAATTGAAGTGAATGCTTTCAATTTCTCAAAATACCACCATGAGAAAAACCCACCAAAAAATTATATCACCTACAAAGCAATGATTACAATTTTGTTCTATACGAATACCTGGGGAGTAGGTAGATTGAGGTCCTGGCATTATATATATATATATAATAATAATAATAATTGAATTATTTTCTATAAATATTACTACAGTATTTTAACTATGTTCATATTGAGAGCAATTATTTTTTCAAAAGGCTAGTTCATTCAGAGCTTAAAGAAAAATATACCAATAGTAATGATGCAAAATTATTAAAAGATATTATACAAATAAGCTTTCAAAAAATTATACTAAATGTTCGCGAGAGAGCAATGGACTGTATTTAAAGTTGTCGATACAAGAGAAAGAAATTCCACTTACCGAATTCGTCAATCTGTTTCTCGTACCAAGGCACACCTTTTCATCTAAAGTTCAGCTTATAGGTCTTCTGAGTAGTAGAGAAAGTAGCCAAAACATGTATTCATGGAAATTCTGCTTATCTTCTGAGTATCAGGGAAAATTATGTGGAAATAGCGCGCGCACTTCAGCTGATCACAGTACTACCTGGTCGCAGTAATTTTTCTGACTACTGCCGTTTCGATGTGCCCTTTTCCGCGCACACAGTGGCGTTGCAATCTCTTGTATATAGGGTATCGCGAGTAAAATTGATTATATGAATACTAGGATTAGCTAGGTGAACCAAGAACTTTGTGGGGACTTAACATACCGGCCACCAAAATGTACATTTTTAAACTAAATTTGGAGCCTTATAAATTCAATAATGAAGAAAATGAATAAATAAATGAAGTAAATCTAAATTGACGGCACGAACAAAAATTAATTACTAAGTAGCATTTTAGATTTAATTTTGGGGTAAGGGGCATACCTTACTAACTGGTCTTTTGAAAACACCTTGAAGGGTTTTCACGGTTACCACTCTCGTAATACCATCTTCACCTGTATGAAGGTGAGTAATTCGGCCACGCGACCATTTCAAAGGAGGAGTACAATCGTCCTTGAGAAGGACTATTGTACCTATTTCAATTGGAGTAGATGGATTTAACCATTTTCCTCTTTGAGTGAGAGTATGTAAATACTCGTTGTGCCATCTAGCCCAGAAATCTCGCTGCAGACGTTGCACCAACTGCCACCTAGAGAGACGTCCCAAGCGGATGTTGCCAAGATCAGGATCTGGTACTGCATTGAGGGGAGCCAAAGTTAAAAAATGACCGGGTGTGAGTACTGAGTAATCATTTGGGTCAGAGCTCATACTGCACAGAGGCCTCGAATTTAGCATTGCCTCTATCTGAGTGAGTACAGTAGTCAGCTCTTCAAAAGTGAGAGTTTGATCACCGATCACCCTGAAAAGATGAGTCTTGGTTGATTTTACTCCAGCCTCCCAAAGACCACCAAAATTAGGAGAGGAAGGGGGGTTGAAGTGAAACCTGATACCTTCTTGTTCTGTAGCGTTCTGCATAATGTTAGACAATTCCCTAGCAGCACCTTTGAAATTTGTACCGCAATCGGAATAGATGTCCGAACAAAGGCCTCTACGAGACACAAACCGTCGAAGAGCTGCAAGAAAAGTGTCGGTCGATAAATCGGAAGCAAGTTCTAGGTGGATAGCTTTCGTAGCCATGCACAAAAATACACAAATGTATGACTTCAGTACCTTGGAGCCACGTAGTCGACTGGCAGTGATCTTAAAGGGACCGCAAAAGTCGACGCCAACATGAGAAAAGGGTTTTACTTGAGAAAGTCGACATTTAGGAAGATTACCCATAGGTTGTTGAATAGGTTTCGGATTCAGTCTGAAACATTTAAAACATTTGGAAACCACCTTGTGAATTGATTTTCTAGGAGAGAGAATCCAATATCGTTGAGATAATAGGAAATGTAATGTCTGCGAGCCAGGATGGCAATATTTAGAATGAGTGTATTCTATTACGCGAGACGTGAAAATGTGTGAACTGGGTAAGAGAACGGGAAATTTTTGGTCGTATGGAATATTAGAATGGCACAAACGACCACCTACTCTCAAAATTCCCTTATCGTCTAGGAAGGGGTTAAGCTTACGAAGGTATTTTGGCAATAGCTTTTTTTGACTTATGAGCGTTAATTCGGATTCAAACGCCTCTTGCTGTGTCATCTTGATGAGGATATTGAGCGCAGATTCCATTTCGAATATTGAAATGGGACCTGATTTTCCAGAAAATTCGTCACTATTAATTTTCTCTACCCCTTTATGAGCTCTGATGAAACGTAATACATAGCAGATTATGCGTTGGAGCTTTGCTAATGATGATATACGCAGCAATAAAAGATGAATAGGGTTGGTCTGCACTGTCGTGGTTAGAACAGTTTTTCGTTGTTCTTCCGAAATGTTTGAGAGAGTTGAATGGTCAATCACCTTATCTGGCCATAGTTCTGAGGAAAGGTTCAACCAAGATGGCCCCGACCACCATAAAGAGTTGGTGACTAGTTCTATAGGAAGGAGCCCCCTAGAACCAGGATCAGCTGGATTATCTTCTGAGGAGACATGTGACCATGAGGATGGAGGAACCATCTCCTGAATTTGAGTGATTCTATTGGCCACAAAGGTGTTCCATCTATGGGGTAAGCTCTTCAACCATGCAAGTACCACCATAGAATCGGTAAAGGCAAAGGTTGCATTGAGGTGGAATATACCTTGGAAAGTTTTTTGAACGAATTCAATTAAGCGAGAGAGGAGCAGAGCTGCACACAGCTCAAGGCGTGGAATAGAGATGACTTTGAGAGGTGCCACTCTCGATTTGGCACATATAAGGTTCGAAACAAATTTATCTTTCGAACGAGTTCTCAAATACACCACTCCACAATAGCCCTTTTGAGACGCATCACAGAACCCAACAATTTCGTGGTACACTGGTTGCTGGGGGAGTATCAGACGAGGTATTCGTAAGGTAGAGATATGTGGTAGTTCTCTTTTGAAACGGCACCAAAGAGAAACTATGGTGTGATGTGGAGAATTATCCCAGTCAACACCAGAAGTCCACAAATTCTGCAAGAGAATTTTCAGAAAAAGTGTAATTGGCGTGAGAAATCCTAGAGGGTCATAAACTCTGGCCAATTCTGACAAAATCGTCCTTTTAGAACAGGACTTATCGAGAGGTTTAACTTGATAGGAGAATGAATCTGATGAAGGATTCCATTGTAAACCGAGAATTTTGAGTGTTGAATCCCTTTCGAGATCCAAGTGAAGATTGTCGAGTTTCAACATGTCTCTAGATAAATGAGAAATCAATTCAGGTGTATTACTAGCCCATTTACGGAGTTCGAAGCCTGATTCACCGAGAATATGAATTAAATCAGATTGGAGTTGTTGCGCTTCAGCAAGAGATGAGCAGCCAGTAACAATGTCATCAACAAAGACATCTGTCTTGAGAACTTCACAGGCTTTGGGAAATTGATGACTGTATTGATCGGAAACTTCGTGGATTGTGCGAATTGCCAGAAATGGGCTACTTGAAACTCCAAAAGTTACTGTATTCAAGCGATAATCCTGAATATTTTCATCCCTAGAGAATCTCCAGAGAATTCTCTGATAGTCCCTATGGGATTCTGTCATCAGAATTCTATTGAACATTTGTTTAATATCTGCTGTAAAACATACCGTATGGGTCCTGAATTTGGTTAGGAGAGAACATATATCGGGTTGAAGCTTTGGGCCCTTTAATAGTGTATCGTTTAAAGACGTATTATTAGAGCATTTGCAAGAAGCGTCGAATACTACTCGAAGCTTGGTGGTGGTACTCTCCGGCTTCATTATGCAATGATGTGGGATATAGTAAGAAGAGAGAGGAGAGATGTCAGAGACGAGTTCCATATAACCGGAAGAAATATAATTACGCATGAATTCAGAGTATTGTGAATAGAGGTCCGGATCGGCTTGAAACCTCCGTTCGAGTGAAAGAAAACGCCTCAGAGCAACGATTCTGGAGTTGGGAAATGTGGGATTTTTTATTTTGAAAGGAAGACTTACGACAAAGCGCCCAGTCCTGTCTCTAGAAAAGGTTGAATTGTAAATTTCTTCGGCCTTCGCTTCTTCCTTGGAAAGAGGAGATGAGCTAGGCACTTGTTCAAGGTCCCAAAATGATTTCAACGACCTTTCCAGTGATGAATCAGTTGAGGTGAAAAAGGAACAAACTTGAGAAGGACGGGGGGAAACAACCTTTCCCATAATAATCCAACCAAAAATGGTTTCGAGGGCAACCGGTTTGTCTAAGTTCTCGAATTGGGTTGCTCCTTTGAAAATATGAGCAACTACTTCCGCTCCTATGAGCATGTCTACAGGTTGTGAGACGAGGAAGGTTGGATCGGCCAACTCTAAGCTAGAAAAATCATCTAAATCATGTTCAGAAATTGTAACCGACGGTACGTTGGAGCATATTTGAGGCAGAACAATAAAGTCCAAAGTTAGGAGGGGTTCGGATTTTTTATGAGGTTTTATAGTACATGAAACTCCTTGGGAGGCGTGAGCACTGATTTGACCAACACCCTTTATATCAAGTGACACATTTCGTCGATTTAGACCAAGTCGTGTGCAGCAGGATTTGGATATGAAATGACTTTGGCTTCCGCTATCCAAAAGTACCCTAGCTTGCTGGTACTGACCTTTGCTGTCAATCACATCGATAATGGCAGTAGAAAGTAGAATGGTGCTCGAGTGAGGAAATGGTATACTAGCCGCCAGAGTATGAGATAGACTGGTAGGAGTCGAATTTGAGGTTTGAGCATTTGAAATTGAGGTATGAGAATTAGAGTTCAATGTTTGAGAGTTCGAGTTCGGAAAATGGCTAGTCTGAGAATTCAAATGGGAGTTATTTGAGCTTGGGATGCAGCTAGATTGAGAATGCGAATGAGAGTTATTTGCGGGGAGGATAGAGTTTGATTGAGAATTCATATGAGATTTATTGGGAGCAGTATTGCGAGTTACATGAAGCAAAGTATGGTGTTTCTTTGGAGTAGGACATAAGCGGCAATAACCTCTAGAAGTACAGGTGGTTACGGTATGCCTCGTACCCAAACAGTTAGAACACCACCTATTCGACTTTATTATGTTATATCTATCGGTTGGTGATTTTGAAATGAAGTCTGGGCAGTGGTAGATGGGATGATTTCCATGACAAACTTGGCATCTCTGTTCCGTATCAGATACTAAAAATGAAGAACTAGAACCTTTTTTGACGAAGTGAGATTTATAATGAGAATTATTCAATTGCTTCGATTTTGGAGACTCCGATAAACTTGTTGATTGAGCGAATTTAACAGTGTCTATTGCTGAGCAAATATTATTCAAATATGATTCAAGCGTCTGATAATAATGATCTTGCAGCATAGAGGGGTTTTCAACTTCAAAATTTGTTGCCGTTACAGAGTCCAAGCGATCGAACAACATATTGAACAATATGAAGTCCCACTGCTTGGTAGGAAATTTGAGCTTTTCTAACACGGAAATATTCTCATTGAACGTATCAAGGAGTTCTCGCATGGCTAAAGAGTTATCGGAGTCTTTTAGTTTCTTACAATTCACTATGGCGTGCCAATGTGACGTTGCTATAATTCTAGAATTTTGATATCTTTTCTTAAGTGCTTCGTAAGCTACAGAATAATTCTGTCCAGCCACAGGTATACCTTTGACGACTGCTAAAGGAGGACCTGTCAGACAAGTAGTGAGATAAGAAAATTTCTCTATGTTGGAAATACTATCATTGGAATGTACAATTGAATCAAACATGTCAATAAACGTCTGCCAAGACTTCATATCGCCATCAAACCTAGGCAACTCCATCTTAGGAAGCCTCACATTGATGTGAGTTGGTGGTGTAGAAGGAGTTGGAATATTATTCTCGAATAATTTCATGAAGATGGCCTGTATATGATAATAATCATTTTCAAACAATTTAACAACATCGCTTTGAGCATCAAAATCTGCATTTTCTTGAGAAGCAAGCAAACCGAGGATAGCAAGCTGCAACCTATCAAAATTATCGCGAATCAAGTCGATATGCTTGAAACGACATTTGAAATTATCTTGGATATCCGAGTCAACTAGAGCGGTTTCAGCCACTTTCTTCAATTCACTAAGTTTTAACACTTCTATATTGCGTTGAGCCATATAATTCTTAAGTTTTGTCGCGTTTGCAGACATAATGAGAGTTGCAAAACAGCTATTGTTTGGTAAATAAACAATTGAAAATGAACGAACGCCACCAGCGAAATTATTCGGGCTAGACAACAACACCAATACGCTGCGTGAAGATGGTGCGCGTTCGGTATCAATCGCCCAGAACGTGAATACGAGTAAATATTCAAACTGAACTGTGATATAAAAAACGTGTGCCGGAAGAAAAAAAAAACAATTATCATGAATTCAAACACTGGATTCACCAAACTAATCCGTAGAGATGGACCAAAATGTTCGCGAGAGAGCAATGGACTGTATTTAAAGTTGTCGATACAAGAGAAAGAAATTCCACTTACCGAATTCGTCAATCTGTTTCTCGTACCAAGGCACACCTTTTCATCTAAAGTTCAGCTTATAGGTCTTCTGAGTAGTAGAGAAAGTAGCCAAAACATGTATTCATGGAAATTCTGCTTATCTTCTGAGTATCAGGGAAAATTATGTGGAAATAGCGCGCGCACTTCAGCTGATCACAGTACTACCTGGTCGCAGTAATTTTTCTGACTACTGCCGTTTCGATGTGCCCTTTTCCGCGCACACAGTGGCGTTGCAATCTCTTGTATATAGGGTATCGCGAGTAAAATTGATTATATGAATACTAGGATTAGCTAGGTGAACCAAGAACTTTGTGGGGACTTAACACTAAACAATCAATCAATTCTCAAATCAGTTTTATATTTCAGTTTACCATGAGATGATATTTCAAATGATTGATAATGAATATAATTTTATGGGGCCATGTTATATAAACTGGGGTTTAAGGAAAAATATGAATATAAAATCTATTTATTTGTACACAGTTTTCAAATTTCAAAATAGGTGATAATATTTCTGATACATGGTACCCTGAGCATTTCATGTACATAGTTTTGGATTACATTTGTGTATTGAACTAGTATAATAATACAAATTTTTTATATATAAGGTAAGTGGTTAGCAGAACGTATGGATAATGAAGTACTCGACAGTGAATAAATTAAATTGGACAGTTAAAATACAATCACTATAAAATCATTTCATAAGAGATAAAACGTTTTCCATGCTATAGCAATATTTTCCACAAATTGTCCTGTTTAGAGATATAAACATTGAAATGCCAAAAAAGACCTTTGAATTATTCAAAAACTCAATCACAATACATACAACTCATTAAAGTATTCAAGATGAGGATTTTTTCAATATTCAAGGAAAAACAATTTTGAAATAAATTGGATACTCGGTTTGCAAGCCATAGTGCTAAACAACCGACATTCCCAAAAAAAACACAACTTTCACACAAATAACTGCTTTGAAAATCACACATCTAAAGGGGTGTTATCAATTTCTGAACAAAGGGTCCTGAAAATTAATAATTCCACAAGCAATGACAACTATATAATCCAATAACTGTATGTGATTATGATCTATACAAGAATGGGGTTCTAACATTTTAAAATTTCTCAGCCTCCCGATAACTTTTCGACATGTGTTCTCAAAGCATTTATTCTCTTGGATTCATTCACTTCTGCAGGTGAGCTTGGAGTTGAACTTGAAACTGAAGAAGGTCTTATCAAAGCACATCTCCTTGCTGTCAGCAGAGATGACAAGTTTCTGAACCTTCTGTCTGCCATTATTTCCATACCAGGTGTTTATTTTTCCAGATATCCACAATTTTCAACAATATCAACATCGATTGCTCAAACACCAAATCCATTTGAAATGAAACTGACCAATCCATCAGGAGGACATGAAATAAGATATTTTATTCCATATCTAGCTCTGAAAGAAATTGGTAAATGTAGTTTAATTCTTTTGGAATCTGGCCAAACATTTAGTTCCTGAAGTACTTGAGCTAGTTTAATTACTGTCTTCTTAAATATTTCACCATTACTATCTGTCATCCCAAAATGTATACCTAATAATTTGAATGCATAATCAAGTCTAATCTTTTTCAAAGTTATCAAAATATTGTCGGTACTCATAGATACTGAATTGGAGAGCATTTTTATCAGAAAGTAACTTTCCAAAGGAAAACCTAAAAATATTTTAGGATTTTTTTCTATCATTATTAGAGTATTTTGTAGAAAATTGTGGATATCACCACAAGCAGAATCTGAAGAATCAGGGTCATAGTCAGAATCTTTATATGTTGCTGATCTTGTATCAATACTGCTTGCAGAGTAGATGGAACTGGATAGTTTTTGACTATGCACATCATTGCTCTTTGAACCTCTTTCACATTTAGCTGGCACAGGTTGCTCAAGATGGTCCTTGTTCACCTGAAATGTTTGTTGATCTTAATTGAGTGTTCTCCAATAATGTACTGATATAAAAACTCCGGCGAGTCATGAGTATATTTTCAAAAGAGAAGAGAAAATGAGTCAGCCACCCTTGCTTTGAGAGAGAGAAACAACATTAAGTGCAATTAATCTGAATGGTATGCAATAACGAATAAACGGTAACACATATACCTCCAATAACCACAAGCTGGTGGTAATCTTTTGTCTGTATTTATTCTACTCTTACAATATATGTTTTTATTTGTAGTTATTCCAATGGCTCTGTTAGATTACATTCAAATGATGATACATTTCATCGATAAAAACTCCAGTGAGTTATGAGTATACTGTCAGAAGTATTGATTCATTGACAAAAATATAAACCTGTGAAATTAAACTTGAATTTTATAAGAAGAGGAATAAACGAGCCACTATAATGAATATAATACATAAAAATACTTTTAAACAGAAAAACTATGAAATAGCATAAGCAGCACTATTATTAGAATTTGTTGGGTACTTACAAATACATATTACTTAGTCATTGTTTTTTTTTGTCGTAACAGATTGATGGGCCAGAATATGATTTCAAGCTGAATTTTTTCACTCACCTCAGCTGGTTGTTTTCGTTTCATTTCAACTCCATTCTCACCCCGACCAGACACAGATATACTTGGCACAACATCCTTCTTCAATCTAGGTGTATCATTCATCAATTTCACCTTCAAAAAATTATCTGCATCTTCTTCCAACTAAAAAAAGGTATGTCATGTGGTTTTTTTTTGGTCTATTGATTATAAATGGAATTCGAGATTATTGAACTAGCAAATGTGATTTCGAGTGTGATCTTGCTACAATACCTCGAAGCTAAGCCTAGCGAAATTCTACAATAAATATCAATTCAATGAACACTTTCTTGGAGTCATATTCATTATTATTTCTTATAGTAGTAACAACTGCACGAACTCTAGTTATTACTTTGGATTAGTTTTTAGGTATTGTTACAGAAACGAGCAATCATTTTAAGAGTATTTTATACGATCAATTCCTAAACCGAATCACAATTATCAGTTACTTACGTTGAAATGATCCTCGCAAACGTAGGCCCTAACTTTTTAAAAAACCCTATCGCATCCATTCAAAGCAGTTAACCAGGTATTCCTTCTCGATGAATCGAACGGCAACAGAAAAAAGTACTTATTTGCGGAAACTTTAGAGTTGTTCTTGCACTCAGTTACCAAACAAAACTTCACAAAATCACTCTTCGATGCCATAATTTCGGAAAATTTTCCGTTGAAGCGCGAAATAACATGAAAAATGGCGAATTCTTCCCCATTGCAAAAGAATAACAACAGTAATAAGTTCCTGCAACTTGTAGAAATGAAATTCCTCTAATATATTCATTCATAAATTAGGGGGGGTGTGGCTTACCAAAACCTAACTTCATATGGTTGTATTTATGAATGAACGTGTTGACGTCATCATTTGATATTTTTCATTACATAATAGAGGTTTTTTAAAAAAATAGTGGAAGGATCGTGGTCAGAAGGGTATTTTTGTGAACAGATTTTCACGCTCTATCAGATAAAATAAAAAAAGGGAACATTTTTTTAATTCCGGTTCCTCATTGTCAATAATGCCTCATTATTCACTAGTCTATAATGGGTATTATTGAGGTCGAGCAAACAGACGTATAATGGGTACATTATACAATAGTAGTGGATAATAGTATATCATGCAACGATTATGTAATGATGGTTATTAAAACACGACTATCAATCGTGATACGAAACGAGCCGAAGGTGAGTTTCGTATGGTTGTGTAAGTGTATTAATAACGATTACATAAGAGTTGCGTACGCTATTTCATCTACTTCCGATACACAATAATACTATTTGAATGCATTTCTTTGAAAAAATCTACAAAATTATAATTAATAGTATTAATTCAAAAAATAAAACGATGAGAAATGAAAAGAAGATCAACAATTGGAAAAAAATGATTATTAGAGGCCGGGATCGAACCTATGTCTCTTAAAACTAGTCCAACTAGCTAATATAATCTCAGCGCTTTAGACCGCTCGCCTACGGAGAGCTCAAAATATTGGAGTGAAAAAATGAAGAAATAAATCATGCATTTGTCAAATGAAAAATTTAATCATTCTAACTTTATTTCTGCTGGTGAAGGTGTCGAAGGTGATTCTTTCATATCGCTGGTATCAGACATTTTGTTATATGATTATCGAAGTTTGGCTATTTTCTTCAGAAAATTTAATACCTATACCGATTTTGACTTGACAAACGTCAAATGCAGAGCATGTACATCATGCTCGATTGAAAAATAATGGGTTTCTATTGGTTGAAAATCTGTGTCGAAATAAAAAATCTGTATCGTTATGGATTTCATTATAAAACGGGTTCTGGTCATATAAGTGTATTATCAGAGTACGGGTGTAGATTAGGATAATAACAACAATAACATTCCCCAACGCTGCCACGAATTCGTCAGACACTTGCCGACCGTAAATTTGATATACCTTGTTACTGAATTGTTCAATGAGTCCATCAATGCACCTCAGCATTTTCGAAAAGTTCAACTTTTCGACAGACCTAATTAACTCATTCCAAGTTTCATTGATTGGAGGTGGAAACCTGATCTTATGCTCGCTTTGACGTGGTTTTCTCCGGGTTGCTTCTGATGGGAATCTGAGTTTATTCATTAGGGTGACGGAGGCGCAACAATTTGGTCTCGAAGGCTGTTTAGGTAGAATACATGTAAGTTTGTACTCCCAGAGAAAATTTCTATATCGTCTCATGGCTGACGTGTCAGCGAATAACTATACTGTTCCTGAAGAATGGCGAAATAATTAAATAACAAGGTCCAGATTCCAGTTCACTTACATCTCTCGACATTTTTGAGGGGACAACTGGCCAAACATAAAAAATGAAATATATTCATTGTTGACTCCGATTACGTTTTATTCTTTATGAAAAATGTTTATTACGTGATGTGGCAGAAAATTCAATGCCCCCCAGAAAAAAAGTTAAACTTGTGCTGGGTTTTGTATATTATTCCTTTCACAAGAGTTCGGAAAGTATAATACTAATGGAAATATCAACTATTCCAATAAAATGGAAACTATAAATCGACAAGAGGACACTAGAGGGATATGAAATTCATTTCTTGATCTAATTGATTTTGAATATGAATATCAGTGTATGGTTTGGAGAATATTCTTCAACTGGCAACTATTCTAGATTCTCCATTATAGATTTAATGGTTGATCCTCTATTATATGATAGAATAAATAATGCGTATTGCACAGTCTTGTTAATTTTAATACAATATATGTTGATTCGATTCTGGTTGAGTGAGAATAAAAAAGTAGAGTAATAGTTATTGAATATTACTGTTTTCGTTTATGTATTGAGCACTTCAATAGAAAATTTTCTTTGAAGGTAATCATGATCAATTTTTAATGAACATGTTTTTCGAATGTTGGTCCATTACAACTAGATTAGATTAGATTATCGGGGAGCTGGCCCATGGCCTGATTCACTGCGACCTTTCCAGATCTATTGTGATGCTCCTTGGCTGTTAGAGCTTTTTGTCTAGCTTGATCTTTTCGATGAGACTCCATAGCCTTGACACTGACTCCTCCATATAGCTAGCAGCCTCTGGTTTTTTCTCCCCGCATCTTGCGTGTCTCAGCCTTGCTGTCGCTTTGCATTCACAGAGCACATGCAGTGTGGTTTCTTCCTCTTCTTGACAGAACCTGCATTGGATTTCTTCTGTCAGACCAATATTACTCATATATTTTCTGAGCCGGCTATGCCCCGTTAGTAGACCCACCACTACCCTTACAACTAGATACCTACTATATGATCTATATGAACTAGGAAGAATAAAGGACCAATAATACTACTTTGTGGCACTTCTAATTCATTGTCGATCTCCTTGAATAACATATTATTTTAATTTTGTTTTTTTTTATCTAGATGATTTTCTAAACATTTGGACTCTGTACTAGCAATATTTTCCACTTTTGTTAAAATCTATTTCTATCCACCGTTTCAAAGTCTCTTTCGATATCAGGAAATACTTCACTCACAAATTCATGGTTCTTCAAACTCCCTCTGCAGTTGTCTGAAATGAATGAAAATGCTATCTCACAATTATGTTTGCTACGAAAATCAGTTTAAAACAAGTTGTTTTCCTCGACGAATCAAACCATTGCACAGTGGTCCCAAACTCCGAAAAACTGGCCAAAAGTCAAAAACGTTTTCAATTCGGGTGAAAGTCTGTACCCTGGAGTTTTCTGGGTCGCTGATTACGAAATCGAAGTCAAAATGTATGAAACCAAAATGGCAGATCCAATATGGCGGAAAACTCCTTCAAAAAGTATTCAATTCGAGTGAAAGTCTGTACTTGGGGTATATCGGGGTCGCTGGTTACGAATTCGAAATGAAAATTAAAAAAAAAATGGCCGATCCAATATGGCGGAAAACTCCTTCAAAAAGTATTCAATTCTAGTAAAAGTATGTACGCGGAGTATATCGGGGTCGCTGATCACGAATTCGAAGTAAAAATATAGAAAAACAAAGTGGCCGATCCATTATGGCGGAAATTTTCTTTAAAACGTATTCAATTCGGGTAAAAGTCTCTACTCAGGGTATACCGGGAACGATGATTACGAATTCGAAGTTAAAATGTAGAAAAACAAAATGGTTGATCCAATATAGCGGAAAATGTTCTCAAAAACATCCAATTGAGGTAAAAATATGTACTCGGGGTATACCGGGGACGATGATTATGAATTCGAAGTGAAAATGTAGAAAAATGAAATGACCTATCCAATATAGCGAAACATTTCTTCAAAAACATTCAATTCGGGTTAAAGTCGACCGTGCATATTTATTTTTATATCGCAATTTAGTTGAGAGTTCATATTTATCTGGCCACTGGATCAGAGATTTCATGTACGACCAGAGTTATCCGTAATCTCAATAATCCATCATTATTCGTTTGAACTAATCGTGGGCTCAGGAAGCAAATTATTGACCAAAACTAATTGAGGCATAACTAACTCATATTTATATAATAACTGCTCAAAATTAAAATTGTTGAAATTGCACCTGCGCACATCAAGTTAATAATTATCCCTAAAAATAAATATTTTTAGTAGAGCTAAAAATAATAAAAATAAAGCCACACCCTAGCTCAAAATTCTCACTTGAATTTCAGGTTAAGGTCGACTCGGCTAAAATTGGGGTCGTTCGTTTAGAATAAAATTGAGATAGTCCCAAATCACGTGATGAACGTGGCAGGCCGTTTTTTAGGTTATAAAATCTTCATCGTTGTTAGACATAAAACAACCTACAAAAGATAACCCAAAATATATTATTTCTTTTTCGAATATTTTTTGCTGTCAATGAAAAACGATAAAATTGAGCGAAAACCAAGCGAAAGAGCTGTGACATGACAACATCTGAAGCGTTCTCGGATAGGAAGTTGATCTGACTTATGACATGAACACCCTTCAGAATGGTAGTCCAAAAACAGCATTCAAAGCGAACTCTGTCTCATGTATATGTAGCAATTGATAGCAATGCTGTGGGTTCTATAACGACATGCTCGAGAGTAAGTATTACAATCTCGTACAAATGCAAATGAATGCAGATAGTTTTTCCACAATTAGTAATGCTGGAAGTCATATTCTCAAAATATGTCTATCTTTAAGTGGAGGTTGGTGGAGAAGATAAATTTTTACTCTAACATAATCAAAATTAATACATATCTTTCAAGTTCCTACATTTCCAGAATAAATGTGCCACTGTCCAAAAGTCATTTACTTAATTTCGTTAAGATGAATATTTTTGGAATGTGCTCACCTTCCTGTCTTGATTTCATGTGAAACTCATTTCACTCTAATAATGAAACAAGTGAAAAATGCTCTGAAACTTCATCGAAATATCGATTGAAATTCACTTCGCAAACCTCGAATATACAACTTTAAAATGAAGCATTCTTAACTAATGTCAAACAATATTTTGTTTTCTGTTTCTTTCAATTCCGGGCCTACTAGAATGTTTACTCCAATTTCATACCAAATTTACTGGCAATAGGAGCACTTCACATCGAGTCCTTTTTGGCCAAACATTTGCTTCGCGAGCCCACTGTGCATTGGTTGATACACTACCTCCTCTAGAATTTGTTCAATAAAACTCTGTCTCCCGACACCCAATTTCATTCATGTATTTTCATGCATTCCTGAATGTTTGATTCAGATCCAACTGTGGAAAAATTCCAGATTTGGAATATGACTCACTCTCCCATACACGGATGGATTAACAGACAATCGGTTGGAGTGTCGGGAAGAGAAATACTTTATTGAATTGAATTATGTGATTAGAACTCTATACTCCAGTCTATGACGGTGAAAAAAGTGTAAACTGTGTATTTATCCCATACAGCACCGTTCGTATAAAAATTTGGATTCAGGGTCTACATACCCTCTTTTTCAAAATCTACCCTGTGCCGAGGGTTGCTTTCGCCCTGGGGGTGGATGCCACCCCTTCATGGGGGTGAAAAATTTTTTATTGGAAATAAGTGCGGAAATCGATAGATTGACTAATTCTAAGCACTTTTCGTTCAATGAAGTTTCTTCTGAAAAGCAATACTTTTCGACCTTTCGCTACTGAAATTGTCGGTTTTCAAGCAAAAAAAAAAATACGTTTTCAGAACCTTTTTCGCGAATAACTAGAAAATAATGCATCTAATCCAAGAACCTGCAGAGAGCAAAATTGAAGCTTTTGAAAAAACAAAAGAGATTGTTTTTTTGTGATGTATGCAAACCCACTATACATTGAATAATTGCTTGTTGAAAGTTGATTGGTATTTTCAATCGCCAAAATGGAAAGTTTCTACGTACAATAAACAAAAACCAATGCATTTTCCGGAAAAAACTAATTGGACCCTTTTTGAAGTCCTTCAAAAATCCTTCATTTTTGTTATCAATAAAAGTTTCTAGCATCAAAATTTGACTGAGGTATGAAGGAAATAATGTTGAATCCATTTTTTTTATTGAAAAAAAAAATTGTGAATAACTCATCCTCTCTTTCCCCCCTTCGAAATAAATCGTTGTTACTCCATAATTCACTTTATTCATGTTCTTATAATGAGTTCTGAGTTTTTCATCAATTGAAAGTACGTAGTTTTAGAATAAATTGAGATCGAAGAGAAAAAGTCATATACGTAATTCCTTCGAAATAACTGGAAAAGTATTGATCACATGCAAAATTTTCTAGAGTCCAAATTCGAAGGCTATCTTCTCTGAGAATTTCGGTGTTCAATTTCTTTCTGCAGGATGAAAATAGAGTAAAATATGGCTAGTTAAATATTGTGAGGGTTCGCGCAAAGTACCTTTTTTGAGCCCGTTCAGCATGAGCCTTTTCAAAAATATAATCTGGAACGAAAAATCATGTGAATAAGCTTATAGCTCTTGAAGGAAGCTACAAAATGCTTTTTTGGTGGATTTGATTGCTTGAATACTAAGCAACAATATTGAAGAATACACATAGTAACTATATTTTAGGCCTTGTGGAAGAATAAAGGCTTTTTGAAGGACTTCAAAAAAGGTCCAATTAGTTCTTCCCGAAAAATGTATTGGTTTTGGTTATTGTACGTAGAAACTTCCCATTTTGGCGTTTGAAAAAACCAATTAACTTTCAACAAGCAATCATTCAGTTAGTAGTGGCTTTGCATACATCACAAAAAATCAATCGCTTTTGTTTTTTCAAAAGCTAGAAGTTTGCTTTCTACAGGTTTTTCGATTAGATGCATTATTTTCCAGTTATTCGCGAAAAAGGATCTGAAAACGTGTTTTTTTGCCTGAAAACCGACAATTTCACTCGCGAATAGGTCGAAAAGTATTGCTTTTCAGTAAGAATTTCATTGAAGAAAAAGTGCTTAGAATTAATCAATCTCTTGATTTCCGCTATAGTCGTGAGACATTAAATTGAATAATGTCTCACGACTATTTGTGATTGTGAAGATCTTCCTGTAAATACCTAGACGAGTAAGTAATTCATTTCCAACCTTCAAACCAATTTTCCAATTTTTGACTATTACTTACTTGCAGGTATAGCACTGAAGATGGCTTAATAGCCGAAAGCGCTCTGCGATATTTAAATAAATTTATTTACACGAAATACGACTTTCCCTGATTTATCAGTCACGTGTATGCAGCACCAACAAATCTCACCCTACTATATATTTGCAGTAGAAAGATATAGCTCTTCGTCCGATGAACATTCAGACATTGTATTTGAAGATGAGTCATCGTCATCTGATTCGGTGTTAGGGGAAGTAACAATGCAATTATTTATTTCAAAAAAGGCTTTGTTGTTTTTCTCGTAGTCGGTCTTTTTTCTGTTATAACTGGATCAGAACTGGGCAATAATAAGTCCAAAATATCCATATTAGAGGCTTGTCGAGAAAATTTTCGAGCGAAGTTTTGCCGAAACATTGGTATTCGAAAGCAGGCCAATTGGAAACAATACTTTTTGTTCACTTCAAATCCATGAATTAGAATTCAATGCAATGTTGGCGTCATGGGATGCCATGGGTAAAGCCCAACAAACAGCTTCTCAGTTTCCTGGGAAAAATATTTTTTTGAGCTGCATTGAATTTGATGAAATCAACTTTTTTTGAGGTTTCATAACCAGTGTCTTTTTTTTTATCGCTTCGACGGTAGCATTGTTCAATCAAACTTTGGATTTTGGGTAGATTTCATTAATTTTTCTAGGCGAAACTTAGTCCAAATCATTCACAAGGTTATTGTGAAATTGCCTTCAATTTTCATTAATATCTACTAGTCTAAAGTTTCGTACACCTACCATATTCATTGTATTAAAGACAATTTACAAATTTTTACATTGTCTCTGAATTTGGTATTGTGAGGAAAGTCAAGTTGAAAAATATTTGTTCGAATCACTTCAAAAACTTCAATGGAAAATTCAAAATTATCTCAGCTATGCTTCATGATGTATTCAGTATTTTTATTGAACATGCTTCAATAATTTTCTCGAATCATTCCGCCATTATAGTCAGAATTCTGAATCTGGTGAACTTTTTCATTGCCAGAGCATTGAATTTTGTTTGCTCAGAATAAGTTTTTTCATTCGCAACTATATCATAGTATAGATCCGTTCTGTTTTTGAAATAAGTAGTCAAAACTGCCACCAACCACAAAGGCGCTATTTATCATCCTGCTCAAACATTTTCAGCTGGATTGATTGTATGTGGCAAATAGTAACAACGTATCTGTTTCGAAAAACAGAGTTCTTGATGATGGCGATATCATGGTTGAACTATACACCTAAACACTAAACTGTCACTTTCAGAATACAGTTAGCAGTTGATATGCGCGAAAGGATATCCATCAGATAGGAAACGATACTCAGATACTTGTAACTTGATGTCTTTCCTCAACTTTTTTTTCATTTTTTTTCTTCAATGGCATGACATCACCATAAAAATGGGCTGCGTGATCGGAGCGTTCCACATAATGAGTGAAAAATTAAAAAAAAAGTTGATGTCATGCCATCGAAAAAAAATATTTCCATAAGGTCTTCAGAATAATATTGCGTTGATCCGTGCAGAGAACCGTAGTGAATCTCATATAGTTACACGAATATTATAAAGACAAAACGAATGAGCCTACACTCAAAGTTGGCACTTCGAAAATAAAATTTTAACGGAGCAAGACATCAAGTTCGAATATGCGCGAAAGGATATCCATCAGATAGGAAACGATACTCAGATACTTGTAACTTGATGTCTTTCCTCAACTTTTTTTTCATTTTTTTTCTTCAATGGCATGACATCACCATAAAAATGGGCTGCGTGATCGGAGCGTTCCACATAATGAGTGAAAAATTAAAAAAAAAGTTGATGTCATGCCATCGAAAAAAAATATTTCCATAAGGTCTTCAGAATAATATTGCGTTGATCCGTGCAGAGAACCGTAGTGAATCTCATATAGTTACACGAATATTATAAAGACAAAACGAATGAGCCTACACTCAAAGTTGGCACTTCGAAAATAAAATTTTAACGGAGCAAGACATCAAGTTCGAAATGCGCGAAAGGATATCCATCAGATAGGAAACGATACTCAGATACTTGTAACTTGATGTCTTTCCTCAACTTTTTTTTCCATTTTTTTCTTCAATGGCATGACATCACCATAAAAATGGGCTGCGTGATCGGAGCGTTCCACATAATGAGTGAAAAATTAAAAAAAAAGTTGATGTCATGCCATCGAAAAAAAATATTTCCATAAGGTCTTCAGAATAATATTGCGTTGATCCGTGCAGAGAACCGTAGTGAATCTCATATAGTTACACGAATATTATAAAGACAAAACGAATGAGCCTACACTCAAAGGTGGCACTTCGAAAATAAAATTTTAACGGAGCAAGACATCAAGTTCGAATATGCGCGAAAGGATATCCATCAGATAGGAAACGATACTCAGATACTTGTAACTTGATGTCTTTCCTCAACTTTTTTTTCATTTTTTTTCTTCAATGGCATGACATCACCATAAAAATGGGCTGCGTGATCGGAGCGTTCCACATAATGAGTGAAAAATTAAAAAAAAAGTTGATGTCATGCCATCGAAAAAAAATATTTCCATAAGGTCTTCAGAATAATATTGCGTTGATCCGTGCAGAGAACCGTAGTGAATCTCATATAGTTACACGAATATTATAAAGACAAAACGAATGAGCCTACACTCAAAGGTGGCACTTCGAAAATAAAATTTTAACGGAGCAAGACATCAAGTTCGAAATGCGCGAAAGGATATCCATCAGATAGGAAACGATACTCAGATACTTGTAACTTGATGTCTTTCCTCAACTTTTTTTCCATTTTTTTTCTTCAATGGCATGACATCACCATAAAAATGGGCTGCGTGATCGGAGCGTTCCACATAATGAGTGAAAAATTAAAAAAAAAGTTGATGTCATGCCATCGAAAAAAAATATTTCCATAAGGTCTTCAGAATAATATTGCGTTGATCCGTGCAGAGAACCGTAGTGAATCTCATATAGTTACACGAATATTATAAAGACAAAACGAATGAGCCTACACTCAAAGTTGGCACTTCGAAAATAAAATTTTAACGGAGCAAGACATCAAGTTCGAATATGCGCGAAAGGATATCCATCAGATAGGAAACGATACTCAGATACTTGTAACTTGATGTCTTTCCTCAACTTTTTTTCCATTTTTTTCTTCAATGGCATGACATCACCATAAAAATGGGCTGCGTGATCGGAGCGTTCCACATAATGAGTGAAAAATTAAAAAAAAAGTTGATGTCATGCCATCGAAAAAAAATATTTCCATAAGGTCTTCAGAATAATATTGCGTTGATCCGTGCAGAGAACCGTAGTGAATCTCATATAGTTACACGAATATTATAAAGACAAAACGAATGAGCCTACACTCAAAGGTGGCACTTCGAAAATAAAATTTTAACGGAGCAAGACATCAAGTTCGAAATGCGCGAAAGGATATCCATCAGATAGGAAACGATACTCAGATACTTGTAACTTGATGTCTTTCCTCAACTTTTTTTCCATTTTTTTTCTTCAATGGCATGACATCACCATAAAAATGGGCTGCGTGATCGGAGCGTTCCACATAATGAGTGAAAAATTAAAAAAAAAGTTGATGTCATGCCATCGAAAAAAAATATTTCCATAAGGTCTTCAGAATAATATTGCGTTGATCCGTGCAGAGAACCGTAGTGAATCTCATATAGTTACACGAATATTATAAAGACAAAACGAATGAGCCTACACTCAAAGGTGGCACTTCGAAAATAAAATTTAAACGGAGCAAGACATCAAGTTCGAAATGCGCGAAAGGATATAATTGCCAACTCTCTATATATTTGCAGTAGAAAGTCATAGGTCTTCGTCCGATGAACATTCAGACATTGTATTTGAAGATGAGTCATCGTCATCTGATTCGGTGTTAGGGTCACCAGGAAGTAACAATTCAATTTTTTATTTCAAAAAAGGTTTTGTTGTTTTCCTCGCAGTCGGTATTTTTTCTGTTATATCTGGATCGGAACTGAGCAATAATTTGTGCAAAATATCCATATTACAGGCTTATCGAGAAAATTTTCGAGCGAAGTTTTGCCGATACATTGATAGTCGTGCTTCGGCAGCCCCTTTCGAAAGCAGGCCAATTGAAAACAATACTTTTTGATCACTTCAAATCCATGAATAAGAATTTAATGCAATATTGGCGTCATGAGATGCCATGGGTAAAGCCTAACATACAGATTCGCACTTTGGTGGGAAAAATATTTTTTCGAGCTGCATTGAATTTGATAAAATCAACTTTTTTGAGGTTTCATAAGCACTGTTTTTTTTTTCATCGCTTCGACGGTAGCATTGTTCCATCAAACTTTGGATTTTGGGTAGATTTTATTAATTTTTCTAGGTGAAACTTAGTCCAGATCATTCACAAGCTTAATGTGAAATGAATTTTTTCATTCGCAACTATATCATGTTGAGGATCTGTTCTGTTTTGAAACAAGTAGTCGAAAATGCCACTGACTCTTAAGGGCGCTATTTATCATCCTGCTGAAACATTTTCAGTGAGATTGATTGTATGTGGCAAATGGTAACAACGGATCTGTTTCGAAAAACAGAGTTCTTGATGATGGCACACAAAACTGTCACTTTTAAAATACAGTTAGCAGTTAATGAATTTCAAATGAGTCATAGCAACATCAGAATTATTGCCAACATAATAACAAAATATATTAGGAGTGGAATTCCAAAATTCAATGTGGAAGTTCCTTTTTCGATATGGTATAAGCTGTATATCGATCCAACTTTTCATATATCATCAAATACATTGCTCAAGTGAATTGTAAGCACAAACACAGGAATAAATTTGAAAGCCGCCCTTCCGCCTGAAATTTGGAAGCTCAAGGTCAACAACGGTTATTTTGTTCCAGTTGGGAGTGGAGATACTGGATTTCTGACATCTTATGGTGGTTTCAATTGACTTTGACGCCTACCTGACATGTAATGTGTTAGGTATTGAAATTTTCAATACTCTGGAGCGTAACTTTCAAATTCAATTCAACAAAATAGTTTTCTGCGAGTTATGAACTGTTATTCATTCAATAGCAGATGGAGACGATGTTTTCTAAATAATCGCGGAAAGTAATCATTTGTTCCAAGAAAAACCCAGTGATTTTCTATAGTTGGATCGAGTGAGTCAAACCAACAAAATATGAAAATCTCTTCGAGTTTTCAACCTATGTATTTGAGGTACGGTTTTCTTCGGAATCCAAGCTGCCACTACTGAAAGAAGACTCACATAATGCTCGTGTTTCTCTTAAAATTCCAGGTAAATTACAGAAATTGTATTCTTGGTATTCTTTGGAACTGCGTCATATAATGTAAGTTATTTTGGGATGTTCTGAAAAAAATCTGTTTCTCACAAGAGAATTGTGTTGTATTTGGTTGCGAGATGAATTTTTATTATTGGTTGGTTTATATCGAAAGATCAAAGTATGGAAAATCCGTTATCCGCTCGTCAAAAGTACACTATTCTGCATTGGTTGTTTCTACAGTTTTCTCTAATCCATCCAATTTCGTTGAAAATTCGAAGTCAATAACCGCCATAGGGATTGCGCTACATACTTTTTGATTTTCACAAGATTGCTGTTGTCTAAACTTGTTTCTGTAACCCATGATTGTGAATTTGACGTCTCTCGTTAACTTTTATTCATCATCTGTCGAGTTAACAAACTTTTAGATTTTGATATTATTTGATAGCATCAACATTGAACACTAAATTAATATTACTTTCTCTCCTCTTCAGGAAAAAATGAAACCTCACTCCTAACAAAAATGCTAAATTTATTAGCGACACTCGATTCGAGTATAAACAAATCAGTTCGCTGTTTGGATGATTGCTATCTAGAAAGTCTTGATCAATACTGAAGAATACTCTGATTCACATGAATCATTTTCTGAATTTTCATTCTGTCCCCATGCATGAATAGAAATTCGTCCTAATATAATATATCATATCATAGAGAACTCTATGTTACTCGAATGTAGTATACATGAAGATGAACTTATTGATTCGTTGAACTGAACTTACCCTATAGGACTTACCATTTGGGAATTTGTAGGTACAAGTAGTGGATATCCTTGTCCAACAGTTCATCAAAGGAATTCTGAATCATTGCAGATTTATGAAAACCAAAGTCATAATTCAATGAGTTGTCATACAAGCATAATACAAAAATTTGGATTTGTTGAGACATCTCATTTCTGCACCGAATTTGTCGTATGATTATTGTATCGATCCCAGTGGAGTTATTGGTTCAGGATATTATCAAAGAGAACAAGCACATTATGCCTACGTAATTCATCAACTAATTCACACAATAATCCCAAGCTTCACTTGCATTTTCATCATCAGAACACAACATGAATTTCATCACATTTTCAGTACATAATATCACATGCATTGTCTCGAGTGGAAGGGGAAAATTTAATTTGCCATGTTTACTCCATCTTCATTACCAACACAAAATGGATGTATACTTCAACCTGATCTGAGAGTTCTAAATTAAAAACTCGAACCGAACTTCCTTAATATATTCACGAGAGTCTCTGCAGAGTTTTGAAGTTGAAATTCCGGGTTGCTACAATACAGCACGACTACTCTTGGAGTCATTATTGGAAATTTCAATGCCATTCTTTTAATTAGAAAAGCTGCAGAATGCTTGAATCTCGGCGCTTTGTTACCGCGAGAATAAAATTTAATTGATAGTTGCGGCTTCGAGAAAAATCAGTTTCTGCATCGATGCCTCTGGCAAAGATCTAGCTTCGAAAAAATGAGTTATGTTCATGCTCAAGCCATAATTATGATAATATCACTGTTTTCAGTTGATAGAGACTCGATACGGTGGTGAACCCGACAACAAATGGGGTAGGTGGGCGTTTTAGATTTAGGTTGTAACTGATTGAATTTTGTGAAATCCTAACATTCTGCTTCGTCCACCATCTTGAAAAAACCGACACATTTTTTTTCAGTGCATCTTTTCATAAAGAAAAAAAAATAAGGGACGTAATACTACATCTATTCTTATGAGCTATTATAAAATATGAAATTGCTAGTTGGGAAGTGGGTGCAGCCATTCTTGAAGCTCAACAGTCAGTAGCTATGAAAAATGTACAACAACTGAACACACAGGGTGAGCATGAGGCAAACGATAATGGTTGGATGAAAGTAAGGGAACGACAAAAAAGACTGCGTCGGTTTGTAGTGGGACAAAATGAATAGTCACCAGCCCTGGGGATATAATTGCTGCAACCAAACCTTCCGAAAGTGATATGTGAGAAACATGAATCGAACAGGCCAGTTATATAGGTATAGTTCAATGAGATTCACTTTCGAAAAAGAGTATTTCAAAAACTCTTGGAGAGACGAAACCTGGCAAATGGGGCTCTTTTTTTCTCAAAGAGAGGATATCAACAGAGGAAATGGACCCTCAAACCCAGACAAACACCATATTATCAAATATAAAGTGGTGTAAGGACATCTGCAGGACTGAATTGTATTCATATCCTCAGTTCGAATATAAGAAGCATATGGAATGAAGTTCATGGCCTGTGTCTTTTCCTGAAATCACTGAGTTATCCAGAAGTCCTTTATCCAGCGTAATACTGTAGATCTACAAGAGAAGGAGGTGATAGCAATTTTATTAAAATTACCAAAGAAGGAAGTGTCTAAATATTGTGTCAGCTAAGCAGAAGACCATGTTCGAAAGTGTTTCATTGAAACTTGATGTTGATAATGTATCTTTCAAACATGAACAAAAATTTCAATTCACTGATCCTTATGAGAATGGCAAACATAAATCAACTCTGGATCTTGCGAGTGGCTTTCATCAGATTGAGTTATGTGAAACAGATTTTAAAAAAATTGCCTTACTGAACGAGGGCATTACGATTACCTTCGCATGCCCTTCGGGTTGAAGAACGCGCCTGCCACATTCGATAGAGTATTTGAAAACATTTTGAGAGATATACAGAATGAAAAAGGCTTAGTCTATTCAGACAATATATATTTTTTCCACACCCTTTCAGGAACACTTAAAAAGTTTGGGAGCCATATCCCACAGGTTCAGAGGGGCAAATTCCAATGTTCAACTTGATAAATCGGATTTTTTTACGAAAAAAGGTGGCTTATCTTGATAAAAAAAAAATCAATGGAGAACTATCATGTTCTGAAACCAACAAAAAAAATTGAAGGTTTTTAAGGGCTGCTTTCAAGTACCAGACATGAATGAACGATTTTGCGAATTCGTGAAAACTTCAAATGGCAGTCCTAAAAATTCAAACCATGTTCATTAAAACTGACTGATGTCACAAAAAAAAAATTGAATTCCCGATCTCATATAAGTATATTATGACGGTATTAGCAGTAATCGATGTATCGATGAAACCGAACAAAGACTTGAAAGCGCGATATTATCGGCCAAATATTCAATATTTTATACTGACATTCATCAATCAGTGTGGGGTGTGCCAACAAACTGAATATGAAAGACATCCGATGAAAACAAAAATCAAATATGCTCCGACAGCTACCAGGCCATTCGAAATTATTTATTCGGATGTTTTCACCATGAAAAAACAAATTTTCAATCCTGAAAGATAGTTTTCCAGAAAGAGCCCAACGACGAAGTCCATATCGGACCAAAAATTTTGCAGGTGGTGGTTGCACAAAGTCCCCATCAGACCGATAAACTCCAGGAATATTAAACGAACTGTTAAGGAGTGGAAAAAAGGAGTGAAATTGTTACTCTTCCAAAATTCTACATCATTTTATTTTTGTATGAAAGCGGTGCCGGATGTAAAAGCTATATAGTATTTGAGTTTCTGGAAAGGCTATATCTGAAAAAAAAGGAAAATTTAGAGCGAATCGCAAGAGTGGATGGAGTTTTGGAAATTGAAAGAATTTCAATCGTGAATATCAAAAGATACGAAGAGATCATGGCAAAATATTGGGGTGAGGAGTTCATAGCACTTGCCCAGAAAATTCCTCTTTATTGTTGGGTTGAAATGAATGAATGATAATACCAGAATATCCATGGTGGCCTACCAATGCAGACCCAGTATATCAAAAAATATCATTTCGTTTCTGACAATAGGTACAAGGTCTGCCGCGGACTGGCACCAACAATATTGTTTGTCATTGGTATAACGAGTGATAAAGTGAAAAATTTCAACGGAGATCTATTACTTCGAGCTCATATCACTCGCTCTCGAGGTGAGTTTCGATAACCAACTTAGTATCCCCAGGGAAAGAAACCAATACTGAACCGAAAAACTAGGGTTTGCAATATTCACCACAGTCCAAGGAGTTAGCTACCTGCATTATTCTTTCTGAGAGGGAGATCGACTACTTGATATCAGACCCCTTGAGGAATTCGTGTTATGATTATCCTATTCAAGATCTCGATATTAAAATAATCAACAGACTCAATGAGTTGGACCTCATCTCACAATTCGTAATACTACTACATATAACTTGCCTTTGTTATGTACATATTTTATCATTTTCGAATTGCTCTCTTTATCCAGACCATACTGGACAGCGCTGAATTTTTTAGAGTTAAGCATAATACTCTTTGTAACAATTTTTTCGTAATGTGCCGACTTTGCCCAATGTACAACTTACTTTATGTTTTGAATTTTTTCTTCTTCGAATCAAAAAATAGAAATTACGACTTCTGTGAAAAAAGTAAAATTAGAAAATTTTTGCAAACACTCACTGTTGACAGGTACGTGTGAAGCATTCAAAAAGGTTTGATTCATTCACAAAAAGGAAAAAGAAAGTCCATATGAAACAGCTACTCCCCTGTCTATATGGCGACGACGGGCACTGGGTTACATAGAAATCATTTTTTCTTGTTCAACTTTTTTAGGAATATATACACAAAGCAGAATAAAAAGCTGTTTGTAGACAGAATCTCACTCACTAGGATTACATATTATTCCAACCAATACAAGATCTCGTTTCGCTCAGAGAAAATCATCTACTGAGCTGTTCACTGGAAAGGAGGGTAAAAAAACTGTAAACTCTCACTAGAAACTTTCATCAAACTTCATTGTCTACATAAAAATGCCCAATTTTCTGATAACTACTTTATGTTATAGTCTCTTCAGCTGATCTTGTATATCTCTGACTTCTCAGTTTCTGAAAAAGTTAAGGATATACGAAACACTCATTTCTGAGTTGTCTCGAGAAATCTACTGAAAATATATCGTACTAACACTACCTCATGTATAAATTCATCTTTTCCAAAGTGGAACTACGGTCTATTCCTTGGAAAATTAAATAAAGTGTAGTGTAGTTAGTCTTCTACTCAATTCGTGCAAGTTGTAGTGATATATATTCCAGTCATAACCCCGAGTGAGAAGCTGCTTGTTGAATCTGTAATTGGGATGAAAAATGAATGAGGTCTGATTTTTCATAAAAAAAAACTAGAAGAAATAATTTCCAATATCCATGTCATATTGTGTATAAAAGCAGTCGTGAAGAACGCAGATGGGTCTGCAAAACTCGAAGTCATCAGTATGAAGGAAAAATTGGACGCTGTTATGCAGAAGTGTGTTAACCCACATGATAAACAAAGCTATCTATATTCTTCTTGAAAATGCATATTCCATCAAGTAACAACGTTCATGTGAAAAAATCGAATATTCACATTGACAGCACACCCCATTCTCAAGGTGGGATTATAGTGATGAAATAAGAAGAACGAACTCACCTAAATCATATTCTTTCGAATATTTGCAATACAAGTTTTCCTGTATCCTTCACTTCACCTATTGTCTTGAATTGGTTGAAAAACCCCAAAAACTTCAGAGAAAAGTCCCCAAAATTAAATGAAACATGTTTGAAAATGCCAACAGTAGTATATATGGTTTTATACTATTATCACGATTTCTGCAAGGATTTTCAAGCATAAACAATGTGGTTTTAATTTTTGGCAAAAGACGTATTTATGGTTTTCAAAATGATTTTGAAAGCGTTTGACATGTTTTTGCAAATAACTCACATTTTCATCATACTTCAATTCTCAATTTAGCGACAGTGTGTCAAGCGCCAGTTGAGACCTTACTGCGAAATGAAGTTCCACCTTTGTGACTGATATGCGAAAACGTGTTAAGATACATGACATGTTATTGCCAAATGCCAATTCAGAAGAACAACATTCGTTGGTTGACTTTTTTCAACATTTCTGATAAAAGGATTTTTTTCATGTAGAAATTTTTTACCACGTGGATCTTTGAACTTATCATTACTCAATAGTAACTTGAACTCGGAATGATATTTTTCGTGAGTTGACACACTTCTGCAATGTAGCGTCCAATTATGGAAGCAGGAACTCATGTCATTCACAAAAATTAGCAGGCTCAAATTTGAGCTCCGCGGGATTCTTGAAGTTGATTCAGCAGCTATTTATTTTTACACACTAACATTGCTAATTGCTATATGATTTAATCCACCATACGTATCAATTCAGCTACAGAAACGTTACTCAGAGACTTCGTTGATTTTCCGACGATTATATCAGTAATATACTATTATTTTTTTTGGTCACCACGTCACAAACATATAAAACTTGGTGCTGAATAGCGAGTTAGATCCCACCGGAGAGAATTCCCGTGAAAACTCCAATAAATTTTGAAATGGGGAGATATCATCTCATATCCATATCGAAAGTCTTCTTCATGACACATTGATGTCGTGAGTGAAAATAGCAAGAAACGTTTCGAAACAATCCAACAAAAAACGAAATTGAAATGACGACTGGAAAAAACGAACAAGTAACAAAATGACTACAATAATGGGAATGAGAAACAAAATATAATTATGGAAATCATCTTGAGAAACTGAACGGCAAGGTATAGATAACGAAGATCTGATAAACTGGAAATAGGAAACCCGAAATTGTTGAAAAAATCAAATGATATCAAATATATGAATGGAGTGAGAAAAAATCATCAAAAGGATGCTGATTGAAATGGAATGAATAATATAACAATGATACATAAAGTAAAACGGAAAATCAAAAATAAAAATAGAAACTAATTCCAAAAAGTCTCTTGAGGGTAATATTCATTTTGTTAGGAAATATTCCTTCAATTTCCTCTCAAATTATTATATGGACTTGATATTTTTTTTGTTGTTCCAGACAGGGTAGATAAAAAATACATTCAACAACTTTATTCTGCTGTTGGTTTTAAAGTTATTTGTGAAGCAGAACCTCTGATAGGTATCATGAAATGAAGATGGAAGTAAAGGAGAGAGAAGTAAATATTCCTCAAACAGATGAATGAAATATTTTGTAAAAAATGCTTGGTAGTGGAATGATTTTTTTTCATTTTTTCTATATGTGCCTTCCAATTCAGAGTTTCATCAATATATATAGTCCGAGTAATCGAGTTATTTATTTATATTATATTTTTCCGTCAAATTGAAGATGATAACAAAATTGTTGATTTTATTTTTTTGAATATACACGTAAGACGATTTGTCAGCATAAAGTTCAATATGTAAGAATTATCTCTGGAAAAACCCGCATTATTTCAAGAGCATCCAATTCTGAATTCCATGTACCTACATCAATTTCCCAAAAACTGACTTGAACCGCATTTCCAACAACTGTGGAGGTGGATTCATCAAAAATGGGACACCTTGTACATTCTGATAGGCAAGAGGCTCGACATCTGGAGAAACTGGGTTATTAGCTCGCTGATTATCATGCACTGATATTGCACGAGATTCACACACATCCGCACTAGAGGGTTTGTTACCGAGGGAATATTCAAATTGAATCGATATAGCGTATGTGTACGTTGTCATGACCTGGTGACTGCCTTAATTATATATCAAATCGATCAACTAAATTAGAATTCGAGTGTACCGCAAATTACAAGCTCGAGGATCTAGTTTGAAGAGCATGCTTGATCGAGAGGGATATATTGTAGCAACAAAAATGATTTGATGGAGGATGCTCATGTTATCAATTAATTGGGTACTAGGTTGTGGTTCGAATTGATATCAACTCGAGTGGAAAATGTTTGTTATTTCATAATATATTTCATTACATTATTCACTATATAACATCAGTGTTGTGTAGCTTTTTGTTAAATCAAAATGATAATGATTGATTCAAAATACGAAGAACTGTTTTCTTCCGATCGTCTTAGATTATGTAATTGCCTCTTTTCAGATATCCTCTGGGAATGACTAATGTCGTCCAGGTTGTTTTTTTTTAGCGTACACAGGGGTGGCTTTCCTCTTGAGGGTGTCTCGAGAGTGTCCAGTAGTGGTAGTTGGTGGGAACATCATTACTATATACATCGCCATTAATTTTCAGTTTGCAATGATAGGGGATGTATGTTAGTTAAGTTGAGTGATTTCTTCATAACCATTCTCTTGGCAAAAGTTTTCAATATGAACTTGTTTGAATGTTATGGCTATCAAATATGCATTGGTTATTGGTTCAACGATGTCTTGTTGTATTTGAATTTCTGTTCTTTGGCATTCGCTAGTGAGTTGTTCCATTACAATTCCGGGAATACAGTCGTTTTTCGGAATTTGGTTTCGGCGTACTGGATACAGTTATCTACAATTCTGATGCAGATTTCATCAGCTTAGTGGTGATATGTTGAATTCAACACTATGTAAGGTTCCAAAGATAAAATGGTTTTATTAGTGATAGGGATAGGATAGAAATGGAAAATCTCATACACGGTTTCATGGAGTATCGGATAATGAACAATGAACAGAATCCTTTTTACACTATAGCAAATTTTTGTTTTCAATCATTTATAACAAGGATGAGTAGTCCGAAAGATTGGTAGTCCATTTTCGTATAGTGTAAACATTATGTAATTAGTTTCTATAATTCATCAATTGATAGAATATCACTATGAACTATGTTTATTTCGGCAAATAATATCGAATTCTTAAGTATTATTCAAAAGGGACAGCATATTCTGACTCTCAATAATCATTGTGTCTGAAGAATTTTGCAGTCGTAAAAATAATGTATACTTATTCAAACTTTGAGAAATATTTTGAATTTGTTTCAGAATTTTCTTTCGATTACTTGTTATTTTCTTCGAACTTTGAACAATTTCATTTTTGAAATCTTGAGTTATGGTTGAATAATTTTTCAAGTCATGATGTAAATTTTTTCAATTTTCAGACATTGTTGTATGACCTTCTTAAGATAACTCGCGTAAGTGGATCACTAACGAAGTAAAAATATCTAGTTCCAAACTGAAAGACTTGTACCAGTTGAGGTTGAGATATCCAGAATTAGACAATGCGTATAAAATGTCTAAGGAAACTCAAAAAATTACTATTATATAAATTACTATAGACCGATTACAGTGGCATCCTCATTTACAAAAATATTCGAGTATAGCTTCTTAGAACGACTTTTGAAATTTGCCAAGATGAACATTTCTTTTCATAATCAGCATGTTTTTTTACCGGGAAAATCTACGACTATAGCATTGCTGTCGTTTTTCGACAAACTCATGTATATGATAGAGCGCGATAAATGTCCAGTTGGGGTGTTCTGTGACCTGAGTAGGGCGTTTGATTGCGTCCAGCATGATGTCCTTCTGGATAAACTATATGCGTATGGAATTTGAGGAGTGGCATTGGTCTGGATCGTATCATTCATTTCTGACAGAGAACAATTCGATAGTGTTACGACAAGAATTAGCTCATGTATTATGCAAAAAAAAGTCTGAAAATTCTCGTATCAATATAGGAGTGCCTCAAGGATCCGTGTTAGGACCCATATTGCTTTTACTTTATTTATACCAATGATTTGAATGATATTGCAAAGAATGCAACCTTCATTAGATATGCCGATGACACGTCGATAATCGTCAGTGAAAAAACTGATGAGAAATTGTATGAGTCCTGTAAGGAGAATTTGGGTAATCTGTCAGCATGGTGTAACAGAAATTCCGTGTATTTTAACAGTTCCAAAACTCATATGATACGGTTTCATAACCGGCAAAGAATATGCAAAAAATTGAAATAAACATCAGCTCAAACTTATTGGAGAATGTTGAGTCTACGAAGTTTTCAGGAGTATTTATTGATGAGCACCTTAACTGAAAACGCCATTGCAATTTCCTCATCAGCAAGTTGAATTCTATTTGCTACCTTTTCAGAAATCTGAGAACTGTACTGTCCCTACCTCAATTAATACAAGTATGTTACGCTCAGATCACGTTTGAGATATGGAATCTGTTCAGTTCAGGCACCGAATGTTTTTATTATCCAAAAAAGGATTATTCGAATCATGGCCAATGTCATTAACAGAAAGTCGTGCAGAGAGATCTTCAACAGTTTCGAAATTTTTACTTTCTGTAGTTTATACATTTTTGAAATTTGTGTACATATTTACTCTAATAAAAATGCCTTGATTTTGAACTCTTCCATTCACAACTATAATACTAGACAAAATAGGAACTTCCATGCTCCTTTCTTCAAGTATGACATTTGTGTCAAGTCGTGGCTCCATTTAGGCCTAAGAATTTATAACAAACTTCCTACGGAAGTGAAGAAAATTCCGACACTGAGCAGTTTTGAACACTATTTAAAAATGTTTTTAATCGACAAAAACGTGTATACATTGAATGAATACTTTTCATTGTGAGATGAATCATTTTGTATTTTGTAATTTTGTATTTTGTAACACCATGACTTTTTCTATTTGTACTATTGTGCACTCTGGAAATAAATTATTATTATTATTATTGCATTTTCATATCTTTCATCGTCTTCACCATCTAAAGTGCCATTATGAATTATGAATTCTACCTCCTACATTCTTGGGTCCTCTTTTGTGTAGTTTATATTTTTCAGGTTTGATATTACTGAGTTTTTTTATGATTTGTTCAAGGAGATAACTCAACTGTTCATGCATATGTTGGAGTTGAGGATATAATTTGTCCTTTATTGAAACTAAATTCTCAATTGTCTTTGGATTATCTCTATTACCTTGTGAATATTTCTCAAAATTCATCAAATCCAAGTATTCGATGGAAGTATTTTTTAAATGTAATTCTCGCTTGTTCGAGGAAAAAAGGAAGAATTGGGTAAGTCAGAGTCTTCAACTTGATCTGTTGCCCTCTTTTCATTATTGTCGGGAAGTAAGGAAGGACTTCGGTCCTTCCTTGGGGTTGAATTAGCTCAGATGGTCTTTTGTGATAACCAGGTATGAAATCAGTTGTTTAAAAAGACAAATACAAACTTTATTGATCTACACATTCACTCAAGACGACAATCATTCATTATAAACCTATACTTACAAAATAAACACTCAACATCACTGAATATACATGCCCGAGGGCAGAATGGCTTTACTGACTACATTTGCTGGATATGATGTTTGCCAAAACAATTGAACGTGCATCAACCCATGGCAATGAATGTGTATATGTAAGTCAATGTCGCGACCTGATTCCGAAATAGGTTTTTTTTAAAGCCTTTTATACGACATTATTATTCCTATTAGGAGTATTGTTTGCATTAGCATCTGACACAATACGTTGATGTTTCAGTTGTTGTTTATGATATGTTGCCTTTCGAGTTCTTTACTTGATATTTTTATTCTCTACTGGTTCGACTTCTTTATAAAAGTGTGTTGTTTTACTTCTTTGCTTGTTATGTGAATGCATTTGCTGATTAAATGTTTTTTCTGGGGCTTCTTTTTTGTTCATTATTTTTTTCCAGGGTTGCTTTCGCTTTATCGTTGTTTATTTTTCTTATATCATTTATTATTTTTATATTTTTATCATGTTTTCCTAAATAGTCAGATATAACTTTTTCAGTTGTTTTGTTGAATGGATTTGCGTGGTTTAAATTCGAATGATCAAATTATCTGAAAAGGGGTATTTTTGGTTGCTGAATGAATTGAATTGTTATATACTGAAATTGCATATAGCATGTTAGATGATATTGATCTTCGGTAAAATTCTTGTTTTGATTCAGAATTTTGATCTCTCTCAGTAATGTTGAATGAAGTTGTTCAATTGGACTATTACTATTTGGAGTTTTGGGTGTTACATAATGAAGTTTTTTTGTGTTTTTCACGAAAATCATCAACTATTTCATTATCACTGCCTGAGTCGCATGTGATTTTTGTAGGTAGTCCATAATATGAAAAGAATATGCTTGAGCGAATCGTGAAAAACTATCACTCAATGTTGAAAATTTAGTTTTGTTTATTGATAATATATCCATATAAATATGTTCGAAAGGATATTCTCCTATAGGGGTTGATTTGAATTTTATTCCGTATTATTTTGATTTTTGACAATACCCACATGTGTTGATAAAATCGCGTATATCAGTTATCATATTAGCCAATGATATTTTCGTGAGAGGGCTGATTTCATTTCATTAATTCCTTTATGTATAGTTTAACTTTCATGATGATATTCCATTTTCTCTTATTGTTTCTCTTTATTCCTAATGTCTTTGAGTGAAATATTACTTTGAATGAATTCAAATGCGGAATTCTTGAACTATTTTTGAATTGTTGAAAAATCACAATAGGTTGTAATTCTTGTTGTATTATTATACCATATGTATGTTTTGGTTGTAAATAGTTTTTTATTGTTTCTACCAGGTTTTGTTGAAAGTTTTGGTAGGGTAGTATGGTTTTATCAGATACTTTGTATCGTTATACAGGTTTTAATAGCATCTTGGCTAAAACGAAGAAATATTTGGTTTTGGAATTTATTTGATTCTTGTTTTGACATCGGTATTTCGAGAAGTGGATTTTCTTCACTTCTATTTTCATTGTCTAAAGATTCTTCGTCTTTTTGCTTTTCTCTAGGTGGACGGATTTAAATGTCCGAAATGATGTGTATTTTCTTATTCTCGTTTTTTATTCTTTTCCGATGAATTCATCTATATCAGTTTCTCAGTAGAGGAAGTTCATAATTTTGGTCAAATAATCCGGGAAAGGCGTCCTCCATTGGATGTTCTTGTGGGTCGAAGTTAACTGTTGATGATCAATAAAATTGATTTCTATACGAGATTAGGCATCTGCGACTTCATTTTGTTCTGCCTTTTGTATAGAGGGTATTCTAACTACATCTAAGTTTCCATCTTACAAGTCTTGAACTTAGTTGTTTTAGATTAAATAACCACTCGAGTGGCTTATGATCATTGACAATAGTAAATTTGAGTCCAAATAAATAAGGTCTGAAGTATTTCGTAAAATCAAATTGATTGAAATTAATTGCTAAAAGTTCTTTTTCAATTGTTGAATAATTTTGTTTTGAACTATTATTCAAGGTTCGTGTGGCATATGCGAAGGATTTATCAGTGCCTAGGGTTCCGTGTGAAAAAATAGTACCAATGGCTATCTCTAGTTAAAATAAATGGTTTTGAAAATTGAAAAATTGGTTCATTAGTCGAAAGATCCTTGCAGTTTTCGAACGTTCTGATAAATTCGTATTTGTATATAATCTTTTCTGCTTTTTTCAAACATTTAATAAAAGGTTTGGTTTCATCTGCAAAATGTTTAATAAACTTTCTGTGATAGCCTAAGAGTCCTAGAAATGATTCGATTTCCTTGGCTGTTGGTTGTGAAGGGAAATTTTATATTGCTCTCATTTTATTGGGATTTGGTTTTATTCCTTCTGGAGTTATTATATGTCCTGAAAAATCAACACTTTTCCTAGCACGTAGCCTTCGAAAAACTTTACTCAAATTAGAAATATGTTCCGAAAGTGATGTAGAAAAAGTTATAATATCTTCAATATATCCACGACATATTTTATTTTGTAAATCTCGTAATTTAATAGAATATTTTAAATTCTTCCGGAAGTTAAACGAAAGTTGTTGGAAGCTACTCTGTTATATCATCCACGAGATGATGAACCTTACTGTTTGGAAACTGACGCCTGTGATACTGCTCTTGGCTGTCAGTTGTTCCAGGTCGTTGACGGGGAACGTAGGCCAGTAGCATGGACTTCCCGTTCACTTCTCGATCAAGAAACGCGCTATTCGTTAAATGAAATGGGAGCATTTAGCGTAGTTTGAACGTGATCAAGTTTCATATTTATCGTTTAGGTAAAACTATTCCAACCCTTTACAAGATCTTGTTTCACTCAGAGAAAATTATCTCTTGAGCTCTTCAGTGGAAAATATGGGGGGAATTACTGGAAACTTCCACCAAAATATTCGTTCAATTTCGAAATATTCAATTCGTGACAAGTCTGTCTTTAGTTTCTATTGACATTTCGGTGACATTCGTTGCTATCTAGTAGGATTCAATTGTCAAATTTAAACAATGCAATACAAGTACCTATCAACGGAGAGTGTTTCCAACTTCATTCCTTCCATAAAAATACCCAAATTCCTAGTAATACGAATAGGGATACGGATGCACCTTCCGGAAGGGAATAGGTCCCTACTAATACACTATATCACATCTCTTTGTACATTCATCGGTTAGATCATTCATCGCATAGATTCACCGAGAAGGTATTTTTTTGAGGTGAAATATATTCACCGAATTCAGTTGAGATTTCTGACTGTTTGCTACGTATTAGATTTTTACCGAAAACACATCTGGCCTGTCATGAATTGAAGACAGGTATGCGCATGCTTTTGACCAGATTCCGATGGAGAAAATGTGTATTGTTATCAAATGAGAGTTCGACAGTCTTTTCATTGTATTGATCATTACCTCCAAGCTATTCAGTGGCAGGACACTATGGGAGGAAATGTGACAAGAATAAGATAAAAATATCACTGAATTCAGAACGATCAAAAATTGCAGAACTTGTGCACAGAGAAAGTACAGAGAAAGTGTACCTCTGTGTGCTATATTTTCACCAGTGCTCCTAGTGCTGTCCAATTTTCTGAATTCAATCCAAATCCTTACGAATCGGAAACAGCGATGATACAAAAATAGGAAGGGGAATTTACGTTTCATCAAACAGGTACGACAAATGAGATTGATTGTCCCAATTGACGCACTCTACACCCACTTTTTGTTACCTTGTATGTATTTCGATAAGGTGAATTATTGATGGATGATGATATCGTCTTCAACTCGCGAAATGATCTCAGAATAAAAGTTATTGATTCAGTTGTAAAAAATCCCAATCATATCATATATCCTTTCAGAGCAACCAAATCTAGTTGAAAAAAGAGAGGAAAATAGGTACCAATTGCCAAACCGTTCACATCCTTGAACATTTATCGACTAGCCGATATGATTGATCGCATCGATTATATAATTTTTCATGAGGTGAAATATTTCATGATATGACTAACTTACGATGTCTTTCACCTTCAAACGTTTTTGAGCTTTGAGTTTTGATGAATCTTCAAATATTCCCAATCACAAATACTCCCAATCAAATATAACTTCTTACAACAATCAAATTCATTTGGGATTTCCTATACGATAAAACTGAAATTCAAAATATCTCAAGAAAATAATCTCTCAACGAATCTAATATGTTATTATTACTTCTTAAATAACAACAATCTCATCAAATGAGCTCGAACGTCTTTTGAGTTGTGTGAAGTTATGGTAGATTCCATGAGAATATATTACAAATCCAGTTGCAGGTTATACTTAAGGAAAATATGATGATAATACTAATGGAAGAGGAAAAATGTATCTGAAACACCATCGAATTGTATCAACATTGGATTTTTCTAATTTGATAAAAAACCCCTCTCAAGTTGAAAACAGCAATGTTACGAAAACAATCAGAGTAATTTCATTATCTAGCCAAGTACTACAATAAAAAAAGTGGATCCCAATAGCCAAGCTCTACACTCCTTTTTTGGACATTCATCATGATGAACTTGCAAATATTCCCAATCGCATTATACCCTTTTACAGCAAACGAATGCAGTTGAAATTCCTTACTGTTTCTGCTCTTCAATCTAATCGAATTGAAATCCGTACTTTCAAAAATTGACGATAACTTGTTAGTCATCCAAAGGTAACATTAAGACTTTCCAAATCACAACGACCCCTTTAAATGACTCTCGAGTTGTAGTGTTAGGTTGGGGTGGATTCTATACGAGTATAAAAATCATTGTTGTGATAATCTAACCCAGATGTCCTTTACTTTCGAAATGCTCTCAATTCTTGAGTTATTGTAGTCAAATCAAAATAGACTTCTGATAATGATCTGCTACTGATTCAGTTACGGGTAATCTTCCAGATAAATATAATAAGAAAACTTATCAAATGTCACAGAATCAGATCGAGCAAACTCTATATCTATAATATCTGAAATCTAAGATTGAAGATTTGTGATTGTACACTGAGTATTGTCTGGCGCATGCTTGATATCGTGGTGAACTCTTCACATACATTATGTGAATTATTTGAAAGTGATCTGCAATAGACTTGAGCTATTTCATGTATCATTTCTCACGGGTATGTGACCATCTCAAATGTCTTTTAGCAATCTATGTCCCTTAAAATTTTCATCTCATGTACTCAAGAATTTACATTGCTGTGTTCTGAACATTTTATGTTTATAGATTCCGTGCAATGAAAGTAGGCTATTCTACTATTTTTTGTCATTCTTTTGTGTATATCATAGGTGTTGAGTATTTTATAAGTATTTTATAGGTGTACCCACCATTTTATAAGGCCTTTTGTAATTTCATTCATTTGACCTGCTACAAATATCCCTGTATGTAGAGTAGTGAAATAATGCATCTATCTATCTATGAAAAATCCACCTGAAATAGCATCGAGTTGAATCTGCGTTCGATTCCTGTTGTATTTTCCCGCGCTCTTGATGCAACCCAAGTTGAAATCAGTGAAATCCCTCCTGTCATTTAAATGGAAATTACTGCTATCCGATTTTTCTAATTTGATCGAAATCCTCACAAATTGGAAACAGCGATGATACAAAAACAAGTAGAGTAATTTGTGTTTCGGCAAACAGGTACGACAAGGGCGGCCGGGACATGCGCTTGCTGGCCTGAAATCCGGTGGGGCGAAAGCTGCTAGTCAGTGTGTAGGGTGCTGTTACCACGGTTTCATCAGAGTTGCCAACTTTATCGATCCCCCGTTACGATTTACGCGAAAATTGACTCGGCTGTTATTTTTCGAATCGTTGCGAACTTATCAGTCGCCTTACCAATCTTAATAATATATTTGTTTGTAAACAATACTGGGATGAGATTATCCAAATCAATTCACTCCGACTGTACTTCTCGGTCTTAACATCAGAGTCGTTGAACATATTGTGTGATACGCTTTTGTGGGAAGTTCATAGATCAACAGTGTTTTTGTGTCGCGGGAATTGTGTCTATGATTGTTCTTCGCTAATGTTCAAGTGGAGTGTATTTCTTGTACAGTAAAGCCACGACGATCAACCCAGGATGGCCAGAGTATTCATCCAGAAGTTCTTGCTGATTACTCTCTTTGTTGGACTCGTTTCACTGCCAGATTATTCACAAGCTGGGAAAGACGGTGAGTGTTTTTGTATAGCGGTAAAGTCGGGATTAGAGTTTGTACTGTTGCTCGAAAACTTCTGGCATAATTGAGATTTTAGCATAATTGAAATATATCTTCTCTTCGGATTCGCGATATGAAACTTGTTTCACTTACTGAAATAATGCAGTATATTGGAACATACTCTATATAAGTTTCGAAAGAAACGAAAGGTTGGTATCATCGGGTATTCTTTCTGTGAGTGAGAACAACTCTTTTGGAAGGATATGATAGCTTCAATTTTCTGATTCTGAATTATTACGGACAGATTCTGAGTTATATGTATGTGGTTGGGTTAAATGTATTGGAAAATATATCGTTTCTCGATCGTTTCCATAACTATTTTTTGACCTTCAATCGTTGACAAGGTAGTTGGAAAACTTTTTCAACATTAAAAAGTATTATCAAACCAAAAAATTTGATAAGATATACAACTGATGGACTAAATTCATGACCTTTTTATTCGTGGGAAGGTCAGAAACTATCACAACGGAAGAACTAATGAAATTCACAACCCTATATACAGATATATAATAGTGATATGTGTGGTTTTGAATATTTTTCAAACAGAAAGTGTGATCTGCATCGACAACTAATGAATGAATTATTGAATTTCGAAATAATGTCAACCAAACTTTGTATATTTCTTCTCAAAATGAAACTGTTCCTGACCTTCCAGCGAGGGGGAAACATCTTCTTTCAATCTTGTACACCTAAAAATTTTAAGTCATTTAAGTCATCGTTTTAAGTCTTTAAGTCATACTTTTAAGCCTTTATGTCATGCGTTTAAGTCTTTAAGTCATGCATTTAAGTCTTTAGGTCTTCGAAAGATTTTAAATCTTGTATAGATTTTAGCTAGTTGTTTCCCCCTCGCCTTCCAGTTATATTTTTCCACATAGAATTGTTGGATTACTTACGATCATTTGCACAAATGAGCACCTAACTTATCTACTATGATCTAAAAAAGTTGTCTGTTCTTGCTAGACTGTTATTACACATTTCATTCTTTCGTGTATTGTTTTCAGAAAAAGGGTTTAATCGAGTATAATACTCTCGTTGGGAATATCATGAAGTGTATTGAAGTGAAAAGAAGTCAAATGTACTGCCTAGTGATGATTCCGGAAGTATACATTGATTTGAGAAACATTCTTGTTCAACAAACAGGAAATCAAATTATTTAAAAACATTCTCCTTGACATATCCTATTGTTCAGACCAACATTTGAACTTTTCCTCACCCAACATTTGTTGTATGATGACGTTTATTCATCTCCCAGACCAATTACGTAATGAAATGCGTCGTTTATTCTTTGTTTACTATTCGTAGTACAAGTACGTGAAAAGTTTAGATTAAAATTGATTCAGTTCAAAGCAGCACGATGTAAATGAAACTTTCCCAGTAATGTCGGTAACTAGTAAACTAGGAACGGAAAAAATTGAAGATTTGCAATTTTTATATTACAAGCAACATCCGGAAATTCACACAACATTTTTCACAGATAAATTCAATTATGGTTGATTCGAGTATAAAGTTGAATGAATATGAAAACCACAATCATTTGAGTTAATCAGTGTATGGTCACCGTGATAAGAGGGCATTCATATAGGTATAAATCAAATGAAAAGTAACGATATTGTTGATATTTCATCTATGAAGGAGTTTTGTGCAGTTGCATTTCAGAATAGTAATAATTATATTGGTTCTCGGTAGTGTAGAGGTTAGCACGTCCGCCTTTCGAACCGAAGGCCGGGGTTAAATCCCCATGGGACCACCGTGCTGGAATTCACATGTTGAAATGCGAGGCCTCGTTAATCCATTTCTCGCACAGGCTTCGACTTCTGAGTCGTTAATCAGCTAACCATGCTCGACAGCAGGGTTATAGGCGGTTATATGAGAAGATGATAAAAACGACAGAGACGGAGGAAGACAAAAGAGGAACACACAATTGTAGACAGTTCACAGTGCATTTAGCATGCAAACTGGCTGAAAGTGTATTATTTTTTATTCGAAATAGTTGGAAAAACCAAAAACGTATTTTCATGATACTGGTTCAACTTAATATTATGATCTATTGGCAGCCTTAAATGAGTTCCACATGTTTTTCCTATTGGTAATCGAAAATCTCAATCATTAATCAAGTTCAAAATGTGGAAATATAAATTACACGTAGCATTTAAAACAAACGTTTCTATAGTCATTCTTGAAACCACGTTCTATTCTATTATATGGCGAAGGAGTAAGGAACTATCGAGTGGTTCACTATCGCTGTTCTGCTGTTCGAAGAATGCAAAAACAAAAAATTCTTGTGTCGTTTGAAATCGGCTTTTTGTAAACGAAAAATTTCACATGTACCTATAAGACATGTTCATAAATCTCATCGAAGATACTTCATATTCATATACGCATTCTCATTAGGATTGTTGAAGAAACAGTAGGTACGTATTCTGAATTTCCAAAAGATGTATGAAGCAGTAATGAGAATTTCTCAGTTCGCCAATGAATACCTATTGCTCACAATCATTGCAGCATGTTCCAAATATCATGGAGGATTTCATAACTATTTGGATTTGAATAAGATTTGAGTGGAGAATATAGGAATAAATCTCAATGAGAATATATGAACTTCATAATCAAGAATATAGTTTCTCAAGAAGTAGGGGAAAGTCACAGTCCATTTTTCTGATATTTGTTGAGAATATATTTATTTATAAAACCTCCCTTTTGATTTCAAGTGTGTATATGCACCAAAGCAATAATCAAGTCGATGATTCTTGTGATATTACCGAGGGATGTTTCACTAACATAAAATTTGTAATCTAAATCAGGATTTCCACTGGATTTCAGGATTCCGTCAAGGATGTCAGGTCTGATTTCTAGATTAAAACATGGATTTCATGGATTATATCAAGATTTCTAGTCAATTTTGTTCACCGGATGTTCGAAGTGAGTTACCCCTGAGAAGACATAGTTTCGATGATAATCCGAGTCATATTATGCCACGTTTTAGAATCATACAGTGTTGAATGAGAAATATTCATAAATCACGACATATTCTATGTGAGTTATGAATTATGAATAGGGTTGAACAATATATCAGATGGGATATATTCATCTTGAAAATACAGAAAAATCCCGTTTTTGAATCAAATTGAACTCGTGCAGTTCCGTGAAAAGAATAATCCTAAAACAAATTTTGAGTTTTAGTTTTTTGACTCTTTTTGCCTTATGTAGCAAGCAAGGTGTTGTTAATCACGAATCATCCAACTGTTAAAAAGCTTTGAGAGAGTCTGGCTGTAATTGAGTGGTGATAAATCGAATAATTTATCGAGCTACTCATTAGAGACAGTCTCAATTACCTACAAAATGGTTTCGTTAGCTGACTCCTGTCACGATACAACTACCCCCTGGTTCACAGCACAAAAGCATACTATAGCCTTTTGTTGAATTGAGTGCCTAAATTGATTTTGAATCATTGGGGGGAAACACTGGCCAATAATTTTCGAAATAAAATCCAAAGGCCTTGCGAAAGGCATTTGTGGGAATTTCTTTTGTGAAAAACTCCTCTCTGGCACCGGTAGAATATAATCCAATGTTTTTCCTGGTATTAGCTAGGAAATATGTTTCAAGACAGTAGTTCTATAATCCTGTTGTGATGGGGAGTTGAGACTGACGTGAATGAATCTTTCCTAGATGATTTCATTAAAAGCAAGTCATCAAATGAGCCCACCGATTGTGTCGAAGTGTTTTAACAATTGGTCAATTTCTGATAAAAAATCGTGCAGAATTGAAGAATAAATGAAAAGAGAAATTGATGACCTTTAAAAAGAGGTTTCGCTTGTCCCCTAATCCAATTTGACATTTGAGGGTTGTATCTCACCCTCGATCTCACCATGTCGCTGGGGTGGAAGTAACACGGTTTGAGATATGGTGAAAATATTTTTCGTGGAACTGACACTCGACGAGTTCGGGACTGTTTTTATCCTTGACGCCAGCTGTGAGAAATCGCTCTTACTCCGTTTACTATTGGTCACCCTGTAGTGAGGAGAAAAACAGGTTATTTCTCTGGTTTTGATCGTTAGATATTGAAATATTACAATTTCAACCAAACCTTTCGATATGTTACATACATACATACATTTGGATGATCATCATTCAGTACTTGGAATTGTAACACTATATGTTCCTCCCTTTTCAATATGTTGATCTGAAAAAGATCCATTTCTGCCTTTCATAAGCATCAACAATTACGGCATCCTGAAAAATGTTTATATTATTTCGAAGAATCCATTTTTATCGTCTAAGGGTCGGTACTTTACGACCTGATTAATATTCCGTTAAAATAATCGGTGCTGAGAATGGACACCACATCCTGGTATTAGCTAAAGTGAAAGCGCAGCCTAAGCATCAATTATTTTAACGGACTCTTAATCAGGTCGTAAAGTACCCTCCCTTAACCTTGTCACTTGTTTAATCATTGTCTTCCAAGGAGTTCTCTTGAAATATTTTCAATGTTTGCAGATCGTTCATTTTCCCAGTTTCCAAAAGCGTTAACTGTAACTAAAGATTCTTCAGACTTTTGGGATATACCTAATATATAATATAGAGGAATGTAACCTAGGATTTCCTCTGATTATCATTTTTTATTCCTATCAGCAAACATTCACTTCCGGTCACAGTTTAAAAACTTGCCGCTAAACTGACAAGCGATTCAACCTCGGATTTACTTGATACTTTAATTTTGGAGTAGACAATTTGGCCATTTGAAAATTTGAAAATGAAGACTTGTTTACTGAATGACGAGCAGGGAATGATAGTCATTTTCCACGAGTATTGAGTTATATATATATATATATATATATATATATATATATATGCTAGATGAATTTTTCTGGGTTTTTTTATCCGTTAGGTATCTTCTGAATTGTTCGAAGTTTCGAATTCCATTTTGAATTCATTCTCATGAACTGTGAGACGAATATCTGTCCATACCGTCCTGGTCAATCACTCCCCTTACGAAGTAACCAAGCAAGAGTAAGCAAAGACTTCAATTGTCTGTTCTCTATGGAAACTGGTATTTATAATGATTCTCCTCTGTAATTATCCGACTGAGTCCGATATTAAGGTTGTATCCTGCCCATTCAGGTATTATGTAGAAATTGATGTTTTCACGGATCCTCGATATGCTAGATGAATTTTTCTGGGTTTTTTTATCCGTTAGGTATCTTCTGAATTGTTCGACGTTTCGAATTCCATTTTGAATTCATTCTCATGAACTGTGAGACGAATATCTGTCCATATCGTCCTGGTCAATCACTCCCCTTACGAAGTAACCAAGCAAGAGTAAGCAAAGACTTCAATTGTCTGTTCTCCATGGAAACTGGTATTCATAATGATTCTCCTCTGTTATTATCCGACTAAGTCCGATATTAAGGTTGTATCCTGCCCATTCAGGTATTATGTAGAAATTGATGTTTTCACGGATCCTCGATATGCTAGATGAATTTTTCTGGGTTTTTTTATCCGTTAGGTATCTTCTGAATTGTTCGACGTTTCGAATTCCATTTTGAATTCATTCTCATGAACTGTGAGACGAATATCTGTCCATACCGTCCTGGTCAATCACTCCCCTTACGAAGTAACCAAGCAAGAGTAAGCAGAGACTTCAATTGTCTGTTCTTCATGGAAACTGGTATTTATAATGATTCTCCTCTGTTATTATCCGACTAAGTCCGATATTAAGGTTGTATCCTGCCCATTCAGGTATTATGTAGAAATTGATGTTCTCACGGATCCTCGATATGCTAGATGAATTTTTCTGTTTTTTTTTATCCGTTAGGTATCTTCTGAATTGTTCGACGTTTCGAATTCCATTTTGAATTCATTCTCATGAACTGTGAGACGAATATCTGTCCATACCGTCCTGGTCAATCACTCCCCTTACGAAGTAACCAAGCAAGAGTAAGCAAAGACTTCAATTGTCTGTTCTCCATGGAAACTGGTATTTATAATGATGATACCTGAATGGGCAGGATACAACCTTAATATCGGACTTAGTCGGATAATAACAGAGGAGAATCATTATAAATACCAGTTTTCATGGAGAACAGACAATTGAAGTCTTTGCTTACTCTTGCTTGGTTACTTCGTAAGGGGAGTGATTGACCAGGACGGTATGGACAGATATTCGTCTCACAGTTCATGAGAATGAATTCAAAATGGAATTCGAAACGTCGAACAATTCAGAAGATACCTAACGGATAAAAAAACCCAGAAAAATTCATCTAGCATATCGAGGATCCGTGAAAACATCAATTTCTACATAATACCTGAATGGGCAGGATACAACCTTAATATCGGACTTAGTCGGATAATAACAGAGGAGAATCATTATAAACACCAGTTTCCATGGAGAACAGACAATTGAAGTCTTTGCTTACTCTTGCTTGGTTACTTCGTAAGGGGAGTGATTGACCAGGACGGTATGGACAGATATTCGTCTCACAGTTCATGAGAATGAATTCAAAATGGAATTCGAAACGTCGAACAATTCAGAAGATACCTAACGGATAAAAAAACCCAGAAAAATTCATCTAGCATATCGAGGATCCGTGAAAACATCAATTTCTATATAATACCTGAATGGGCAGGATACAACCTTAATATCGGACTTAGTCGGATAATAACAGAGGAGAATCATTATAAATACCAGTTTCCATGGAGAACAGACAATTGAAGTCTTTGCTTACTCTTGCTTGGTTACTTCGTAAGGGGAGTGATTGACCAGGACGGCATGGACAGATATTCGTCTCACAGTTCATGAGAATGAATTCAAAATGGAATTCGAAACGTCGAACAATTCAGAAGATACCTAACGGATAAAAAAAACCCAGAAAAATTCATCTAGCATATCGAGGATCCGTGAAAACATCAATTTCTACATAATACCTGAATGGGCAGGATACAACCTTAATATCGGACTTAGTCGGATAATAACAGAGGAGAATCATTATAAATACCAGTTTCCATGAAGAACAGACAATTGCAGTCTTTGCTTACTCTTGCTTGGTTACTTCGTAAGGGGAGTGATTGACCAGGACGGTATGGACAGATATTCGTCTCACAGTTCATGAGAATGAATTCAAAATGGAATTCGAAACGTCGAACAATTCAGAAGATACCTAACGGTTAAAAAACCCCCAGAAAAATTCATCTAGCATATCGAGGATCCGTGAAAACATCAATTTCTACATATATATATATATATATATATATATATATATATATATATATATATATATATATATATATATATATATATATATATATTTATATATATATATATATTTATATATATATATATATAAAAATATAATCGGTATTATAATTTCTACATATATATATATATATATATATATATATATATATATATATATATATATATATATATATATATATTTATATATATATATATATATATATATACATATATATATATATATATATACATATATATAACTATTTCGTGACTGGTTCGAGTATAGGTCTTGATATAGTGAGGTTGCAATCGAAGAAATTGTTCAATGGAATCTCGTGATAGTTTGCTAGAAAATACTTATCCCAAATATCTCATCAATAACCTATTCTCTTCCAATGTAAATCAATCACGTATCACGAACATAATTCCAAACCCGCCACTTCCCACCATATTCAGATCTCTACCATTCATTCATTAACTCACTTCTGAATTAATCAATGTTCTTAAGAATGAAAAATCACAAAGAAATTTATGAATACCCTTTCTTTACACTCCAAAGTTTAATCTTCAATTCTGAACAAACAGAAATCGAATATTGTTTATAAAATTCCCTTACTAGATTGAAATCAAACGTATATTGGTCAAACAGCTAGGAACATCGATGGTCGCATAATTTCACACAGAAGCGATTGTAAAAGAAACATCAATTTATGTGCCTTATCGAAACATGTGAATCGTAATGATCATCGAATGTATTATGAGAATACTGAAATCTTGGAAAAGAATTTTTCGAGGAATGTTTCATATTCATGAAGAAAAACATTCTATGAATAAACGAACAGATTTTTATAATCTCAGTCAGATATATACTTATATAAATCAAAATTCTCCACCTTGATTGAGTAAACTTCATTTTATTCATGTACTTTCTTTTTGTTTTGATCCAATTTCATTTCAATCTCACGTTAGTAAGTACTCCAATTATAAAAAAAATATATATATATTGTGTCAAAATTTCCATTTAGTAAATGAAGCTGACACTGACAGATATTTTATATTTCATGGGAGAACTGATTCTTTGTGTGATAATAACTACAACTGCAACACAATGAAATCATTGTTTTATCTGGCAAGGAAATGAAATTGAAGACATACAATGTACTTCATTGTACTCAATTAAGATAGAGAAGTTTTGTGTTACAGCCGCAGAAGAATATTTCCCATTGGAAAATTTTATATGTAACAAGATGGAAAATTCTATTATATAGAACTTTGCGGGATTTCGCTACGCTCGTCCTTAAGAAATCGCCATCGTTATAAAATTTGAAACTTTTTCGAACTGGTTACATCAAATTTATACACTCGGAAAGAAATTCGCAAAGTGAGTCCAGATATATAAATCTCGAATCGACCGGTGAGTTGAATACTCTTTTGTCTCCAGAGCCAACTTGATAATTCCATGGGTATATTATTTGCAATTTTCGATTTTTTTTACATAATTCACAGAGCCTAGAGTTTTCGTGAATATATAATTGACTGGAAAATCATGCCCAAAACATCGAGCACAATATTATTCAAGTATTCTAGTAGAATCACAACCTCATGCTCAATTTTTCCGCACTGCGCTTCGTCAGACAGACTCACCAACGGACGAAGTGACACTAATTACGTGATATGCTCATGTATATCTCGGCAGTTCCGCGCTGCGTTGTGCCGCAATCTCATTTGTTTCCGGACACGATTCCGTTGAGCGTTTTTTCGTTGTCGGGATTGCTTTGAAAATTAGGAGATTCATCGAATTGTAAACTGTACAGAGATTAACCGGTGGCGCAGGATGGCCTGGAATTTCCCGCACGGGATCCGGTGTTTTGATAGTATCGAGCCCAAAGTTGGTTCAATATTTTGTTTGTGTCACATTGTTACGAAAGCGCTGAACGGGCATGCAGAAAAAAATATTTTCGAACTGGCAATTATATATAATTACTAGTTTCAACTGACATCTTAAGATAAAATTGCCAGTTGTAAATGGCTATCATGTATAATTGCCACTTGAAACTGACAATTATACATTATTGCCAGTTTGAAGTGACATTTGAACATAATTGCCACTTGAAACGAACAATCATAAATTGATTGCCAGTCTGAACTGAAAAATATAAATAATTACCAGTTCAAACTTACCATTATGTATAACTGCCAGTTCAAGCGGACAATTATACATGATTATCAGTCTGAACTGACAATAATACATAATTGGCATTCCACTTCAAACTGCCAATTATGTATAATTGTCGCTTGAAACTGACAATTATAGATATAATCGCCAGTTTGAACTGAAAGTCATGTATTAATGCCATTTCGAACCGACAATTATAGTTATGATTGCCAGTCTGAACTCACCATTATGTATAATTGCCAGTTCAAGCGAACAATTATACATGATTACCAGTCTGAACTGACAATTACACATAATTGCCATTCCAGTTCAAACTGTCAATTATGTATAATTGACAATTATAGATATAATTGCCAGTTTGAACTGGAAATCATGTATAAATGCCACTTCGAACCGACAATTATAGTTATGATTGCCAGTCTGAACTCACCATTATGTATAATTGCCAGTTCAAGCGAACAATTATACATGATTACCAGTCTGAACTAACAATTACACATAATTGCCATTCCAGTTCAAACTGTCAATTATGTATAATTGACAATTATAGATATAATTGCCAGTCTGAACTCACCATTATGTATAATTGCCAGTTCAAGCGAACAATTATACATGATCACCAGTCTGAACTGACAATTACACATAATTGGCATTCCAGTTCAAACTGCCAATTATGTATAATTGACAATTATAGATATAATTGCCAGTTTGAACTGGAAATCATGTATAAATGCCACTTCGAACTGACAATTATAGTTATAATTGCCAGTTTGAACTGCCAATTATTTATAATTACCAGTTGAAACTTACAATTTTGTATAATTGATAGTTCAAAGTGGCAATTATGTACAACTGTCAGATTGAAGTGGTAATTATGTATAATTGTCGGTTCAAAAAGTCAATTATAATATATTTTCTTGCATGTTTGTAGAGCACTTTCGTACATTCGTGTACGGAGCTGCTAAAAAAATCATATGAAATGATTTCAGTCACGGTTTTGGTGATTTTTTAGATCTAATATTTTCCGAGAAGATTGTATTTATTGCTGCTTCATTCAGGGTGAGTTTTTCTATCCTCTGTAGGTCTCCACTGGCGTTTGGATTCCTCATATACACGTCACGATTTCATTCCTGTGAGCTTTATTGTCTGCTGATTCATTGATATCTACGACGTTGTAGGTGCATTTCTTGATCAACTTCGATCTCTTCCGAAAAGTTATAGCCGCGAAGCACAGATTCACTCGTGAATGAACATCATTTTCAATCGACAGAATCGGAAAGCTGTAATCAATGGTATTATCATTCATTCATTATTATTCTCAACTTTATTTTCCCGACGGACATGATACATGTATAGGAGTTCACATAATATGAAAAGTATTACATACTTACGATTTTTGTGAACGTCATCATTTTGTGGTGGATCAATATTTGTTCCGTAGTTTTCTGGGTTTGTAACCTACCACAATCTGAAAAAATTTGAATTGATAGTAGAATATATACAAGTGAAGACGGGCAGATTTGTGATCTACCCCGAAAAGTTGCTGCGTCAATTGAAAAACAGTTTATTCTGGATAGAACAAGTCCAATTAGTCAGCAACTTCTCGTATAACTGAAATTTTGCTTAGTAAAGGAATTATAAGAACTAATATATATATGAACATACTTCTCGTTACTAACGTTTCGGAAACTGAATCCGCTTATAAACTTATTCGCAAATTCCTGTCCAAATGCAAATATCTCTTGTTGGCAATCTTCGTAATTGACATTTGACTAATATAACTGAATTTGAACAGGAATTCGCGAATAAGTTTTGAGAACAGAAGCGGATCTAGTTTCCGAAACGTTAACGATAAGTATTCTCATATATATATATATATATATATATATATATATATATATATATATATATATATATGATATATATAAGTATTCTCATATATATATATATATATATATATATATATATATATATATATATATATATATATATATACCAGCCATATCGTATAGACTATATATATATGCTGGCTGGAACTTCCGGTTGATCCGCGTCTGGAAAGATTTACTTGTCTACGTTTCGACTCCCATTTCGGAGCCATTTTCAGAACTTAGTGACCTTGCGTCTAGGTCTGAGTTGTCTCACTAGCTGGCTATCATCACTGGAGATCGAGGATTGAAGGTTGGTGGGATTTAAGGGTTCATTAGTAATTATGGCAGGATCTCAGGAATTCTGACATAAACTCAGCATTATTCCAACATCATTTAGAAACAGGCAACAAGATAGATTTCAAAAACACCAAAACCGTCGCCACAGCCAAAACCCTCCAAACCAGAATCACCCGTGAAGCCATTGAAATCGAAAAACGTCCCAACTGTCTCAATAAACGCGACGATTCTCAAAGACTCCCCAATACCTGGAAACCACTTTTGGTGCGACATACTTCTATTTACTCCGACTTGGGAACTAATCCGTTCGAACCTCCCATCGACCGTCCGATACCTGATCCTGCCATAATTACTAATGAACCCTTAAATCCCACCAACCTTCAATCTTCGATCTCCAGTGATGATAGCCAGCTAGTGAGACAACTCAGACCTAGACGCAAGGTCACTAAGTCTTGAAAATGGCTCCGAAATGGGAGTCGAAACGTAGACAAGTAAATCTTTCCAGACGCGGATCAACCGGAAGTTCCAGCCAGCACATTTCTGACCGCGGAAGCCTAGCCGATCAAATATATATATATATATATATATATATATATATATATATTGTTACTTTTTTCATTGATAGGCAAAATTTGAATTTGAGATATACGAGAAGTTGCTGACTAACTGGACTTGTTCCAATAGACGCAGCAACTTTTCGGGGTAGATTAGAAATCTGCCCTTCTACACTTGAGTAGATTCCAATATTGATTCTTATTTCTCCAGATTGTAGTACAATACAATACAATACAATACAATGCAATACAATACAATACAATACAATACAATACAATACAATACATTTATTTCCATAAGACCTGCATAATACAAGTGTAGGATAATGTCAAAATGATGCTACAATCAATATACAAGAGCAGTAAAAAATGTCCTTAAAAAAACAATAACAGAGAAGTAATCATACACAGAAAAATCGTTTTTTTTTAAATTTTTGCAATCTAAAAATTCTTTAATAGAATAAAAAGCATGGTGGGTAAGGCGACTTTTTAACATGAATTTGAAGTTGTTGTAACTATTATTTTTTCAAATCGGTGGGTAGCTTGTTGAATAGTTTGGCCGGTAGTACTACAGGGCTGTGTGAAACCAGCGTTAATCTGTGACTTGGGATATCCAATAACTTTTTTCGGAAATGATAAGGTATCGAATCGTATCGTGAGATAGATAACTCTGAGGTATTCTTTTTGGCATGCATAATGCTGTTATAGATATATAAACTTGGCAGTGTCAAAATATTAGCCTTCAAAAATAGATGACGACAAGAATGATGTTTCGGTTTAAATGACATTGTTCTTAATATTCGTTTTTGTAACTTGAAAACTTCGTTTGATCTAGTGCTGTTTCCCCAGCACAGATTTGCATAGTTGAGGCATGAGTGAACGTAAGCTTAATAATACAGTTTTAGTAGCTCAAATGAAACATGTGTGCGGAGCCGACAAAGCAGCAGACCGACAGTTTGCGAAGAACATGATCTATTTGATTTGACCAGTTGAGTTGCGAGTCTATGTAAACTCCTAAGTACTTTGCGACGTTTTTTTGTGCAATTGTGTTTCCATGAACACGTACCAGAAGGCTGCTATTCAAGTCCCTCAATGAGAATACCACAAGTTCTGTTTTTTTATCATTTAGTATTATTTTATTGGTGTTGCAATAATGTTTCATGGAGTTGACTTTCTGATTTGATCTGAAACTAAGCTCTTTGGGACCCCGTTCAGAGAGAGTTTTTCTTGCGATTTGTAAACTTTTGAATTGATACGTAACTCTGTTTTTTGAGGTCTGTGGAGTAAGAAGGAACTGAGCCAACGCAATGGATTACCCCTGATACCGATGCATTCAAATTTCTTCAATAGTAGATCTATATCGATCACATCAAAAGCACGACGCAAATCAAAGAATATGCAGGCCGTGGTTTCTTTGTTATCTAAGTTTGAAAGGATTTTTTTGTAAAGAGACAATAGTGCCTGTGTTGTTGATCTTCCTTGTCGAAAACCAAATTGTTTATCATCAAATAAGTTGATAGAATTCAAGAAGCTTAATAATTGTTTATAGAATGCCTTTTCGAATATCTTTGAGAAGACGGATAAAAGGGCAATAGGTCTGTAATTGTTCAAGTTATGGACGTCGTCTTTTTTATGCAATGGTAGAATGATGGCCTCTTTAAGAACTTTGGGAAAGGTACCTTCTGAGAAAGACAAGTTTACTAGATATGGGATTGGTTCGACTATATCTTGAGTGATATATTTTAAGATGGAGCATGGAATGCCGTCAAACCCTGCCGAGTTCTTTGTTGTTACCTCATTGATGATGGTCAATATTTCTGAGCAGTTATAAGGTTTGAGAAACATACTATTGTGAAGTTTTGATTTTTGATTAATTCGCTGATCGAATCAATGAAAAAGTTGTTGAAGGTTTGTGCAGCTAATTCCAAATTTGTAATTTTTGTGTTACTTACTACGGACACAGGAAGGAGTCTGGAAGTCTTCTTGCATTGGACCCTTCGAAATCATTTCTCAATATTTGAAAAGCTGTACGTTGCCTATTGCTCGAGCGAAGTAGCAGGTTGTTGTAGTAGTAGTAGGTTACAAACCCAGAGAACTACGGAAAAAATCCTATGATACTTTTATAGAATAAATAAATCGAATATCTACACATATGCAATGAAGCTCATGAGTTTTCAATGAATATATATTTTATTCCATAATGACATTTTCCAATCAAAAATTTTTACAAACGTAATTGAAAACTCTTTAGCGTGCTCAACTTTTTTTATGTAGGCAACCTATAACCAAACCTGCTTTCAATGATTCCATCTAGTTTGCGTTGCGTGTTCCTCATGTTTTGCAATGTCATTTCTATTTTTGAAAATATGTTATACATATACTCCATATATGTATGGACTTGGTGGAATCAGTATCTCATATTTTCGAAACGAATCATGAGAGTAAGTACGAGGTTCTCCAAATATGAATCTGATAATTCGCTTCTGAGCAATTAACACTCTCGGGGATGAAGTGGACCAACCCCAGAAACAAATTCCATACTTCAAGTGGGATTCCATTCACGCATAATACACATCCATCAATTGGGGTATATTTGAAATAGTTATCCGATTGTGGAATGAACAACTATAGAGGAATTGAATTTATAATTTATGTACTCGCAAAGCGTTCTGAGAGATAGGCATTCATCTATCAAAAGTCGATAAACTTGTTTTTTCACTGTAATGAAGAACCCGGTTATCTAAAATGATATTGATATATTGTCTTCGGATTGCGGTATTACGAATTTTGAATGAACCAAAATTTGATGTCCGATAGTATCATCGATCACTTTGGTTTTGTCATCTGCAAACACTATACAAACTTTATTCTTCGATGCATATTATATTTGATCAGTATACAGAATGAACAAAATCGGCATGGTACAGAACCCTGCGGCACATCCTCTAGAATATTGGAAACTAACATAGTTAATGCAGCTTCATTTTTCATATTATCCATGAAAAACTGAATTTTCATACGATCATCGGATTGAAAATCTCCTGTATCCTTGGGATGGTCTTCGAACACAGTCTTTCAATATCTGGCAGTAATTTTCCTGCCATTCCAACAAAAATCGACATTTCTCAAAGAGTTTTTAGGATATATACTACGAACTCGATTCCACAATGCGATTGAAAACTTCAAACTCATTCAATCGTAAGGAAATTTTTCTATTTGACTGGAAATGGGAGGGAAGTATTATGAATACCAGTTATTCGGACGCAGAACGAGCAGTCGAACTCAATGTGTTATTGAAATGCTTTTGACACAGACCTGTTTATGAGTACTCGAAAATGACTCCAGATTGGAATTTGGAAGGACGAACATTCCGCTCGCGGATTATTTTAACGTCCTTGGCAATATTGATTTCGACATGATTTGTTTGGTTCATCTAGGGTCATACATGAGGATATGTATCTTCATCTACCATGAACAACTGTAATTCGCAGAAAGTTTGAATGTTGAATTGATGAAGCCATGACTGCTGTGGTCATGTAAAGCCAAGAAGCATATTTCATTCACAATATGTGCCTATCATTCATAGATGTTCGTTTCATTCTAAAGAAAGAATCAAGAGTTTATCTTATTCCTGCCAAGAATCACATAAAAGTCATTTCTCCTTCTCAACTTCATTTCGATACTATTTGAGAAATATTCTTTTCTTTCACAATTCTTGCAATACCATGTATATAATAAAAAAATTGGGAGGAGTAATTGAATATTCATTGAAACAGCACAAAATATGCAAACAAAGCCATATTGTCCCCGGAAGCATTCCTAAGATGAAGAAATGAATAATAAAACGATATACAGTGCATTTCTTTGATGTCCCCCCCTTTATTTCTTAAACGGGTCAACTCAAAAAATTTAAATTTAGGAAAATGAAATTGAGGCATGAATACTACATTTTGGAGTTAAATTGATAAAGGGAAATTTCATGATGGCAACTGGGCGCCATCTAGGAAAAAAAAATTAATGGAATAGGGGGTCTCGTGGTACATCATTCTGAAGCTCCACAACTCTAGAATATGAAGTCGCAATATCTTCACCTACTACAAAATGGTGGAACAGTTGATAATTACCTGAAAACAAACACATTTATATCGATATTTGTAGAAATATTCGATTTTCTCTGTCATATAGCGGTTCCAACAACCCGATAAGGTTTGACAGGTTATTTTTTGTTCATGAAGAAAATATCAGTACAACGAACATCATTGTTCAGTTTTATATTCCCATTTAGTTTCCGAAATTATAAGTATTAAACTATCTCCAAAATGGTCAACTGAACAAAATTCAACAGAATATTGGCAACTACTGTTGATCCCTTAATCAACAAAATCGTCGAAAAGAGTCCTAATGATTTCCATATGGATATTATTATTCCAACAAGATGGAGCACCACTACATAACTCCAGTCAAGTGAAAAACTATTTGGATGACACCTTTAGACTTTTTTATAGGGAGATTTGAAGCAAAAGATGTACGAAACTGAACCTGCTTAAATATTGAATGTACAGCAGAGAATAATAAATATTTGTAGAAATATCGACGTTGTGATGTACGAAAATGTTCGACGTGAATCATCGGATAGGCTGCTCTTATGTCGAGACTTTTGAGGCAACCATCTCAAGCACCTTCTGAATTGAACTCAGCTTATTTTCTCAAAGTAAGAAGTTGAACGTCGATGTATTGAGGCAATTACTGAATGTTTCGCCATTTTGTAGTAGGAGAAGATATTGACTTCATATTCTAGGATTGTAAAGTATTCGTCAGGATCCTCAAAATGATGTATCACAAGACCCTTTTTCATTTTTTTTTTAAATGGCGCCCAGTTGCATTCTGGAAATATATATGTGTAAATTCCACTCCAAAATACTGTATTGATGCATCAATTTCATTATCACAAGTTTCAATTTTTTGGGTTGACACGTTCAAAAAATAAAAGGGGGGATATCGAGGAAATACACTTTATGTAACAAGGCAATTGATAATAACACGATGTTCATGATTTCGGGAAACTTGCGGAATACTTGCACAAAATATTCTATTCCTCAACTGTTGATATTTACTTCCAAAATCCAAAAGATTTTTAAGATAATACATGTAGAAGAATTCATTACAGATAAAAGTTTGAACATTGCTGGCTTCATAACATCACTTGGGCATGAAATATTCTTCACATATTGTATGAGAAAAATCGTATTCTACTAATTAAAAACAGTTCCCTCTGGATGGAACACGTTTTATGAGTCCAACTTCTCGTTTGACTCAAATTTAGCAGTGTACTCGGCAGTGTATAAATGGAAGTATAATATATCTGTGTCAAACTAAACTTCCATCAAGTGACATCTCGATCATTCAAATGAAATTATGTCATTCATTTCCAATGATTCAATTCGATTTTCACGTTTCGTGAGTAAACATATTCACTATCATTTATTAAAATATTGTAGTCTTGAAGAGAAAAATGATCACTTTCGATAGTTTGAAAAAAACAGAGAGAACATTCCGATTGGTCATCCCCAGACTGCAATCCCGTTCAGGTGTGATGTAAAAAAGGACGTTATCACGTATCTTCGTTCATGCAAGATGATCTATGCGGGTTTTTCATTCGTTTATGTGAGGTTTCTTTTCGATTTCTCGAAGTTTCGACTTCCCATTGAAGAATTTGAAATTTCACTTTCAGTTTAAACGAAATAATCTAGTAGAATTATTCAATTAAAAATATGAATATTTCCAATTGGAGTTGATTATAACCCCCATTCGATTTTCGCCCATGAAATTTATTATATATCTATAATAGATTCTAGATTTCATTCGTGCGATTTCGGTGCACCGGGTAATGAAACCCGAATATAATATAACAATTCCAAGTTTTCCTGCGAGTGAAATCACACAGAAACATCAAAAATAAATAAGCAACCACAAAGCAATACAAAGAGAAACGAGGAAAGCCTGTTCAAGTTTCTGATTGAAGCATTCATTATTATTACTACTTCGTTCCGCTGCATTTTCCTTCCGACATAATGAAGTGCCTTGTCAGCAAATATTCGTGATCGTCGTACTGAATAACATGTTCCATACTGGAATTATTTCAAATCCTGGTCTTCGCATTCACTTCAAAAGTCAATATAACGAATGCGCTTAAATGAACTGTTTCGCTCATTTCAATCGAGCGATCTGCTGGCGAGCTGCCATCAAACGTTTCACGTTTCGAAGCTTACCCAGAAAATATAGCGAGTCGGACGATATAATAAATATCTTTCAGTTTATTGTTTTCACCGACTCGATGCATCCAGTCATCATTGTGGAAATATAATACCGATTCAGCCTTACTCTTGTGACTATAGTTCATTCTTTATGTTTGAAGTAGAACGATGATGGGGTCTGGCAATTGCTTTGTATTTCATTTCTGGTTGGCATGTCCCGATGGAGGGTTTGACCTTCGTGAGATTTTCGAGGTTACCCTTTCTCATGGTAATTTACACGCAGCATATTTATTTCCGGAATATATTCTGATAAGAATTCATCTTTCAACTCAACACTCGGGACTTAATCAGGCAACCCAATAAAAAACATTTGTCTGCCTGTTATTCTCCCTCATTGAAATTTCTACATAATCGGCGAATGGCTTTGGCTGAGATATTGATAGAGATCCCTCCCACCAACACACAACACACCAGACTGAATTCGTCAACAGAAAGAACGCGGTCATCATATGTTTGGGTACAATGGGTGACTTTATAGGGTGTCCCGAAATCGGGCGTCAAGCAAAAGGAAATGATGGAGGGGGTCATTCCCAATCGAAATAGTCACTGTATTATTATTAGATTGTTTTGGGGTTTGAGAGTTATTACATTTTCATTCATTTGCAGTTGTTGTGAATTCCAATCATTATGAATTCGAAAACGTACGTTAAGCGTTATTCAGTTACACTTCAATGTATTCAGAATGGAAGATAGTCGCGAAAAACCTGATGATATCAACCCATAAATGCTGTCTTTGGTGCTCTCGTATATTCAGTATGACTTTTTCTGGCTGGCTCGGTTGGTAGCTCATAAAGATCCTGGTCGGTGTGATATCTTGAGTGATTACACATACTGACCAGGTAGCACTGTGGGATTTTTGATTCTCCATACAGTTGAAATCGCAGCTTGGGGGTTAAACAGCCGACGCTTACTTACGAAAGTCCACCTCCAGAAGTCAAAAATTGTGCGAGAAATGTGTTAATGGGGCCTTACCGTCTAACGTGTGATTACCAACACGATGGTTTCGATATGAACTCTGACCTCCCACCTGATAGCCGGACGTGCTGATCACTACACTAACGATAACCAGAATATACTATTACAATCCAATTGAAAAAGTAATCATCCAGTATGGATTTTGGGAAAGTCAAGCCCAAAACGTTGAAACTTGTGCAAGCTGAGAATTTTTTAATTCTTATTTTATGACGTCTGAATTGTTGAAATACATCCTAATGAAATTGCTGATAGATCTCGAAGGAATAGATCGATTTTCGGACCCGATTCAGTGTTGGATATAGGAAATTATAAGAAAAAAGTTGGTACCATTCTCTTTGCTGCTTGTGTTGAAAAATATCAGAAATATTACTATCTTATAAGGTAAACTTGCCTCGTTTTTGATATATTTTCAAGGAAGTTTTTACAGTATCCTTTGGGAAAAATTGAAGTGATTTTTTAATTCAACTTTTGTTGAAATTATGAGAACTCCATCATCGTTCGTTCAAACATTTGGAAAACTGCAAGAAACAATATGATCACTCAAGATTGAAGCATGATCCAGTGTTATATATTTGAAAAACCATTCGAAGCACAATATCCCCTAGTAGTCAGCAGAAGATTATCTTGTCATCTTGACTACAAGTGACGCTACGGAAATATATTTATTTCCGAAAATCATTTATCTAAGAAAGATGTGCTGTTTACCCATCGGGTAAATGATTGACGATGAAGTCAATCGTTCGCCGTCCAAACAGAGGGCGTTCCACTGACCCGTTCAGGTCGACTAGATGAATAGTTGTCAACAGTCCTCTTGTTGCCGAGGGTGGTTTTCTCCATTGAACGCAATCCGAATAGTCTCATAGGCAAAACAGATATACAGGATAAAGCACAAAGTGAAGTGGAGCGGGAAAATCATCTCCTTCGCTCACTTACAGAAAGTTTGCCACACAGTAGGTTTTGCCACCTGTCAGAAAACAGCTACTTCCCTGGCTAATACCACGAAGGGCAATGGATTACATCCGACCGATGCCAGTGCAGGTTTCTTCATAGAGGAAAATCCTGCATTTGCTCTTGGCGATACAAACGAAGGAATTGATTTTCATTGATAGGGACGGACACACATGCTCACCGGTTTCGGGCTATTTGGCCACTCGTCAGTATAAGGCAGTGCCATCATCAATATAAAAGTCGATGACTCCCCATAATTAATAATCAAATACCCAAACCAGATATCCCGAAACCGGTCTGCAAGTGTGTCCGTCCCTATAATTGAAAATCAATTCCTTCATTTGTATCGACGAATGCAAATGCAGGATTCTCTTCTGTGAAGAAACTTGCACTGGCACCCGTCGGATGTAATTCAATGCCCTCCGTGGTATAAGCCAGGGGAGTAGTTGTTTTCTGACAGGTGCCAGTCAAACCCTACTGTGTAGGTAGATTTGAGACTGGCCTGAACGAATTGTTCGAAAGATGATTCTTCATTTTTAATTTCATTCGATCCAGATATTTCATGTTCACTTTGGAAGTTAAGAGGGAAGGAATTTATACGACTGCACTGTATTCATAAAAAATAACAACCTAATTATTTGATGATGTTGGATGATTCTTTGAACTGAGTTCTGTACTTCAATAGTATCTGCAACAAACTGAATTAAGTTTTTTGGCTTCGAAGCAATTGAAAAACTGTATAAACCAACGAAAGCTTTCATGAATCTATTATGTAGTTGCCTACTCTCACATTTCTTTCAACATTGAAAGCTAAACGATTCAATTCTTCCACGTCAGCGGGGTTATCAAAATTATAACGCTTTGTGTCCATAATTATGCACTTTGTTTCAAAAATACACGGCACAGTAACAAATGAACAAGAGAAAATAACCTACAAACAACGAAGCCTACAAATACGGTACTGAGACGCTTGTTCAATGTACGCAACAAAAATGAGTCGTAGGCAGTCGCGCTGGGGCTGGGACTATCAGTCCCAAAGCAGGTACCTGACGCACTCTTTGCAAATTTTCTAAGAAATAAAACTATCCCTTCGCATGAAACTCAGGCAACTGGCTTCTAGAAGTTTACTGTGAGATGTCATAAAGTTACGACGCTGTAGCTATGATAGTTTTAATATAATTGAGAAAATTGTAAATCATGGGACTGCCAGTCCCATGCGCGACTAACGGAGGGTTAAAATATAAAAAAAGTTACAAACCGACATCTAACGAGGTGAACCTACTGTATGTTCCATCAATATATTTTTTCAAGTGTGTGGACATTGGGAGAAATAATACTCCAACTCTGACAGCTAATTTATGATCTCACAGTTATCTTACACGATATGGTACTTTATTGAGATTACCAATGCATGAATACTGATAATTGCAGTGGAATGCTTGAAAACGAATAGTATATATATTATCTGGAATCATTTTTATTGACAGATGTTATACTTACGAAGGTAGTAGTCCATACTCAAAGTGGAAGACCAATTTTATTGAAAAAAGGAAACACGAAGTCATCTCCACAACATGAGATGACTTCGTGTTTCCTTTTTTCAATAGATGTTATACTTTGAATTGAACTGGCCGATAGATGTTATACTAGTCCGCAAGAGTTTTCACATGAGACAGTAAACTAGCCCTCCTCATTCAATGTTTCATACAAAGTGTGATTCAAAAGTACTTTGACACACATCAGGAGGTGATTCCTCACAATATTCTAATATGAATTGTCCAAATAAATAAATGTCCGGAAACGCTTCGTTTTCAAGATACAGGATGTTGAAGTTCCATTTTTATTTTCGTTTTTTTCAAATAACTTTTGAAATACTAAACTCAATTCAACGAAACATGGTAATAGGAGGTTTTTGAGTTATCGCATTCGAACCTGATGTTCTTATTGCTCTTACTCGTAGGGGGCGCCACCTACACGTCTTTTTCTTTTTAAAAGATTCATAACTTTTTTGGGCTTACTTCTAGCACATTTTTCAGTAGTATTTTTTGTAGTATGCCTTGTACCTGCATGGCTGATATAATTATTTTTTTGTTGATAATGTTGACTTTTACGAAGTATGTGTTTCCAATTCGGAAAAGAAGAAAGACAAAGAATAAATCGTCAAACTTCATCTCCTCCACGGAAATATCTAAGTTCCTCGTTGAATTTCACCCATGGTGAATAAACATCATTTGATATGATGAATTCGTCCTATCATAGATGGTAGGAATTTCGTTCCTAGTTTAGCGAATACACCACATCGTCACGTCTTCCGAGAACCGTATTCATATAACTGCCGACACCTCCTGATATAGCAAATTACAGCTCAAGAGACTTGGCATACCTAGAGTATATATGGGAACGATTGAATCCAACTCGAACGTCAGAACTTCCACTCGCGTGTAGGTAATTATTCATACCTTCCCCATCTTCGCTAACAATCGTCTCTAATGATCCCGATTCGTCAAGGTATCACTCGAAATATATACTACGATATTCTGAGGGGGGCCGCACCGCATGGCGTCGCGGCGCTTTGAAGGCGTCGCTATGTCAATTGTCACGCGACCCTCTGTTTGTTGTACATCGAAGTAATCCATTTGTGAGTGTTCTTTCAGTGCTGGGGGAGAGGATGGCGGTTGAAGTGACGAATGGCGTTTTTGATTCTTCGAAAGTGCCAATTGATCATTAATATCGTAGTGGAAAGTATAAATGGGTAAAACATAACGTGACAATTTTTTTTGCATAGCTGAGCATCTGCAGACTCATATAATGCAAAAAGTTCTTAGTGTTTTACAAGTTATTCATTATGGGTGATAAAATAACTAAATGATCCTAAAGATTCTGCTAATTTCCTAATGAAATCCTATGAAATAACTATAAAATTCTGCTCTACTAGACGGAAAATCCAATGTAATAAAATTAAGCCACCGGTTAGCTGGTTCATCGACTCCCTGAAAGTGATGAGAGAGACATTATCTGGTTTCAAACTCATTTATGATGTTTCCAAAGATCCAGAATACATTTCTTTATATCGCTCGTTGAAGAAAGATTACGAAAAAAAGGTCAGAAGTACTAAAAAAGCAGCGTACAATACATATATTGCTTCTTCAGTCGATAAATCTAAATCGGGTTGGAGTTTAGTCAACTTTGAATGCGATAGCCACAAAAAGACAAACAACCAAAATATAGAAATTCCTCCTGAAAAATTCAACACCTTTTTTGAAAACGTGACAGAAAACATAACAAAAACCATACCTGATTATGAAGCTGACATTTTTCTCAACTATAAGCACTTTCCTGCTCTTGCATCTACATTTTTTCTACTACCGGTAATTGAACAAGATGTTCTTGACTCTGTTAAAAACATGAAAATGAACTCGAGTCGAGATGCATTTGATATAGATAGTAAAATTATAAAACAAACCATAGATATTGTTCTCGTACCACTTACAAATTAAATCATCCTTATTTTCAGTACTGGTAATTTCCTATAAATTCTTGAATATTCCAAAGTTGTGCCTCTTCATGAAAAGGGTGTCTTATCAGAGATTGATAACTTCCTTCCGATATCTATAAAATCTATTTTCTCTAAGATCATAGAAATCATACTGAAGAAACAAATAGAAAAATATTTTGAAATAAACAATAATCTCAAACACAACCAATTTGGTTTTCGTAGGGGTAAGTCGACATCACTAGCTGTAATGAGTGTTGTGAGGGAGGTGGTCGAGGGTTTTGAATTGGGTGAGCACACTGCTATCACATTGTGCGATCTCAGCAAAGCCTTTGACTATGTCTCTCAAAGCATTCTTCTCGAGAAGTTATCATACTATGGCTTCAGAGAAAATGTATTGCTACTCATCCAGTCATATTTGAAACATCGTTATCAGCGTGTCTCTTGTGGTGATTTTACATCTGACTTCATGGAAGTATCCCACGGTGTACCTCAAGGTTGTGTCCTTGGGCCGCTGCTTTTTGTAATTTACGTAAATGGTATATTTGAATTTCTCCATCCCAACAAATGTGTCCTATTTGCCGATGACACAACTTCAATTATTCCTGGATAACAAACAATACCATGTACTCCTCCGTGATGCAGATCTTTTGGAAGGTAAAGCAAATGAGTGGTTTCAAAAAAATAAACTTAAACTGAATTTCAATAAAACTCAGAAAATTATTATATCTACTCACAATTCCTATTACACCGGGACTAGTGTGAATTTATTAGGTACTACATTGGATGAAAAACTAGGTTGGTACCCGCATGTAGAGACACTTAGAAAAAAACTTGTGAAAACTGTTTTTCTTCTCAGACAACTCAAGAATGTTATCGATGCTTCAATCTTGAAGACCGTATATTTCTCTCTATTCTATTCCCTTCTTAACTATGGAATTATTCTTTGGGGAAATTCCACGCATTCCATTATCATTTTTTGCTTACAGAAGAAACCCCTCAGAATTTTAGCTAATGCGTCTTGTAGAGAACACTGTAAACCCTTATTCATTGCACATGGGATCATGCCTCTGCCAACTTCATTTTTGTTTAATGACTCGGAGAGAGATTCACAACTATAATACCAGAGGTGCTATGCAATTTCCAATTCCCCGTTTCAGACTCTCCGTATCGCAGGAGAATTCTTTAAGTATCAATCTCTACAATGTTCTACCTCAGCAGGTTAGAAATCTCGGATTGAATAAATTCATTTTATTCCCTTGACCAATATCTACATGCAAATAAAAAAGAATTATCTTCTGTTTAATGGGTATGCACTGGATGTTTATCTAATACACCCAATTTTATCGATGAATACTGTTGTAATTTTGTTTTTTATTATTGTACTGTTTTACATTTTGTTTTCATGACTCATGGTATTTTGAACTTTTTAATTCTAGAGTGTCTATGTACTGACTGTCATGTTTATTAACTGGATGTATTCATCTTCTCCTTTTATGACCTGCTACAAATGTAATAATTTTGAATAATGTGGTGAAATAAAATTATTCTATTCTATGATTTATTTTTCATCTATTTGCGTAATGAATAATATATTAATTCACGAGGATGATAAGCAGCCTTTTACGCATGAGCAAAAATGTGGGTACGAGGCGTAGAATTCACGAGTGCACATAACTAGCCTCTTCCTCGAGTTGCGTACTATACTTTTTCTACTCCCACCTTGATTCGTTATCCCTTATTATCATTGATCAACGATACAATGGATGACAGCAAGTAGGTGGAACAATTGTTTGCTTCATGGATATAGCTAGATACAGTAGATGAGAAAATTTAAAACTAAAATTAGCTGACTTTGGTATTTGGGCCACTGAATGTAGCCATGAGATCAAACTTATCAGGTCAAGTGGTCAAACACTTAATGAACGGATTAAAATAGTGGCAGTAGAAAAAATAGCTCCGATTACTGCAACACTTAACTGCGTTTCATCACTTGTCCGTATTGTATTTCGTTAATTTGGGGAACCAAGTGCGTTACTTCCAGGCATACACATTACGTAATCAATATTTGTAGAGTAGTTTGTTAGATGAAGATTGTAGATGCGGAAGTGATGGAATATTTCGACCAAACGGTTTTCGATAGGAACGTTCTCGGACTTCCTGCCAGAGATTTCATCCTCTGTCGCGAAGTCGGAAATGAGTGGAAATCCGTCACAAATCGAACGTTTCTTGGCTGCAGCTAAAGAAACCCTTGCGTGATTTAGTGAATCCAGCCCTTTTTGTACCTCTTCCCACGCAGGCACTTTCTTCGAACTCTTCCACTCAAACACTTCTAGTTTTGTGTTGAATTGACACCGCTACTCCAAGTATTCTCTACCTGTTTTGTGAAACTAACGCCTCAGTTTTTTCATTCTGCTGGTAAACAGCAGCTTCTTTTTCTTGGAAATTCACAAGCAGGTTACGGACGATGTGAGGAAGGAAAATTGGCATCTTTTCTAGTGCCAGGTATTTCGCCTCACGATTTTTCACACAGCTGCTTGTGCGTGTAAAAGATATAACCACCATTCTGAGTAAGAATTTTCTAAAAACGTCTTCGAGATAACAGGGCATTTTTGTCGATACTCATGAAATAGTCATTTGAAGGCTGAAACAGTTTAATAACTCTCTCAAAGGCATTAACGCAAGCCAACTTGTTTTATTTGTGATACTCTGTCTCGGTAGAATCACAGAACTCTTTCAAAGCTTCTACTCGAACGCTATATATGTAGACGAATGTGTGAATTTTCACTATGATGCATTCGAAATGAAAAGGAAGACAATCAGCGGCAGTTTTGGTTGCGTTGTGGACCATGTGGGCTCCACATCGAATTCCAACAAGATGTCGGCCTAGTAATTTATTCAATTTTCGGTAAGAATTATTACTTCCTTCCCTATTCTTCCCTTAAAGTTGCAAAAGCGGGATTATGGCGGCCTCGCTGGGACAGCGGGACAGATTGCCTGAAAGCGGGACTGCCCTGCCCTAAACGATATGGTCATGTTAGTATTACACCAATGAGTGTGCTTCACGAAGTGACACAGGATATTTGATTGATTGGAAATATGTTAATTGTTTTTTAATATTTTTCCACAACAGAAACAATGTCCATACAAAATGATCGGGAGTTCAACCTCATGTAAAGAGTTCAGTTGAAATCCATTTCTCTAGTTAATTCACCTCTAAAAATGAAAATGATAAAGCTTCAAATTCATATATTATTCGTTTTGGGGGAAATTTCATCTATTTTCCCCGATAAGTAACTGTCACAGTAGTAAGGATTCCACTTTATAAACCAGGTATCCCTCGGTCGTACAAGCTCTTGAATGAGCTTCTGAGGGGTTCTCCAGGGATATTCGTTGGAAAAAATTTCAAAAAAAAAATAACTGATCTAGAAACGATCTTCGTCTTCTAAAAATATTGCAATTTCCTCTCTCAATTCGTAGACACGTTGCAAGAAGTTGCCACGGGATAACTATCTTGTTTCACAATAAAATAAAAACGCAGTATGTTCAGCGCCTATATCCTTATAGAGTGCAGCAAAAAGTCTCGATTTTAGGGGCCTCATTTTTATGGAATTGACTGCAGTTACAACTGCAGGTAACACAATGTCAAAAATAGGACTGATATATTTGGCAGCCAAAGCCTCTCGGTGAATCATGCAGTGTGTCCAGATACAGGAGATTTCTGTCTCACAAGGGCTTGTAAGCTTTGGGATTTGCCAGATATTGCTCGAGCACCATCTGTACATATACCGACACAGTATTTCCATTGAATACTTGCTTCATTCAAATTATTATGCAATATTTCAAATAATTCGGCTGCTGTTGCTCTATTTCTCATCAGTTTGCAAAACAATAGCTCTTCAACCTCTGAAATTCCATCGCAAAATCGAACATACGCGATTGAATGGGCATCCTTGTTGCTATTTGTGGCTTCATCAAGTTGGATTGCGAACAGTATATTGCGCATCTTATTCAAAATTTGTTGCTGTGTATCCTCGGATATATCACCAATTCTGCGAGCGATAGTATCATTCGAAAGAGAAATAGACTTGAGTTGCTTGGAAAAATCATCTCCGAACATTGTCTCCACAATTTGAATTGCAGCCGGCAGTACAAGTTCTTCCCCAATGGTGTGCGGCTTTTTGCATCTTGCTATTTGGTACGCAACTTTATAAGAATGTAGAGCTTTTTCATTCACAGAATGAACTAATCGAGAAACAGATTTTTGTTTTTCATATGATTTCAGTTTAGCAACAAAGAATTCACGAGGTTTCTCAACGTACTCTCCGTGAACTGTTTCCAGATGGCGTTTAGGCTTGTTAGGTTTCATGCTATCTGCTGCCAAAACTTTCGAACAGATAACGCATAAAGGACTTTCTTCATCATTCGTGTCAGTTCACGGGAATCCGAAATTCAAATATTCCTCAGAATATTTTCTTGGCCTAGAAACGATATATTTTTGTGCACTTGTTGATGCTTCACCCTCGTCTGATGCTAGTTTACGCCCAGTTGAAAATCTATCCATGATTCCACAAGTACGTTTTCAAAATATGTATTAGAGCTGTTACACGTACGATACAGTACGACATACTGTATCCGGAAATATTTAGGCAGAACAAAAAAACTTGATGATCATACTTCTCTACTACTCTCAAATGAGCCACAACATCTCTGGCAGATAACTCAAAATTATCAATGCAGTTTATTTTGGCTATCAGATAACTCCGAGGTAAGTACGGCAAAATATCTAAGGGTGGAAGTACATCATTTCTTGTAACATCTGAAGTATCGATGAATATTACGATAACCAAATATACTCTATTGTATATCACTGTCCAATAACCCCCTTTAATTGAAGGATCATTTAAAATTCACGCTCGAATAATCCGAATGAATGTCTAGACGGCGGCGTCATAACGAAAGTGTCGAGATATCAATTGTCACGCGACCCTACATTTGTAAGTACATTATAGCTATTCGTTTGATTGATTCGCCCTTCCACTAGTGGTTGGGGTGGCGCCAACAATGTAGCGTATCGCTTTCAATTCGACGAGAATTGGGAAACGAACACGAGCATTAAGTGTTTAGAAAGATTAATTCCCTTATTCGAAGTTGTAAAGGAGGGTAAACAGAGGTGTGTAGTTTCGTTTTTTCATGATTTATTTACAGTCAACTCTCTGTGTGTCCGTCTGCATTTTCACTTGTCCCCCGTGTACAGACTTGTATAATGATATTGATTTCTTTATTTTCACAAATTAGTAGTGTGATAATGCAAGTAAAAAAAGAAAAACGTCAACGAAATAAAGTAGTTTTAGAGAAACGATATAAAAAAATGTAAATTCAATATACAGTGTGGTCCACTAAGTCTGCAACAAATGGGAAACTTTTTTATTATCGATTTCTCAGAAAATTTTATTCTTGACAAAAGTTGGTGCATGTTCCAAAACTATACCAAGTGTACCTGAAATGGCTTTATGACAATCACCATACAGGATAGGGCAAAAAATATAAATTTCGTTCAAGAGTAAAGTACCCTTATTCCAGAAAATATAGAAATATGTTGAGGAGAAAAGTTGCTTGGAATTAAAAGATATTTTCAGATACGAAGTCATAGCCTGTTATTCGATTTTTTTTTTCTTTTGAAAAATTTTGAATTACCCCCGTATGATACATATTTTTACTATTTTGATTCAATATATGTTTGAAGTAGCTACAATCAAATCGGTTTGGAGTATTTCTTATCAAACTGAAGTGAATTTGTATAATTTACATGGATTTGTATTTTTTTAGGTGACCGTCAACTTCTTGTTTGTTGCAACGATATTTAACAGAACTCTAAAATAACACAAATATTTTTATGTAGTTAGTAAAGTATTTGCCTCGTTAAAAAAAGTATTTGTGTTATTTTAGAGTTCTGTTAAATATCGTTGCAACAAACAAGAAGTTGACGGTCACCTAAAAAAATACAAATCCATGTAAATTATACAAATTCACTTTAATTTGATAAGAAATACTCCAAACCGATTTGATTGTAGCTACTTCAAATACATATTGAATCAAAATAGTAAAAATATGTATCATACGGGGGTAATTCAAAATTTTCCAAAAGAAAAAAAAATCGAATAGCAGGCCATGACTTCGTATCTGAACATAACTTTTAATTCCAAGCAACTTTTCTCCTTAACATATTTCTATATTTTCTGAAATAAGGGTAATTTACTCTTGAACGAAATTTATATTTTTTGGCCTATCCTGTATGGTGATTGTCATAAAGCCATTATAGGTACACTTGGTATGGTTTTGGAACATGCACCAACTTTTGTGTCAAAAATAAAATTTTCTGAGAAATCGATAATAAAAAAGTTTCCCATTTGTTGCAGACTTATAGTGGACCACACTGTATACAAAAAAAGAAGTCCGTGGTACTATATAGCTAGTTTTCTTATTCGACTCACTACAAAGCTTTATTCTTAAATCTAGATATAAAATTTTTCGTCCTGACTAACGGACTAACGCACAGCCTAAACCGCTGATCGTAGAGACCTGAAACTTGGAGTGTGTTTTCTTTGAATGTCGTAGGCATCCGATAAGAAAGTGTTTTCCGCAACTCCACATCAGAGGGGGTGAGAAATGGGGTGCAATCTTCATGGGACAACGTGATGCCTTGATACTCAGGATCAATTTTATTCTGAAGATGCTAACCTTGTTAGCGAAACGCACGTCGAGTGCAAAAATATCAGTTTGGTATTAGGGTAATTGATATCTAGGAAAAGTTTCTACTGAGAACTACACAATACGATTGCATCACAATAGTATATTATGCAACGATCGTGTAATGATGGTTATTAATACATGAGCATAAACCGGGATACGAAACGAGCCGAAGGTGGGTTATTAGGTATTTATATTGAACACAATAATAGTAGGTAATCAATCGCATTTCTTTAAAAAATTCTACAGAAATATAATTAATGGTATAACCACGGAAAATACAACAATGAGAAATGAAAAGAAGAAAAAAATGAAAAAAATTTCTGCCGAGGTCAGGATTTGAACCCGAACGTAACTGACCACTGTCGGCGCCTTTGACCACTCGGACACGAGAGCTCATGTAATTTGGTTGAGAATAAAGACATGTGTGTTGCATTTGTCAAATGAAGAATATAATCCTTTCGATTGTATATTTTTCTTGTGTAAGACATCTGTGGAGGGTCGCTGGTAATTCTTCTATATCACTGCTAGTAGACATTTTCATACGATTATCGAAAATTGACTAAATTCTTAAAAAATTCAATACCTACTGATTTTGACTTGACAAACGTCAAAATGCAAAATTTGCACATCATGCTTGATTGAAAAATAATGGGTTCCTATTGGTTGAAAATCTGTATCGTAATATACGGGTGTAGATAATAGTATATTATGCAATGATCATGTAATGATGGTTATTAATACATGAGCATAAACCGGGATACGAAACTCACCTTCGGCTCGTTTCGTATGGTTTATGCGAGTGTATTAATAACCATTACACATTACACATCTACACCCGAACAATAATTAAGAACTATAAATAATATATTATTAGGTTTTTATATTGAACACAATAGTAGTAGGTAATCAATCGTATTTCTTTGAAAAATTCTACAAAATTATTATTAATGGTATAACCACGGAAAATACAACAATGAGAAATGAAAAGAAATAATGAAAAAAAATCTGCCGAGGTCAGGAATTGAACCCGGACGTAACTGATCACTGCCCGCGCCTTTGACCGCTCGGACATGAAAGCTTATACAATTTGATTGAAAATAAAAACATATGTGTTGCATTTGTCAAATGAAAAATATAATCCTTTCGATTGTATTTTTTTCTTGTCCGAGACATCTTTAGAGGGTCGCTGGTAATTCTTTTATATCACTGCTATAAGACATTTTCATACGATTATCGAAAATTGACCTAATTCTTCAAAAATTCAATACCTACTGATTTTGACTTGACAAACGTCAAAATGCAAAGCTTGCACATCATGCTTGATTGAAAAATAATGGGTTTCTATTGGTTGAAAATCTGTATCGTAATGAAAATCTGTATCGTAATGGATTTCATTATAAAACAGGTTGTGGGCATATAAGTGTATTATTAGAGTACGGGTGTAGATAATAGTATATTATGCAACGATCGTGTAATGATGGTTATTAATATATGAGCATAAACCGGGATACGAAACGAGCCGAAGGTGAGTTTCGTATGGTTTATGAGTTGTTGAGGGGTAGTTTATGGTGCACAAAATATTTCACCCTATAGAACGTATTCAGCAGGTGCGAAATGATTCATTTCCGCCAAAAAACCTCGAGCAACGGGTATTTTTACCGTTTCGGGATTTTTGAAATTCTGAGGGTTGTTTAGGGGTAGTTTATGGTGCACAAAATATTCCACCCTTTAGAGCTTATTCAGCAGGTGCGAAATGATGCATTTTCGTCAAAAAACCTCGAGCAACGGGTATTTTAGCCGTCTCATGGTTTTTCAAATTTAGAGGGTTGTTGAGGGGTAGTTTATGGTGCACAAAATATTTCACCCTATAGAACGTATTCAGCAAGTGCGAAATGATTCATTTCCGCCAAAAAACCTCGAGCAACGGGTATTCCAATCGTTTCATGATATTTTTAATTCGGGGGGTTGTTAAGGAGTAGATTTTGTTTCACGAATCATTTTACCGTTAGGAGCCTGTTCAACATCTGCAGAATAGTGGATTCACATAAAAAAACACCAGGAAAAATATTTCGGGAAAAAAGAAGAAAAAAACCGTCGCTCGAAAAACCGTTGCTGTTTTCACACCCGTCATGACAAAAACGTATAAAAAGGATTTTACCCACAGATTGAGTATCCTGTATTCATTCAGCACAAATAAGCTTAAAATACCGTAATTTTTTTTCGATGAAAAATGTATTAATTTGATATTTATTTATTCTAACGGATTCAGAACTTGACGGAAAAATGAAGCTAATAAAACAAACCTGAGTGGAATCATACGATCCGTTCCCTTTATTTTTCGATTGTAACGTTGCATTATGATGATTTATTTTGTTTCCGATATAAAGAATACCAGCCTCAATGGAAATGTGACAAGTTTCGATATGTATAATGCGACATTTTTCAGATTGTGTCATTCATAATCATGACGTGGTCTACTTAAAAGTCTGAAGTTTATGTTCCACTCAGAAATCCTAAAAAAAACTTTTGTGTAAATGTTCCGAAATATATCTCTCTTATTTCGTCGGGTTTCCTCGGAATTCCCAGTACTTCCGTCATTTAGTTTTAGAATTTTATCGATATTTATTCAAATTGACATATTTTTTCTGCAAGAATTCCGAGGAATTCCGAGGGTATTCTGGGGAATTCCGAAGAAATTCCGGTATACGGAAATTCCAGTGTACACATTTTCCCTCAGTGGTCAACCCCTCGTTAATTCTATTCCTGGAACTTCATTCTCTCAGCAAAGATACCCAAGGTCATAGTTTTCATTATAAGATGATTCAATAAATAAAATTCTTCTGCGAGAAAAGTATTCATCAGTTTAACAAAAATCACAACGAATATGATTATTTCTCATTCCAACTATACGTCGGATACTTCATACCGATCTTTTTCATAAGCAATTCAAAAAAGGACCCTCCAGTTAAAACCAAATACTCACCGACAAGACAAAAAGGGGCCATGTCGAATTGTTATTCCGGACACTATCGGCCACGTCAAGTGTTCGTGTTTTCCAAGAAAAATTCCGGATTCTCTCAAGAACGTGTTTTCCCTTGGAACAGCGCCGGGAAACCGCCAAGTCGTCTCATTGTCGTGGATTCGAGTTGAAACACGGTCGCATAGGTGGAAAACCGGGTCTACGTTCGAACGTTCGACTTCAATTTTCTATTTGTTCGTCGGTGAGATTTCACATAGTTGTAACGATTGAAATGAAAGGTCCTTCTATAGCGGAGCCGAATTGCATTTTCGATCAGAACAAGGCAATGCTGGTAGAACGTTTAGCAATACTTCGTTTGATGCATACTCGTTGAAATTAATGAGTTCCAAACTTGATTTTGGTTTGTTTTGTAGTTCGGCAACTTGTGTAGCTTTCGTAGAACATCAAGTGATTTTCATTTGAATGGGGTCTACAATTTTACATGTTGAGTGATGGTGGTTTTAAATTTCGTTGTCTGAACTATTCGATCACAATAGTTAGGTTCTGACATCACAATGACGAAATTTCATTTGCTGGAGTCATTGAAAATCATGAATATGAATGAAAATTAAAGTGAAGGAATAATGGAAGAAGAGCTGACAAAACATGGTAGAAATGCATATCAACGTGAAGAAAAATAAAGAATGAAATTCTGTCTTTTTGATTTTTCTCTGCTCACTGACTGGATACTGCCTGCTTTTTGAGTATTTCTCTGTTTTTTTCCTACATATTCCCGAGGGGTTGACCACTGAGGGAAAATGTGTACAATAGAATTTCCGTGAACCGGAATTTCCTCGGAATTCGCCGGAATTTCTCGGAATTCCTACAGAAAAAAAAGTCAATATGAAGAAATATCGATAAAATTTCAAAACTATATGAGGGAAATAGTGGGAATTCCGGGGGAATTACGGGGGAATCCCGAAGAAACCCGACAAAATATGAAAGATATATTTCGGAACATTCACACAAAAGTTTTTTTCGGGATTTCTTTGTGGAACATAAACTTTAGACTTTTAAGTAGACCATGTCATGATTATGACACAATCTGAATAATATCGGATTATACATATCGAGGCTGGTATTTATTATATCGCAATCAGAATAAATCATGTATACAATGCAACGTCACAATCGGAAAATAAAGGAAACGGATCGTCTGATTCCACTCAGGTTTGTTTTATTAGCATAAATTTTCCTGAAATTTTACCTTATAGAATCAAATTCTGGATCCATTGAAATAAATAAGTACTTATCAAAAAATACAATTTTTCATTGAAAAAAAAAAACGGTATTTTACGGTCTATTGAGTGAGTTATATTATTTTTAACCGCTTATTTGTACTGAATGATTACAGGATATTCAATCTGTGGAGAAAATCCTTTTTATACGTTTTTGTCATCGCTTATGAAGTAAAAGATAAACTGTTTTCCAAAAACGTATATTCCATATTATCGAAAATTATTGATAAGCCTTCAACATTACCTACTAGAAAATAAAAAAATATTTTTCATCGCTGTGTTCACCCTGTATAAATTAAAATTGGACAGTTGACTCTGAACCACAATCTTTTCCATCATCTTTTTAAAACAAATCGATAAATTATATAAAACCTCCCAAATAACATGATGGACCTGCAAAGAATCTTCAGAAATCATATACAAAGACTGCAGTCATTGACTATATAACTCAGATCGTATAACGCGAGCTATAACCGTCTTATTTCAATTTCGGTAACCGCTGGCAACAATGTAGACAACCTGTGTTTTGTCTGCCAATTATGATCTAGTCTCTCTGCCACAATCAAGGGCGTCCCTTCATCTTGTAGAGTGAAATTTCAAGACACGTCATTTTTGAAATATTGAGAAAAATAATGGCAGAAGCAGAGGTTAACCCCAAAAACAAACACACAAACTATGACACAAAGTTTTTTTGGGTTGTTTTACATGCCCAATTCATATATATTCGAATCAGAAGGAGGTGCTATTCCCTATAAAGAAGTCATTGAATTATTTGAAAAACCTACCCCCAACCACACCCCTCTCGAGGCCTCACAAACTACGACACAAAGTTTTTTTGGGTTGTTTCACATGCCTTATTCATATACTCGAATCAGAATGAGGTACTATTGCATTGAAAGAAGTTATTGAATTATTTGAGAAAACTACCATCCGTCACAGCCCTCTCGAGGCCGCACAAACTATGAAACAAAGTGTTTTTGGATTGTTTCATATTTTCATATGCCCAATTTATATCTTCGAATCAGAATAAGGAACTATTCCATTGATAAATGTGATCGGATCATTTGAGAGTTTTCTCAAATGATCCCCAACCACACCCCTCTCGAGCCGCACAAACTATAAAACAAAGTTTTTTTGGGTTGTTTCACATGCCTTATTCATATATTTGAATCAGAATGGGATACTATTTCAGAAAGAAGTTATTGAATCATTTGTAAAAACTTTCCCAACACCCCCCTCCAGGGACATATCAGATGTCTATCAGATCATGAGAAACAAAATTGATTTCAAATTGGAAATTCGCCAAAAACTCTTTCTAAACAAAGGTCTCAACTTTCTTCGTCCAAAGGAAGTGGATTACTTCACACCGGTGTTTTGTTTTCGAATAATGATTTTATATAAATATTGAAATTTCACTTTAAGCTTTTTTATAATTGCGGGAATAAATTGAAGTTACCTTATAATAATCCCGATAGTTTTTTTAAAAATTTCTCGGAATTCTCCGGAATTCCTATCAATTGTACACCGGAATTCCCATGTGGTCAACCACTCGCATATTTAATTGCATGGAGTTTATTGTCTTGTTTCGATTATTTTCGAGATGAACAGGTATTCATCAAATGGAATATAAATATCGACAGGAGTTTTTTTATTTTGATCGTATTTGCATTACATTTTCTTACCATGCATTTTCGAGAAACTAGCTTGAGAAATAGCTAAGATAGTACATTGATGAACTGACGATATTTATGTTGTATTTCAACTAACTTCTGTTGAAATTTCAACACAGTACAGCCACATTGGAATATTTTGAAAATTGAAAATTCGAACGAAAAAATAATTGCAGTTGTTTTTTCAATATATGCATTTGTAATATTTAGTATCAACATCAAAGAATGCCTCATTTCATGTTGGAATGAAAATATATCGTTACGAATCCCCTAGCGCTCTCCTAGAGCGGTCCTGGCGAGATCGTAAACGCAATTGAGGGATCGCGTCGTAGCGAACGTCATTTTCCTGAAACCAGTAATCGCTTGTGGAGAATTCGCGAAGATTCTTCACAGGCGTATGCAGGTATATATACGAAAAAGACTTCGTCGCGGGAAAGGTTAGTTATTCGGAAGTTCGTATTCAGAGCTAAGTGGAGCGAGTTTAGTGGAGCTAAGTGGAGAGAGCCTTGTTATTGCTAAGTGCAGAAGTTGAAGTGTAGAATTTTTAGTACAGAGAGTTTTAGTAGCGAGCATTGGAAAGTTATCGGAGCGATTTAAGTGATAGTGTTGTATTGTATTGTGATAGAAAGTTATAATAAAGTGTTGTTTGGTGTTTTAATAAACGAACCCAGCGATATATCGTAACAGTGGTGTCATAAGTAGGATTTTGCAAGGAAATCGTAACAATATTCTATATCCCCAAGTCATTGGATACGTATTAGATGAATGTTATCTTATCTATCATTCATTCTTCTGTAGCCTTTTCAGATGAAAATTCACTGGGAAATTATTTATTCACTTTCGGAATATATAACATTAATTCAATTCATTCATCCCATATTTATATTTGAAATCATTATATCCTTCTGCAGATTCAGATTTTAGAAGTGAAATTAATTTTTGACATCAACCTGTACGTTATTGGAGAAAAAAAATAGATTATGAGAAATTTGTTATATTCATTTATGTATGTATGTATGAAGTAAAAACGAAGTGATTTTGCCACGTTTGGTGGTAATGATCCTTCAAAGTTCGAAAATGAGTACGCTCTTTGTTGATAGGTACATGTATATCATTCACAGAACAGAAGAGAGAAAAGAAGACGAGAGAGTCCCTCTGATATAAATATTCCTCTTCCTATACAAATTGAGCAATAAAAAGTGATTTCTATGTAACCCAGTGCCCGTCGTTACATATAGGCAGGGGAGAAGCTGTTTTAATTGGACTCTATTTTCCTTTTTGTAAATGAATCGAACGTCTTTGAAAGATATACACGTATCATCAACAGATATTTTTTTATTTTACTCCATTCATGAAAGTTGTAATTTCTATTCTATAATCGGAGAGAAAGAAAGGCAACATGTAGATTCTACTTTTTTCACAGAATTGAAAAACTATCAGACTACACTCGTTTTCATTTTTTTACTTGCCATCGGAAACTCCTGTCACCCTCTTCAACATTTATTTCTGGATCATTACAATTTTTCATGAATCCGAATGAAAATTCCAGAAACTATTTGATAACGAAGGAATGTGTTTGGCCCATAATACTGACTGAGAAAAAAAAAGTATGTTAGTATTCAAAGTAATTGCAATTTATTCATGAATCATTTGAATGTCTATCATTTTCAAGGCATTATTGTGAAAAATCCATTAGGAATATTTCTCCAACGTTCTGAATCGATTCGTCTTGGCTATTTTAATGAATGGAATGAAAACGATTTCACAACTTCTACGGAAGTAATGAAATCTAATAAAATTTCAGAAATACCTATCAACGGAGAGTGTGTGTACAATTCTATTCGATCTCACTCCTATATAAGTTGTTTATTTCCATTTTTGTTCATAGAAGTAGGATGCCAAATAATGGTTCCTCAACCTCAATTTAATTGTTTCTTATCGTGATACCTACATGTTGAATAAGAATGCAAAAGAAATATTTTCAATTTGAATTTTTCCATATGCAGATTCACACGAAAGGAAAGCCCTGTAATGTTCGGAGAACACCACGTGAATCAAGAGACAGGAGATGCGAATTAATATTCACTTTGAATTTTTGTAGTTTGTGAGCCTCAGGAAAAACCTCTTTCGGCAAGGAGTTCCAAAGCTCAGCTGATCTACAGAAAAAAGATACCTGAGCAAGAGAGGTTCGAAAGGTCTCCAAGCTCAGAACAAAGGGATGGGAATTCTGTACTCGTCGAGTAATCCGTGTAGATATTGCCAAGGGTGAAACAATTGTTGACAATTCAGAAGAGCATCGACCTTGATTATATTTATCTACACCCGTACTCTAATAATACACTTATATGCCAACAACCCGTTTTATAATGAAATCCATTACTATACAGATTTTCCATTACGATACAGATTTTCAACCAATATAACCATTATTTTCGATCACGCATGATGTGCATGCTCTGCATTTGACGTTTGTCAAGTCAAAATCGGTATAGGAATTGAATTTTTGAAGAATATAGCCAAAGTTTGATAATCATAACCAAATGTCTGATACCAGCGATATGGGAGAATCACCTTCGACACCTTTACCGGCAGACATACAGTTAGAATGATCAAATTTTTCATTTGACAAATGCATGATTTGTTTCTTTATTTTTTCAATCAAATTTTCTGAGCTCTCCGTAGGCGAGCGGTCTAAGGCGCTGAGATTATATAAGCTAATCTTTTCCTTTGAATTTTTGATCTTCTCTTCATTTCTCATCGTTTAATTTTTATTTGAAGAATTTTTCAAAGAAATTCGTTCAATTAGTATTATTGTGTGCAATACAAATATGAATGAATGAATGAATACGTTTATTTAGGGAAATCCTAATATACATACAATAAATATAAACGATAATAATAATATTCAATAAACAGTAATCATAGGACCATAAGCATCAATAATTTAGAGTCATGTATCAGAATGTAACCCATATCTCTTGAAAAAGAATAATATAAATAACAAGAAAAGGCGAACAAAACTAAAAAGTTACCTAATTAACTCAGAAACTATATAACAATTTGAAACATTCCAGTGATAATAAGTGTTGATATTCAAGACAATTGTTGTTCTGCATCAATCTTTCTCTACAAAATGGTGTTTGTTCTGATATAATCGTTCAATTCAGACCTAAATGTATAAATACTTCTGCACTGTTTTATGTCTTCCGGAAGCTCATTGAAATGCCTCAAACCTTTATAAAACAACATTTTCATTGAGCTGGTCAAACTGCATTTTGGCAAGTGAAAATGATGAATTTGTCTTGTCTCATAATTATTATGAGTAGTATTACGATAAGTGATTCATCAAAATAGGATGGTAACATATTATTAATAGTCCTGAAAATAAATATCATTGCGGATCTGTACAATCTGTCCTTTATTGATAACCATTATAATGCATCAAGCATAAACCTTATGCTGGTATAGTGATTACATTTGAGTATTACTCTCATCCCACGATTTTGTAGTTTTTGTAGAGTCGAAATTTTGTTTTGATCACAACCATATAGTAAGGTACTACAATAATCAAAATGAGGCTGAATGATTGTGTTATATATGGTAACCCTGGAAGTAACTGACAAGTGATAAGAGATTCGTGTGAAAAAGTAAAGTTTCTTTGATATTTTTTTAGTTATGTATTCGAAGTGTGCGTCGAAAGATAAGCAGTTGTCTAACATGAAACCCAGATATTTAAATTCGGTTACAAATTCTATTTGTTCATTATTAATTTCCAAAGAATATGATTTTAAGTTTATGTTTTTATATTTGTATGACGTAGTCAGAATCATGGCTTTTGTTTTAGACACGTTTAGTTTCAACTTGTTGATGTTCAAGAATTCATGAATTTCCTTCAAGCAGATATTCATTATATATAAATATACTATTTGTATTTTTTCACTATTTATCAAGTGTTGATAAAATAGCGTATGCTTCGATCATGTAATGGTTATTACATGATCGTTGCATAATATACTATTATAGAAGAGAGACAAGTCTCCGACCCTTCTACGATGTTCCAACGAAGTGAGCGAGTCTGTGAGCGAAGAATCACCAACAAGACAAATTGCTTTCTCTGTATAGAATCGAGAAGCCTCAATGAATGATTTGGTGCCGAACTCCACACAGGAGAACTATATACCAAGGTAGGTCGTATCTGAGCCTTGTGGCTCATTAGAAGTATTCCTTAGCACGGAAAAGAAATCGAAGCTTCTGGGAAGCACCCTTAGCGATCGATCCCACATGGTTTTCTCATGAGAGATTATTACTGATCGTAATTCCCAGCATCGAGATGCTTGACTTTGTAGCAATAGTTGTTGTTGTTGTTCGTTCCGTTAACCAGCTGACAAACGTCAACCCTCAGAAGTCGAAACTTGTGCGAGCAATGGATCAGCTTTTCGTGAGAAGAGACATGCCTGGGTTTTCGTAGCAATAATTACCACCAAGTTCATATTACCCCATTCTATTATCATCGGTAATTCAAATTCCAAATATAATGGAAAGTCTACAGGTGGGCAGGACTTCAAAATCGAGTATAATATGTTTTAGTTCTGAACATCTTTTCCAAAATAACATTTCATTGTATTTTTTCAGATAATAGAATCTTAAGATAATAATATATTTTGTTATCTACCTTTCATGATGTTCGACACATTCAAGTACATTAAATATAGTTACAGAACATGCTCCTCGATATATCTGGCGATATTCCAGTTCCAATTCTGCACCTGAAAAAATTTTTTCACATTTGATGAACCACACTCTAGATTATGAAAATTAATTTTGTTATTCAGCGAAAATTATGTGGAATGTGAGGTTTTTATGAGATATTCATCATTACATATAAATGTTGGTATATATTTGTATTATAAGGGAGGAAAATGCCACTTTCCTTCCCGAAAATAAAGATTACTGCCCGACGCGAAGCGATAAGCAGTAATCATTCAAGGGAGGAGAAGTAGCAGCCCCCATATAATACATATAATTTTTTCGCCTTCCTCAAAGAGAAAGTCATTTTTTAATAATTCTTTTATGAAAATAACGAACAAAATTCACTGAAGAACCAAAACTAAGAAGTAGGTACAGTATAGCATGCTCTTGAAATTCAGAGAATGAGAAGAACCTATAAAACAAAAAAAAAGGAAACTGTCGGCGCTGGAATTCGAACCAACAGCTACGAGCCCATCATGAACAATAAGCGGTGCACCAACTCGTTGCATTACCGGGACTCGAAGGACCTTTGCGGAATCATGAACAAATCGTATTATAGTATTCACTGTTCAATTTTCATTTTCCCAATATATTTACTTGTCCAAAATATCTTACCTTCTTTACTGAGTTATATCATTTTTCAATATAAAGTGTGTTCTATAATATACGGTAATATTCACACTTATATAATAGAATATAGTTTAGGTCGTCAATACCGTATAAGTTATTTCATTGATGACGTACCATGACGTCCTTCTTAGGGGGGAAAAGTACGGTATTGCTCCCTAAAATGGGGCCATGAAGTGTATACTTTGGATAGAGGCTGGCGAAAAAAATACTTCCCACACATCTTGAGAATCAGTTGGGAAGTTCATCATCCAGATAAGACTCTATCGGAAAATATTTGAACTATTTCATCACGTAAAACAAAAACAAACTTCTGAATGTGAAATTATGGTACACTTCTCTAACACATTCACACACTGATTAGTCTACACATTCGTTTTATACAGAACTTTGCCAAAATTCGAAAAACACAAGGTACAATACAAAATACTGATTACGGTTTGTTGCCGACATTTTTGAACAGACATCAGCGACCTCATCCGTAGAAATTCTTCCCAATGAATGTACAAAAAAATCTACTTTTTCAAACTGGTTACGTTGTGTTTTCATCTGCCGTTTATACATCCAACTGTTGCTGAACACAAACACAGTCTTCTTCAACATTTCGGTGTTATACTGTCCCAATATTCCGAATGAAACCGAGCGAAAGTTGATTCTCAGCTCGAACTCAATTCCAATGTAAACAAGAATTGCGAAATGTTGACGAAAAGATTTGGTACAAGAAGTTTCTGGGTCGCCAAGTTCCAAAGAAGAACGTTGACTCCGTGCTTATATTTCCGAATAAATATTCAAACAAACTCACGAACTTTGCTAGGGGTACACATTTCCTCTTTGCGGAATATGAATTCACATCAAATCGTTTCGGAGTAGTCATGAACAGTCCTGGAAAGGGGTAATTGAAAATGAGTGTGTTCAGTACAGTTCTATTAGGGAATGTACTTTCCAATTCATTCACAAAAGTAGTTTGTAGTTCTGATTGTTATGAAAAAATGGTTAAGGTTCTGCGGCCGAGGTTATTAGTATAACTACTTTTCTTCGGGCTTGAAGGCCGTCGTTCTTTTGAATTTCTTCCTGACGTTTCGCTAGCGCGAGTGGCCAGCTTCTTCAGAGGCTTATTCATCTCCGATGACTAAACAGTTCGATTTCTCAAGGCGTATTTATATTGATGCAGGTAGTCTGGAGTGTTGATCACTTCTGTCGGGTTCGGGGATTAATCATCATTATTAGTTGCCGCACTACCTGCTGTGATTTCATTAGTTATTCTTGATTTCTTCAGAATCGGGTTCCAAATTCTGTTTAGAGTCAACGCTTCTTCCTTTCTGTTGAAATTGTCCGCATGTTTTTGGATCTCTATTGCCTCCCGTACCAGTCGGCTATGGTAACCCTGGTTGGGGGCAATCAGTGTTGCATTTGTGGTCGCCCTCACTCAATGCGTGTTCCGCCACCGCCGATTTGTCGGTTTGCCCCAACCAGCAGTTCCTTTGATGCTCTTTGAGCCTTGTACCGTGGTGGTACCGATGTAAACCTTCCCACAGGTGCACGGTATGCGATAAACCCCTGCCGCTGACAGTGGGTCTCTTTTGTCTTTAGTTGCGAATGCATATCTGCCATATATCCCGAGGGTTACTGACAGAATTGGAAAACTCTTGGGGAAATATAACATAAAAACGGTTTTCAAGCCGACCAAGAAGATCCAGCAAAGCCTCAGGTCGGCTAAAGACAAAAGAGACCCACTGTCAGCGGCAGGGGTTTATCGCATACCGTGCACCTGTGGGAAGGTTTACATCGGTACCACGAAAAGATCCATGGGTACAAGGCTCAAAGAGCATCAAAGTAACTGCAGGCTGGGGCAAACCGACAAATTGGCGGTGGTGGAACACGCATTGAGTGAGGGCGACCACAGGATTTTGTTCGAAAATGCAACACTGATTGCCCCCAACCAGGGCTACCATAGCCGACTGGTACGGGAGGCAATAGAGATCCAAAAACATGCGGACAATTTTAACAGAAAGGAAGAAGCGTTGACTCTAAACAGAATTTGGAATCCGATTCTGAAGAAATCAAGAATAAGTAATGAAATCACAGCACGTAGTGCGGCAACTAATAATGATGATTATTCCCCGAACCCGACAGAAGTAATTAACACTCCAGACTACCTGCATCAATATAAATACGCCTTGAGAAATCGAACTGTTTAGTCATCGGTGATGAATAAGCCTCTGAAGAAGCTGCCACTCGCGCTAGCGAAACGTCAGGAAGAAATTCCAAAGAACGACTGCCTTCAAGCCCGAAGAGAAGTAATTATACTATTCTGATTGTTATGTTGAATTTCACAAGTACCAAACAAAACTTAATTATAGTTCATTCTCTTTCGAATCGGATAGCCCGAACGTATTCACTCAATTAGCTTCTGCACATAATCTGAAAACACTAGCGCACCCAGGAGAGGTGATTGTGAATTACACTAGGTTATATTGTTTCCCTCTAAATCATAGGTTCCCAAAATGGTCCATATGGACTCCCAGGGGTTCATAGGAGACCACACGGGGGTCCACGTAGACGTAAAAAGAAAACAGGGGTTCACAAGGTGAAAATGGTGGTCCACGAAAAATTTTCAGGCTTTCATAATACAGAACAAAACTTTTGGATTGGATTCACCTATCAACGTAGGCAGGTAGCATCATACACTAGGTAGGTACTTGAAAATATTCCAAACTCATTTCAACCACAGAATTGAATCGAATTATAGATAAAATTACAAGTGTACACCACATGTCGAGACTTGCAAAGTGCCGCCTGTGAGCCCGCTCGCTCGGGATGCTTGTTTAGACCTGCAAAGGGATGAAATGCGACTTGCCTTGTGCTTGCAATCTACCTTAGTATAAATACGAATGCCAAAAACAAAACATTACTCATTTGTTTCCGGTATTTTGAACATAAGTGTGACTGTGAGTGAATCGATGTCAGTGTTTGCAGTGCAGGAAAAAGTAAGTATTTGCCTATTTGTTATACATATTCTTATTGTATATTGTAATTTATCAATCATATCATATTACATTCAAATGCCTAGCATAATGACTTTAGAAATAGATTTGAAGATATTCTGACGATGGAAATACCATCATGGATCATAAATCGATTTGAAGAAACGGAAGTGTTGAATGTGATATTTCAAGAGGAGCTACTCGAACTCAGTAGCAATGAGGAGCTGACAGTGAAAATTGAAAGAGGGTATCAAACATATTGGCTGCAGGCAGAAATACCCGAAAAATGTCCTGGGCTGTGGGAAGTTGCGAGAAAATTTTTGATAGCGTTTCCCTCGTCAGATCTTGTCGGAAGAAGTTTTAGTGCAGTTAACAAACTGCTAACAAAAAAAAGATCAGATTACTTTTTACAAAACTGAAGCCAAATATTGATAATTTGCAGTTAATTCATCAAGTACATCCGTCTCATTAAAAGTATGACTATCTTTTATTGTTGATTTACATATCAGAATTCATTGTTGATTTTTTGTTAATTGTTGATTGTTTGTAGTAATGAATGTTTATAATTTTGTATAACCACAAGTATAATTTGAATGAATAGGACGCAAGAAAATGTGCTACATTTTTTTCTTCTCATCACCCCCAATTTAGGGTAATATTTTTTAGGAGTTTGGGAATACAGTAGAAATGTAGCGGTAGGGGGTCTACCGAAAATAATAAAACTTTGAATGGGGTCCACGAGAAAAAAAAGTTTGGGAACCTCTGCTCTAAATCCACTATGGAAGCCGTCGAAACACAAATTCTTAATTTTTCTGTGCTCAGCCTTCCCCCTTATTCCTTGGTGCGCCTCTGTCTGAGAATCAATCCTTTCTAAACATTGATTTCGGTTTGAATTTTTGAGTTTGAAAGAAAATTTTTTCGTAACGTGAATTTTATCTTTTGTCAATCCAAGAGACATTCTCTACGTGTCGGCTTCAGGAAGTCAGTACAAATGAAAACACATCATGAAAATCGACAAGGCGCTCCTATACTAACATCAAAAAATAATATAAGCCTCATATAAGTGTAAAATGACTATCATTTCTTGCTCGTTGAACAACATACTATTCACGACTTATTTTTTCACTCGTTTTCCATTCCAACTCGAAAATACTCTCCATTACCATGGGGTCGTTGAATTCGAAAGAAGGAATACTTCTGGTGACTTTCATTTCCGATTACTGAAGATGTATGTATTGATTTTTGGAAATTGTTGTTATAAAATTGTTTGTTCTAAAAGTGTTCGCTCCATCAATCAGCTGACGAACGTCAACCCTCAGAAGTCAAAACTTGTGCAAGAAATGGATTAACGAGGCCTTACTTTTCATAGTGCGTTTACCCAGCACAGTAGCCTGGCGGGGATTTCAACCCCGGTCTTTCGCTTGGAAGGCGAACGTGTTAATCTCTACACTACCGAGACCACAAGTGGAAATATTGAATAACTCGATCATCATTATGAATTATTTTAAATTATCACCGAAACCATTAACAAGTCCTTCCTATAATTCCACTTCAATCAATTATAAAATGAAATAGATTTCGGAGAAGCATTCTGTATGAATAGTGCAGTGTTAAGGAATATTTCATAACTTTGATATTTCCTATGAGAAACGGATGCAACATTGAATTCATGTGGTCTCGAACGTGACTGATATGGATTTGATGAAATGCACCACCGCACCGTCGGGATTCTGAGATACTTCGTTAAAATGCCTAGCAACTCTCTTGTGTAAGCACCTTTCAGTCGGTTTGGACCTCAGTCTGAAGTAATAGTCTCTTCTATTCATCTCTAAAACGTAAATGAATCTTCTTTTTGTAATCGGTTGTGAAATCATTTCATTTTCATTGTTCATATAATGGATCATTGAAAATTAATCTGAGCCCAGGTTTTTTTTTAGACTCATCAAATAGGTCCAGGATAACCATAGTGTAACAACGTGGGATGAAATCACACAAACGAAGAATTATCCAATACAGTAGTAGTACTACCATTTGGTGCCCATTCGACCTAAAATCGTGGGGCCTATTAAGGCAAATAGGGAGTTGGTGCAGCGAACCTCATAATGAATATCTTGAATTGTCAGTTCTAACTTTTTTAATATAATACAACAACAGTTTATGGAGAAATCAACGAAGGAAATGGAAAATGTCTTATGATATCGGCAAAAACAAGAAACATCAACAACTTTTCTAATGTATCCGATCAAGCAAAAGGTTCATGGCAATTAATCAGTTGTTTTTCCAGACAGAGGAAATAAAGAGATCAAAAATGAATCGATCACTGGATTGAGTTTATTCAAAAATGAAATTGTATACTCCTATATGATATCTACTGCACCCAAACTCAATTCCGAGAAAACCCACAACACTCTTCAGGAGGGTAGGTAGACCTAAACGTGGGGGATATTTCTGTATATAATATCTGCACAGATGAAAGAAAAATTAGTGGATTGTTGAGTTCACTCACGCTTCCCAGAACTTGATATCAAACGAAAAATCTTGAAATTTTTTCATTGTACTCCAAGAGCACACCGACAGCAGGCAAGGAGCAGCCTGCATCAGAGAGACTACGAGTTATATTCATAATAATAATAATTTTAATAATCGTCTTTATTTAGGTTGATGATAGGCAAGAAAAAACATACATTTTCAGTTTTGGTCGTTATGGAGCTAGTGTTATCTTATGGCTACTCTTACAAACTCCAAAACGATCCTGATGTGTACAAACTAGTAGTAAAACTATGTAATATAATCATTTATTAGGCCAATAATAAGAATGTCGCATTCGAAATTACCGAAAATCGCATAAGGCAGAGACTACGTGAGAAGGACCTAGTGATCTCTTAAGACTTTATGCTCGAACCAAGATTTCAAAGTATATCTACTATAATTTTTTATTTCATTTGATAAAAAGTGAAATAGTATGATTGAATTATATGACAACCCTTTTTGAAAAAGAGCAATAGAGTGATGGGTCATAGTTATGTGGCAAGGATTTCTGACGTTAACTGAGTGGATCTGTGACCTAGGAACAAGTTTATTTTTTCATGTCTCTGGACCTTCCGCTATGACTTTAAATGGGTATGTGGCCAGATGTAATATTTCACGATGCTCCATATTCAACCAATTGGGCTCTTTCACTTTATGACTTATGTGTTCAAACTTTCGGAGTCCAAAGATAAATACCTTATTGTATTATCAAGCTGAAATCAAAAACTCCTACGAATTTTGTTTCAAATTGTGAGTTTGTTTTCCTAGAATTATTATGGAAAACTTCAGGATTCCATATTATTCCACAATGAAAAAAAGAGCGATTAACTTTACTTGTAATCAATTTGTTTAGAGGTGAATAGTTTTTTTCGCCATCGATGGTCACATTCAGAAAACAGTAAGTGATAATAGAAGAAAGTTCAATAGAAACCGAAAAAAAAAGGATATGCGTTGATTGAAGTTGACAATTTGAAATGGGTGTAACTGAATAAGTGTAAAAGATTTAAGGAGGTGATTCCTCATCGATAAAAAGATACATAAAAATAGTATAACAATTTTTTTCACATGCACTGAAAAAGTTACAATATTGGAATGAACCTGACGTTTTGTTCTACCAAAAAGACACTCAGCCAGTAATTTATTTGGTTTACCCCATGGTTGTGAGGGGTGGAATACGCAACGAATACGCAACCCCTAAAATTTATTTCCAATATTACTTTTTTCTTATTATTTGTTTACCACTTAAAAAATTATTTTCGATAGCATGTTTCATTTTTAACAAAAAATGGCTCCTGGGTTTTTTGCCCAAAATGAACCAATTCGCAGCAAAAAATTATTTTACGAACAACTACAGAGATACATCGTCATAAATGCGAAAATACGAAACTAATCTATCTAGCAAGTCGCTATTAGCGATAGTGATAATTAAATTGGTATGACACTGTCAGTTTGTGAATTTTCAAAATTAAATTGATACTAATTGTTTGTTGTTCTGTTCTTAATTTGTTACTTTAAATTGTATGTACCCCCTTTAAGGGGCTGTACCTTAACAAAGGATGCTCCAATGAAGTTTCTTTATATCAAAGATCCTATCTTTTTTTCGATGAGGAATCACCTCCTCGAATGTTTTACACGTATTCAGTTACACCCTGTATAAAGCTTGTTCCCGTTCTTAATGAAGGGCAGTTTCAAACCAGTCAAAAGTAGCAGCACACCTACGCACAACTACTGATGATGGATTCGCGTGAAAATTGCAACAGTGGAGCTCACCAACTGCTTCGAACTCACTCTGAACCAGGTTCCGTGGGAACGCGAGCAGACCTTTTATTTGAAACTCTCGGAACTTTTCCTAATGGGAAGGGGCAGTTTATTATACCTCATTTCTCTTTCATTTCTGTATCCAACATTAGTTCGGTTTTGGAAATTGGGCTAGCCATTTCTGGGTACCGACTGTTTACATTTCATTTTCAAAAATCTCTGAACTCACGAAAAACCCTACTTCCAATGGGGATTTGAATCAAATATAAATTGAATGTATTCCAACAAACTGTAATCTACTTCTCTTTGTAGTTTTATTGGCTTCTCAACCTACTATAATTTGGAAAAATTTAAAATAAATCAAATTCGACTATAAAAAATATAGACGAACTAATTCATCAGAATGCTAATCTTTGTTAACATTTTGAAAAACAAATCTGCTTCCGTTTTCAAAACGTTTTTCCTCAAATATTTTCCATTTCTCTACAACGTTCGTTTTCGAAAATTTGTTGAGGATTTGATGATTATGCCCAGCCTTGGCATAAAAGTGGTTCGATATTTCTTTCCGAGAGTCGAGACTAGAGAAAAAAAATCAGAAGATCTGGCGAACGATGTATTCGAGTTTTCCTTGTCTGTAGGAAAAAAAATTGATACCCCCCTCTAGATGAGTGACTCTTGTGAAAATATTTCTCCAGGGAAATTAATTTGTACGAGTACAGTTGTCCATTTCTAAGACAAGATTTGAAGGGTTCGATAATTGATGAGTGAATATTTTTTATAGAATATTGAGTGACAAACTTGTTGACATAGATTCCATTATCTACAATATTTCAGAACACATAGCTCCATCCTGTGAGAGAATAGTCAAAGCTGAAGGTAGGAAACCATGGAAGAAATTTATACTGTCCCAATAGACCCCTGTCCCATTAGCCCCCAGTCTCCCCTACTGTGAATTGAACTGAATTCTGAATGATAATTCAGCGGTAATATAGCAGTATATGAATCTAATAGATCATTGTTAAATACATCTTCATGTTGATGGTTGGATCGTTTGAAAAAATAGACGATGGATCACATCAATCACCGTTTAATATAATTCAAATTGAATAATCATCAATGAAGCAATATGTAAACGAATTGAATCTCTGCTCAATAATCTGGAAAAACTTCAGAAAGACTTGAGATTTCCGTCTTTTGCTTGATATTGTTGTGAGAATATATATTTGTCATAATCATTATCGGAAATTGTTCAAGTTCTGGAAATTGAAATATACAGTTTCAAATTCGATCCTCACCATTGGGATCTCGGAAACTATCAGAGATACGAAAACGGTTAAATCGGGGCAAAGTTGCGCTTTTACCTGAATAACAATATGCCGTTGAGAAAGTTCTGAAATTCTAGGTATATTGGGAAATATCCAAACAAAACAGAAATTTCGAAATATGGATTTTATTTTTTTCTGGATTTATTTTTCGAAGGATTCAAAAATACTTTGCACTTCCATGTTGCCACTTTCTCCCTGCTACATAATGGTGTTTTCAGATTTGCTATCCGACGTTTCGTCTTCCGGCCACCATCATCAACTTCATATTTTTCTTAGGGGCGCTACATTGGATTCTTTCTGTTTTTATTAGAACTAGATTTTATCGTTTCAATGATGTTTCGTAAGTTATCATTCATTTTCGAAAAATTTGAGATATTGAAAAAAATTTATTCCTATCATAAAAGGCTTTGACTTTGATGTTTCTAAATTTGATTTCCAACTTGTTACACTCAAGACATTTCGCTATTGTACAAGTCATTGAATTTTTGGCGGAAAATGGCTTTCACGAATGAAGAAAAAAGAGATATGATACAAATTTATTACAAATACGATAGAAACAGTTGAAACTTTTCCTAGAGATCAATTATTACCCTAACACCAAACTGATATTTTGCACTCGACGCGCGTTTCGCTAACAAGGTTAGCATCTTCAGGAGAAGAAAATTGATAAACTTGAGTATCAATTTTCTTCTCCTGAAGATGCTAACCTTGTTAGCGAAATGCGCGTCGAGTGCAAAAATATTAGATTGGTGTTAGGGTAATTGATCTTTAGGAAAAGTTTCAACTTCCACACCAAAGGTTTCAAACTCATCGTTTATTTATGATACAAACAGTGTTAGGACATCGGAAATATATTTAAACTTGTATCCCGAAGGACGACAACCACATCGAACTGTCTTCAAGTTATTGGGGGACGAAACATCGATTAGCAAATCTGAGAATTCCATTATGTAGCAGGAAAAATGTGGCAATGTGGAAGTGCAAATTATTTTTGAATCCTTCGAAAAATAAAGCTAGAAGAAAGTAAAAACCATTTTCCGAAATTTCTGTATTTTCCGTATATCTCCGGATATACTCGGAAAATGCGCAACTTTGCCCCAATTCAACGATCTCCGTATTTCTCATAGTTTCCGAGATCCCACTGGTGAGGATCCAATTTGAACACCCTGTAGGCACTAGTAAATATTTCATCTTGCTCGAAAGATAAAACCTCACATTATTTTGGGAAAACAGTCAAAAAACGTTCATCCTTAATATATAAAAACGAGCAATTTTCTAGAGTCGTGGTGGTATAAATGAGACCAAGCAATCCGACTCCCACACATACCTCCACGAACGATGCTTTTTCGTGGATTAGAGACGTTGCTCGCTCAGATTTTCTGAACGCACTGGAGTTGGGAATATCGCTGGAAGTTCTCTCATAATCTTGTTCGACTCGTCTGCAATAATATCGCATTCTTTTCCAGAATGGAAGATGAAAAAATATTTTCGACATCAAAGTCGTACATATATATTCAGGTATTTCTCCATTTCAAATCCTCAAAATTCAATGTCAGTTTCAGATGAATACGTTCCATATATGCGAACGGAAGAGACAGTTTCTGTCTTTGAAATCCGCTTGCCCTGAAGGAATCCCCGATTCGAACAGACAAAGGAAAAACATCAGAAAGACCCTTAGCAAAGGAGTGTGTTCAAATAGAAGCTAAACGAAAAATATGATTGCAAACAAGACGATCGTCATTGGGAGAGTGAACGGTCAATGAACAAGGTCAAACGCATATTTAGAAAAAATAAAGTCGTATGTTTTGCGTTCGGATACAAAACATTCGTTGCGATAATGTGATACCTCTTTGTGGGGGTGTTGAATCTTTTCCTAAGTTATCAATGAAATTCAAATTATGCGAACTTGATCGAATGTTTGTAGTGAAATTCCAGATACGCTATAAAACACAGGTAGATGATCATCATGATTTTGATTCCCTTAATAAGGCAACTCACCTACCGTATTTAAAAATAAATTGGTTTTTCCCTAACTTTTTCAGACTTGTAAAAATGTACTCAGGATTAAGGCAGATCTTACAAGTGTTTTTTTTTTTGTTCTAATAGAAATATTTTGTATCAATGCATTTTCGATTATAATATCTGGTGACTTTGCGACGAAATGACGACTATTGTTCATCATTAACAATTTGAAAATATAAATGCCTGTAATGAATTCAACTGACTTGCTCGGTTTGGTCTCCATTCAAAAATTGTTTTTCTTGAACCTTGGACTCGCCCTTGGATTAAGAATTCACACGTCAGTTGTCGATCTCAGTTATCGCATTATCATCATTATTTTGGTTCCTGAACGTGCTTGCGTGATCTGATTAGAAGTACTCACAGCATCAAATGATCGGTCCACTCACAATTGTGGATTATTGTTATATTGTTCTACGAGAAAGAAATTATAGTTTTTTCCCACGAGTATGGAGTTTGCAGCACGAGCCGTAGGCTAATGCTGCTGTATCTAGTTATGTCCTTGAAGCAAGCAATTGTTTCACCTACTTGGTGTCATTCAGTGTCTCGTTGATCATTGAAAATGTGTTATGAGGAAGAAATTTGTGCTACACCACTAGTTATTACCGCATAAGCATGGTGGGAGTAGAAGAGTACATTATACGTTGGATTCGTATGGATAAGTATAGATTGTTATTCGCTCTTGGATATACTTGTAGGAAACGATATTCGATGTTGTTCACTATAGAAGCATCACAGAAGATATCAGTTTTTCTTTTCATCATGCCTAACGTTCTACAATCTTGAAAAATCAGGAATCAGTTTTGGAATTTATACAAGTGTAAAAGGGCAGTTTTCTAAGGTAACCCGAAATGTTGCTGCGTTTGAAAATAATCGAACGATGAACAAAACCACGTTTGAAAAAAATTGAACGATAAGCGAAGTGGCGTTTGAAATTAATCGAACGATAATTGAAGTGACATATGAAAAAAAAGGGGATGGTAGACTAAACGATTTGGCATCGCACGTTGAAATATGGGGGCTCCGTCGATTTGGTATCACATGTTGAAATATGGGGGCTCCGTCACTGCTCTATGGCATACTTGTTTTTTTCAGCGTCACATTGTTCTTTCAACATATCCCCTGGCAGGCATGCTTTCTTATTGCTGCATACCTCATGGCGGACATGTTTTTTTCTTCAATGTAGACAACTATTTTTTCCCCAAACGTCATATTTCTCCAACTGTGTGGTCGGAAGGAACTGCAACAGTCTCCAATAAGTCCAGGACCACTTTCGAACCCAAGGGAAGATCACTTATTTCTGCAGTTTCAGCGATATATTTAGATCCACAATAAGTATCGAATTTGTAACAATACCCGGTGGCACTACAGAGCATCCAGTCCTTGTAGCCGAAACGAACCGGCTTCCCCCTGATGAATTGTTTGCTAGGGTGGTGGCCAAAGTATTTTACCATAGCTTCATCTATTGACAAATTTTCATGGAGAATGCCCCATTGTTGGAATTTTCTGTTCAAAATATCCATCATTGGACGCAATTTAGCCATTCTATCGCCGTGAACCAAATTATTGTTATCGACTAAATGGATATATCTCTTTATGTCTTGAAAGCGATTACGAGACATTGCGTAAGTCCTCTTCTAAACTCCAGTATAGTCTTTCCCGGATCAGTTTGTGGTAGCCTGTCAGTAACAAAATACCAAAAAATACTCGCATTTCAGAATTTGTTACAAAAAATGAATGACTGTTTTTCTGCGCCGCATATAAATTTGTTTGTTTGACGATGTGATTGATTACTTCATCGTCAATCAGTTTCTCAAAAACTTCCACCGGATTTAGCCCCTCTAGTTCAGTTTTTACGGCTTCCAATCGTGCAAAACTTCCACTAGTTCTTGGCATGTCAATATTCATATTATTCTTGGTCCATTTTGGTATGGAGAGATTTTGCTTCTTGGCTCGTGGACCAACGTTTCTGCTGGCATGAGTAGTTCTTCGGTCTAAGCGATTCTGTAATACAGACAGAGGAATATCGTCTCTTCATCACTTTGTTCCACTTCACTGTCGCTGTTACGCCATTGCAATTCAATTTCTCCTGGAACATCGTTGGGGAAAATTGCATTTTCCTGAATACAATCATCGTCAATATCTTCCTCGTCTGTCTGCAGGTCGACGTCTGCTGGAGGAATAAAACCATATCAACGGTATTTCTTCGTCTGGAGGAGATAACGTCATCTACAGCTGTAGCCAAATTCATGAATCTTCTCCCGTAGAATATGTTCGTTGAAAGTGGTTGAAAATTTTTTTCATCCATGATCAATCAAAACGTATCTGTGAATAAAAATGTACTACTGTAGCGTCGAACAAGTATTTTCCATAAGCATCCAAAAGATCCCAGTGTACTCATATGAGTACACTCGACTTCAAGATGATTTATAACTCTTAGTAAGAATATTATATTCCGCAAATTACTTCTAAGCTCATCCAACAAACATGAACAAACCAACAATGCATGATAATTTCAGCCAAAATGTACAAAAAGTATGTAAAATGAATATTACTCACCCCCTTGTATCGTTAGTGTTTACTTTCTGACGCACAGTTTTCGAAATAATTTTTCAGCTAACAAAAGCTGGAATATATGTGTATGACATTCATATTATTTGGTAGAAAACCAGACCCACTTCAACCAGAATTAGGGATCTTTAACGAGCCCAACATCGATGGACTTAGGACCGACGGCTTTACGTCCCCTCCGAAGGACGGCATATCCTCAATATATCTTGTTCTCATTGATAAATTGTCTGCGAGCTATGATATGCTATTTTGCTGCAGCTGTACGGGCTTTCGACACGGTATTTCCCTGCATGGTCACCCATCCAAGTACTAACCGGGTTCGGCGTTATTTAACTTCAGATATCGAATGACTGTCAGTCAACCTGAAGAATTGGGCCATGCTTGTGCGCTCTTCAAACATTGTGCACTAGTTGCTGGGCAACTAGTGCACAATGAAAAGGAGTATTATAATGTACTACATTTAGAGATCCTCATTGAACATATAATGAAGGTATTTCGTAACAGTCGTAGGAAAAGTACTATTTCATTCTCATCCTTTGGCTTTCCTGAAGAGGCATTAGTTCTATTCGTTACATTCTCCAACCCAATAAAGCAAAGAAGTCGATCTAAAACTCTGGATTATGTGGATATATTTGATGAATACTCCAAATATTTTTTTACGTGTATTTTTTTACGGGCACTCAATCTCTAATGTGAATGCACTATAGTATTTGATATATTCATCTTCAGGAGGATTCAGGATAATGAAGAGCAAATTAAGAGGGAGTTGCGTGAAGAATCGGCCACTGTAGTAGAGCCGAGTTTAGACAGAAATAATAGCTCGAAAATAATATCATTAGAATTTTCGGTTTCATGTATGCCACTGAAGAATTAAAGAACATTAGGAGATGCCGTTTTCAAAAAGAGCTTGGGAATATAAATGAAGTAAACATTTTCTCCGAAAATGGAAATGTGAGTATTTTTTCACGAAATGAAGACCCTCTCAGATCGAGTTCTCATTTAACTATTCCTCGGTCGGATACTAAAATCATTTCTTCAGTCATTCTCCTTGAGCTATCACTAGCAAGAAATCTGCGTGATTTCGATTTGAATGAAGGCAGTGGCAATTCACTCCACAGCTTCCTTATTCGAAAAGTCAAAGAAACACAAACAACAAGGAAGTTTCACATTTTCATGTAATACGAACCAGTGTTTCATGTTCCTGTCCTTCTCGATGTTTTATGGAGTTCGGTTAGATTGCCTCCCTGGAGTTTTTCAGGGTTGTGTCGTGAATGGAACGTGTTTCTTTGACTTGGTAATTACTTTGAGAACGAGTTCATTTAGTGAAATTGAAATGAATATTCCAGTCGGCGAGGAACTTTTGCCAGATGGAGAGGTGGTTTCTCTCAAACGAATCGTCTCAATATTTGCATGTATTTGTGCGTGAATACTCAGCTTTGAACACCATTGATATTTCTCTGAAACGAGCACGAACTGTCTGTATGGAAAACCCTACTGAAACCTATTCGTAAAACTGATAACATCAGTAGAATCTGAACTGAAATAATGGAGTTCGAGTAATGGAATTGCAATACATAGGATACAATTGAATATGGAAAATTCAAAATCAAAAAAAGCATCAGCAAACGTTAGTCGGAAAACAATAATAGGAATGGAAAACTCGTCAAAGAATCAGGTCGAGCAACTTAATCAAAATCAATCAATGATTGAAATTCAAGGAATTCAAACAATCAGAAATGTTACAGCAGACTAGTAATATTGGGATAAATATTAAACATTGAATGTCACAATAATAAATTGAAACGAAATAAAAAGAAATAAAGAAAATTTACCCAAGTTTCAAGTTGAATGTGCTCACGAGCTTTCGATCTGCAATCGTCCGCCTTAGTCATCACCCAATAATTTTTCTGTTCATTCCCATTTCAAATTATGAGATTCTTCTGAATTTTATTCTTCCATCGAAATCTATTACAATTTTCATACAAGTTTTTTTATTCTTAATATTGCTATTCGATGTATTGCAGCTCATTCAACTTTGAATTTTGAGATATATGTCATTGATTGTTTTACTGTACATTTCAATTCCGTTATTCATTTTATTTTCTCATATAAATCGATATTGGGAGTTAAACAACAAAATTTCATATTGTTAATTATATGGACTATGAAAGTAAGAAGTAAAACCGCTCAGAAAGGAACATCTTCAACCATATTCAAACCAAGTTCACGAGCTCTCAACAGAAAACGAATAATCAATAAAAAGTAAATGTGGTGGAGAAATCAAACGTTCATATTCGACAAGCGAGGAAGCTAACATGGGTTTTTGAAGAAAAACTTTCGTGATCATCTGGTGTATACGTTAGACAAAATATATGAACAAGAAAGTTCTAAGAGGCAAGATATGATTGACTGATGTCATGTTCCGATATTCCTGAACAGTACTGTCCAGCTGATTCAGTCGTTCCGATTTTACTGACAATCACTGGCAATTATTTCGCGCCAATTTTTGAGGTACCCTGTTAGAGACTGAACAGTTACTGGTGCTACTGCTGCTGAAGTGGTCCTGAAGTCCCAGTATTCCTCAAATTGAGTTAGGTTAGGTTCGAATAAACGTCAACGGATAACAGATTAAATTTGTTGTCAGATTATTGCAATTGCAGAATTATCAAAATGTTTCGTGTTGTACTGGAAGATATATGCGTACAAGTTGATACTGAATTGAAATGAATCCAGCAGATCAATAAAATCTGCGGGAACACCATTTTTCGAGATTGCAAGCCTTACTCGCACTTACCTGAAATGTTGTTTGAAAATCTTAGGGGTGTAAAAACCTACTACATTTTGAATGTACCCTTCTATTCTTGGTATTTTTTCTATGCGACCTCTAATTTTGTCGAGGATTATAATTTCAGTCATTATATTCTCTTAAGATTTATTATGAAAGCTTCAGCACTCTGAATTTTCTATTTCCGTATCGCTAGTGCTCAATATTTCTTCCAATATTTGATTCATTTTGAAATAAGATAGGGTACGTCACACCTGTCACCGCTGACAGTTCCTTTGACGGATGTCCGATGGCGATCCGTTCCGATATCATCAGCAGTAGAATGATTTTTGTGCGAGTAACCCGGTTACAAAAGTCGGTAACCGTCAAGTTATAACCCCCACTTCACGAAAATTCAAAACTGGTAACACAAACTTGATTTCGCAAAAACGTGCGTGAAAGATCTGGTTATATTTTAATTTTGAATGAAAAGCATACAGGTTATGTTGTTATTGTTTACTATTTATTTTGAAAGTTTTATAGATATGGAAATATTGAAATATCAAGTTGTTTTCGAATATGCACGCGCCAGTTAGAACAGTACAGATCACGAAAAGGAAAGCCCCGTGGTTAACAGAAAATCTGAAGGAAATGATAAAACTACGCGACAAGGCTTTCACTAAATATAAGATCAGGAAGGGTATCAGAGAATGGAATTACTATAAAACGCTCAGAAATGAGATTAACTACGCTATCAAAAGGGAAAAAAAGCTTACCTACAACATAAAATTAATAACAATAACAATATGTGGAAAGAATTGAGGAACCTAGGGATACACGGTAAAAAGACGAACGTAATACCTAACCATTTACGAGATGCATCGGAAATAAACAATCACTTTGTCGGCCACCTTAACCATTCAAAAACACCTGATAGAAATCTGATGGAACATTACAAGCAAAGCACTATGCGAAATATAAACCAATTCGACTTCACTATCGCTACGGAGATGAATGTGTATAAGAAATTATTGTCCATCAAGTCTAATGCGGTTGGGAACGATCAAATAAGTATCAAAATGTTACTTCATTGTTGTCCGATAATCTTACCACACATCACGCATATATTCAACTACTGCATACAAAATAGTGTTTTTCCTGTTGTATGGAAACGATCTCATATCGTACCTTTGGCTAAAACTGA
>JAVJAQ010001076.1:1260263-1409458 GCA_032362365.1 Zygogramma bicolorata | reverse complement strand
TTTGAACTGCACAGGGTCACTGAATTCGGAATTTGGTCGGTAAACGGTGAGTCGATACTTTAAAAAGAAAAACTATGAAGTGTTGGCAGGTGAAATGTTTCGGAGCGGTAACTACGATAATCGGAAAAGAAGTTTTATACTTTGAATTAACGGTAAACTAAACCTGGTTCTAAATGGCACTCAGAAACAGCAGAAGGCTGAACTGGCAAGAACCCAAAATAAAGATAAAACAAAATGATTGGTTCTAATTGGCACTCAGATACAGCGGAAGGCTGAACTGGCAAGAACACAACCAAATGTAAAATAAAACGAATTTTCTGAATTCCACAAAAATGATTGGTTCTGAATGGCACACAGATACAGCAGAAGGCTGAACTGGCAAGAACACAACCAAATGAAAAATAAAACGAATTTCTTGAATCACACAAAAATGATTGGTTCTAAATGGCACTCATATACGACAGACGGTCGAACTGGCAAGAACGCAATCAGAACTAATTATTTTAAATAACAAATCAAATGTCAGACTGTCGGATCTAACCTCAAAATGAATTTCGGTATTTCGGTCGGTTTGTTTAAAACGGTCGGTAAACAAATTTCGGAGCAACTAGGAACACAAGTAACTATCTGCAAGACTGAATCTTCACGAATGAATTGGATGCGAATGAATGAATCCCGGTAGTCCTCAGAGTCGGATATTTATACCCGCCGAAAATCTGAAAAGTAGTGGAACTCAAATGACAGAGAGCACTGAGGAATTCATTAAAAATAAATCAATAATGCTTCTAGCAGTCTATCATATACCATATCGAATAAACCCAAGTGCTGAAACGGAATCTATATACAACATATATATTAGCCAGGTCAGTTGACTTTATTTACAAACCTTATTACTGAAAATAATGACTTCATTACATCTGCAACTGAAAATAATTTTTTTGCATACTTGATGGACCACACTTTAGATTATAAAAATAGATTTTGTTATTCAGCACAAATTATGTGAAATGTGAGGTTTTTATGAGATATTCATCATAACATGTATATTGTGGTATATAAGGAATAGCTATTTATATTCAAAGGGAGAAAAATGCTACTTTTCTTCCCGAAAATGAAGATAACTGCCCGACGCGTAGCGATAAGCAGTAATCATTCAAGGGAGGAAAAGTAGCACCCCTCATATAATACATATAATTTTTTCGCCTTTCTCAAATAATTTATGAAAATAACGAAAAAATACTATCGAAGAACCGAAACTAAAAAGTGGGTACAGTATAGCATGCTCCTGAAATTAAAAAAATGAGAAGAACCTATAAAACAAAAAAAAAACAGGGAAAAAAACCAACAGCTACCAGCCCATCATGAACAATGAGCGGTGCACCAACTCGCTGCACTAACGGGACTCAAAGGCAACTTTTGCGGAATCATGAACAAAGCGTATTATACTATTTACTGGTGAATTTTCATTTTCCCAATATATTCACTTGTTAGTATAACTACTGCTCTTCGGGCTTGAAGGCCGTCGTACTTTGGAATTTCTTCCTGACGTTTCGCTAGCGCGAGTGGCCAGCTTCTTCAGAGGCTTATTCATCTCCGATGACTAAGTCATCTAATGTACCTCGGTATGTACATTAGTATATTGAAGAATACACATAGTAACTATATTTCTGGCCAAGTAATGTATATTATATATGTATATATACAGATAGTTCCACTACGCAACGATTTATTCCAAAGGGGGGGGAAAGAGAGGATGAGTTATTCGCAATTTTTTTCATGGAAAAAATAGGATCAACATTATTTCCTTCATACCTCGGTCAGTTTTGATGCTAGAAACTTTTATGAACAACAAAAATAAAGGATTTTTGAAGGACTTCAAAAAAGGTCGAACTAGTTTTTCCCGAAAAATTGGTTTTTGGTTATTGTACGTAGCAACTTTCCATTTTGGCGTTTGAAAATACCAATCAACTTTCAACAATCAATTATTCAGTTCGTAGTGGGTTTGCATACATCACAAATGAACAATCGCCTTTGTTTTTTCAAAAGCTATAATTTTGCTCTCTGCAGGTCTCTCGATTAGATGCATTATTTTCCAGTTATTCGCGAAAAAAGATCGGAAAACGTGTTTTTTTACTGAAAACCGACAATTTCACTCGCGAATAAGTCGAAAAGTATTGCTTTTCAGAAAAAACTTGATGTAACAGAAAGTGCTTAAAATTAGTCAATCTATTGATTTCCGCACTTATTTCCAATGAAAATTTTTTCACCCCCAAGATGGGGGGGCATCGACCCCCAGGAAGAAAGCAACCCTCGGCACAGGGTAGATTTTGAAAAAGAGTGTATGTAGATCCTGATTCCAAATTTTCATGCGAATCGGTGCTGTATGGGAGAAATACACGGGAAAATGGTCATAGACTGGACTATCTGTACCATGTTTTGTTCTCATGTTCACAGCGCAATCCTTTAAAATTAACGCCAGTTCTTCCGCTACTCGATTTATATCCAATGATACATTTTATTATTGCAAAAGACCATAAATGCCTTCCTTCCTTCCAAATTCTTTATTGTAATAATAATATAATATATTGCAAAATTTCGTCGATATTCTAAATAGTATTACAACCAAATCGTGGCAATTTGAAATATTAAATATTTGAAACGTCAAAATCGAAATGAATCAATTTGCATGTATCACTGGACCATAATTCCATCCGACAACCTCCACAATATCATTAGTTAAGTCTTTCTCAACTCAAATCATCAATCAGAATGTGGTCATCGGTTTTTGCATACGGAATGTTTCGCAGCGCTTGCACTACATGGGGCTGTTGAACTTGAGAGGAGAAATACTCTTGTTGACTTCCATCCACGAATGCTGAAGATGTATCTATTGATTTTTGAAGATTGTTGTTCTAAACTTGTTTGTTCTAAAATTCTCAGAAGTCGAAACTTGTGCGAGCAATGGATTAACGAGGCCTTACCATTCATCGTGCGAATACCCAGTACGGTGGCCTGGCGGGGATTTGAACCCCGGTCCTCCGCTTGAAAGGCGAACGTGCTAACCGCTACACTACCGAGACCACAAGTGGAAATATTAAATATAAATATCATCATTATGCATTATTTTGAATTATCACCGAAACCATCAACAATACATTCCTATAATTCCACTTCAATCTATTACAAAATGAAATAGATTTTGGAGAAGCATTCTGTATTAGTAATGTTAAGGAATATTTCATAACTTTGACATTCCGTAAGAGAAACGGTTGCAACATTGAATTCATGTGGTCTCGAACGAGACTGATATGGATTTGATGAAATGCACCACCGCACCGTCGGGATTCTGAGATACTTCGTTAAAATGCCTAGCAACTCTCTTGTGTAAGCACCTTTCAGTCGGTTTGGACCTCAGTCTGAAGTAATTTTAATTTATCTCTAAAACGTAGATGTTTTGTTGTAATCGGTTGTGAAATAATTTCATTTCCATTGTTCATATAACGGATCATTGAAAATTAATCTGAGCCCAGAGTTCTTTTTATACTCATCAAATAGGTCCAGGATAACCAAAGTGTAACAACGTGGGATGAAACCACACAAGCCAAGAATTATTCAATACAGTAGTAGTACTACTATTTGGTGCCCATTCGACCTTAAATCGTGGGACCTATTGATGCAAATAGGGAGTTGGTGCAACGAACCTCATGATGAATCTCTTGAATTGTCAGTTCTGTTCTGTTTTGACCTAATGCAATAACAGTTGATAGAGAAATCAACAAAGGAAATAGAAACTGTCTTACGATATCGGCAAAATCAAGAAACATTCATCATTATCCTAATGTATCCGATCAGGCAAAAGGTTCATGGCACTTAATAAGTTGTTTTTCCAGACAGAGAAAATACAGTGATCAAAAATAAATCGATCACTGAATTGAATTGATTCAAAAATGAAATTGGATACTCCTATATGATATCTACCGAACCCGAACTCAATTCCGAGAAAACCCACAAGGGGGATAGGTAGAACCAAACGTGGAGGATATTTCTGTATATAATATCTACATAAATGGAAGAACTAAGAGTGGATTGTGGAGTTCACTCACGCTTCCCAGAACTTGATATCAAACGAAAAACCTTGAATTTTTTTTCATTCTACTCCAAGAGCACACTGACAGCAGGCAAGGCGCAGCCTGCTTCAGTGAGACTTCGAGTTATATTCATGATAATAATGATAATTTCTATAATCGTCTCTTTTCAGGTTAATGATAGGTAAGAAAAAACATAACATTTTAAATTTTGGTCGTTATGGAGCTAGTGTTGTTATCTTATAGCTAATCTTACACAGAACTCCAAAACGATCCTGATATGTACAAACAAGTAGTAAAACCATGTAAAATAATCATTTATTTAGCCAATAATAAGAATGTCGCATTCGAAAATACCGAAAATCGCATAAGGCAAAGACTACGTGAGAAGGACCTAGTGATCTCTTAAGACTGTATGCTCAAACCAAGATTTAAAAGTATATCTACTATATTTTTTTATTTCAATTGATGAAAAGCTGAATATTATGATTGAATAATATGTTAACCCCTTTTTGAAAAAGAGCAGTAGAGTGTTGGGGCATAGTTATGAGCCAAGGATTTCTGACGTTAACTGAGTGGATCTGTGACCTAGGAACAAGTTTATTTTTTCATGTCTCTGGACCTTCCGCTATGACTTTAAATGGGTATGTGGCCAGATGTAACATTTCACGATGCTCCATATTCAACCAATTGGGCTTTTTCAATTTATGACTTACGTGCTCGAACTTTCGGAGTCCAAATATCAAACCTTAATGTATTATCAAGCTGAAATCAAAAAATCTTACGAATTCTGTTTCAAATTGTGAGTTTTTTTTTGTCCTACAATTATTATGGAAAACTTCAGGATTTCATATTATTCCACAATGAAAAAATAGCGGTTAATTTTACTTGTAATCAATTTGTTGTGAGCTGAATACTTTTTTTCGCCATTGATGGTCACATTCAGAAAACAGTAAGTGATTATAGAAGAAAGTTCAATTGAAACCGAAATAAAAGGGATATGCGTTGATTGAAGTTGACAATATGAAATGGGTGTAACTGAATTAGTGTAAAAGATTTAATGAGGTGATTCCTCATCGATAAAAAGATAAAGGATCTTTAATACAAAGAAACTTCATTGGAGCATCCTTTTTTAAGATACAGCCCCTGAAAAGGAGTACATAAAATTTGTATAACAATTTTTTTTACAAGCACTAAAGAAATTACAATATTGGAATTAACCTGACGTTTTGTTCTACCAAAAAGACACTTAGCCAGTAATTTTTTTTTGGTTCACCCCATGGTTGTAAGGGGTGGAAAACGCAGCCCCCAAAATCAGTTTCCAATGTAACTTTTTTCTCATTATTTGTTTACCATTTAAAAATTTATTACGATAGCCTGTTTCATTTTTAACAGAAAATGTCTCCTGGGTTTCTTGCCCAAAATAAACCACTTCGCAGCAAAAATTATTTTACGAACAACTACAGAGATACATCGTCATAAATGCGAAAATACGAAACTAATCTATCTAGCAGGTCGCTATTAGCGATAGTGACAATCAAATTGGTATGACGCTGTCAGTTTATGAATTTTCGAAATTGAATTGATACTAATTGTGTGTTGTTGTTCTGTTCTTAATTTGTTGTTTTAAATTGTATGTACCCCCTTCAAGAGGCTTTATCTTAACAAGGGATGCTCCAATGAAGTTCCTTTATATGAAAGATCTTTTTTTTTGATGAGAAATCAGCTCTTTAAAACGTTTAACACGTATTCAGTTACACCCCGTATAAAGCTTGTTTCCGTTCTTAATGGAGGGCGGTTTCAAACCAGTCAAAAGTAGCAGCACACCTACGCACAACTACTGATGATGGAATCGCGTGAAACTCGCAACAGTACAGCTCTCCAACGGCTTCAAACTCACTCTTAACCAGGTTTCATGAGAACGCGAACAGACCTTTTATTTGAAACTCTCGGAACTTTTCTCAATGGAACGGGGCAGTTTGTTATACCTCATTCCTGTCTCTCATTTCTGTATCCAACATTAGTTCAGTTCTGGAAATTGGGCTAGCCATTTCTGAGTGCCGACTGTTTACATTTTATTTTCAAAAATCTCTGAACTTACGAAAAACCCTACTTCCAATGGGGATTTGAATCAATTATAAATTGAATGTATTCCAACGAACTGTAATCTACTTCTCTTTGTGGTTTTCTTGGCTTCTCAACCTACTTAAAATCTTAAAAAAATAAAAATAATTCCAATTTGACTATGAAAAATATACAAGGACTAATTCATCAGAATGCTAATCTTCGTTAACGTTTCGAAAAACAAATCTGCTTCTGTTTTCAAGACGTTTTTTCTCAAACATTTTCCATTTCTCTTCAACGTTCCTTTTCGAAGATTTGTCAAGGATTTGATGATTATGCCCAGCCTTGGCATAAAAGTGGTTCGATATTTCTTTCCGAGAGTCGAGACTAGAGAAAAAAAATTGGAAGATCTGGCGAACGATGTATTCGAGTTTTCCTTGTCTGTAGGAAAAAAGTTGATACCCCCCTCTAGATGAGTGACTTTTGCAAAAATAGTTTCCCAGGGAAATTAATTTGTACGAGTATAGAAGTCCATTTCTAAGACAAGATTTGAAGGGTTCGATAATTGATGAGTGGATATTTTTTATGGAATACTGAGTGATTAACTTATTGACATACTGTGAATTGAACTGAATTCTGAATGAAAATTCAGCAGTAATATATTAGTAAATGAATCTAATATGTCATTGTCAAATACATCTCCATGTTGATGGTTGGATCATTTGGAAAAATAGACGACGGATCACATCAATCACCGTTTAATACAATTCAAATTCAATAATCATCAATGAAGCAATATGTAAACTCAAAATCATCATCGGAAATTGTTCGAGTTCTGGAAATTGAAATATACAGGGTGTTTCAAATTCGATCCTGACCATTGGGATCTCGGAAACTATCGGAGGATTCAAAATAATTTGCACTTCTACGTTGCCAGTTTTTCTCTGCTACATAATGGTGTTTGCTATCCGACAGTTCGTCTTCTGGTCACCATCATCAACCTAATTTTTTTCTTAGGGGCGCTACATTGGATTCTTTCTGTTTTTATCACAACCAGATTTTACCTTTTCAATGATGTTTCATAAGTTATCATTCATTTCCGAAAAATTTGAGATATTGAAGAAAATTATTCCTATCATAATAGGCTTTGACTTTGATGTTTCTAAATTCGATTTTCAATTTGTTACACTCAATGACAATTCGTTATTGTACAAGTCATTGAATTTCTGGCGAAAAATGGCTTTCACAAATGAAGAAAAAAGAGATGTAATAAAATTTTTTAACAAATACAATAGAAACAGTGTTAGGACATCGGAAATATATCAAAACTTGTATTCCGAAGGACGACAACCACATCGAACTATGTTCAAGTAATTGGAAGACGAAACGTCGGCTAGCAAATCTGAAAATACCATTATGTAGCAGGAAAAAAATGGCAATGTGGAAGGGCAATTTGATCCTGCGAAAAATAAAGCCAGGAGAAAATGAAAACCATTTTCCGAAATTTCTGTTTTTTTCGGATGTCTCCGGATATACTCGGATTTCAGAACTTTGTCAACGGCATATTGTTAGTCAGGAAAATGTGCAACTCTGCTCCGATTCAACCATCGTCGTATCTCGCCTAGTTTCCGAGGTCCCAATGGTCGGCATCCAATTTTGAACACCCTGTAGGCACTAGTAAATATTTCATCTTGCTCGAAAGATAAAACCTCACATTATTTTGGGAAAACAGTCAAAAAACGTTCATCCTTAATATATAAAAACGAGCAATTTTCTAGAGTCGTGGTGGTTATAAATGAGACCAACAATCCGACTCCCACACATACCTCCATAAACGATGCTTTTTCGTGGATTAGTGACGTTGCTTGCTCAGATTTTTTGAACGCACTGGAGTTGGGAATATCGCTGGAAGTTCTCTTAAAATCTTGTTCGACTCGTCTGAAATAATTTCGCATTCTTTTCCAGAATGGAAGATGAAAAAATATTGTCAACATCAAAGTCGTACATATATATTCAGGTATTTCTCCATTTCAAATCCCTAGAATTCAATGTCACTTTCAGATGAATACGTTCCATATATGCGAACGGAAGAGACAGTTTCTGTCTTTGAAATCCGCTTGCCCTGAAGGAATCCCCTATTCGAACAGACAAAGGGAAAACATCAGAAAGACCCTTAGCAGAGGGGTGTGTTCAAATAGAAGCTAAACAAAAAATATGATAGCAAACAAGACTATCGTCATTGTGAGAGTGAGCGGTGAATGATCAAGGTCAAACGCATATTTGGAAAAAATAAAGTCTTATGTGGTGAGTTATATTCAAATGTATTTCGGAAACAAAACATTCGTTGTGATTTTGTGATACCTCTTTGTGGGAGTGTTGAATCTTTCCCCAAAACTACTCCTACATTACAGCTTTTTCATGGAAATAGCTGGCAATTATGATTTAGAGAATCTACCGCTGCAAAGAATTTATGAAATTGATAATGTTGACGAGAAAGTACAATTCTTAAATGAATCTATTTCTCTTCTTTTTAACAAACACGCTCCTCTCAGAGAAGTCAGGATAACAAAAAAATATGCACCCTGGCTTACCGATAATTTGAAATTGCTACAATCTATCAAGTCGAAAGCATATAAGCGTTGGAAAAGAACCCAAATGGCTCCTCACTTCGAATATTACAAAACTGTACGGAATTTTTTAACTCTAGCTGTGAAACAGGAGAAAAAAGCATACTTTGAACACAAGTTGAGAGTCACGGGGACAAAAAATATGTGGGCTGAATTGAAAAAAAATGACATTCTGACTAGGAATGATAAGACCATTCCACCTGATTTAATGAATGCTGATAACCTAAATTCATACTACTTACAGTCGTTGCCAAACATAATCCCCAATGCACAAAAAATCAACTTTTATAAAAATAATAGGAAATCGGATAATAACTTTCAATTTGAATTGATCTCTGAACTAGATATATTGAGGGAAATAAGTAACATCAAATCAACTGCAGTAGGAAGTGATGGTTTGGGTTTGAATTTAATCAGATACTGCTGTCCACAAATAACACCATATATAACAGATATTGTTAATACTTGCTTCAATACGCATACTTTTCCCGATGCCTGGAAGCAGGCTATAGTCAAACCGATTCCAAAAAAGGCAAATCCATCAGCTATGAAAGACCTTCGACCGGTGAGTATCCTACCGATGCTCTCTAAAATACTCGAAAGAGTTGTCGATAGACAGCTTAGAGATTATCTCACCAGAAATATGTTACTACCGCAAAAGCAGTCTGGCTTCAGGCCAATGCATAGTTGTGAAACGGCGCTAGCAGATGTAACGGATGATATATTGAGGGCTCATGATGCTAACAAAATCACAGTTCTAGTACTTTTGGACTACTCCAAAGCCTTCGATACTCTCAACCACGACCTGCTTTTATCTGTCTTACACTTTCTTGGTTTAACTGAGAGCACTATAATGTTTTTCGACAGCTACTTATCCGGAAGATCACAAAAGGTTGAAATTGGTGGTTCCCTCTCGGGATCCCTTGCACTCTCATCGGGAATAGCACAAGGTTCCATACTTGGGCCACTGCTATTCACTATTTATACCTCGAACTTCTCTGATTGTGTTCGTCATTCCTCAGTCCACTTTTACGCTGATGATACGCAGCTATATCATTCCTTTCACGTGAATGATATGGCATCAGCACTCAACAAAATCAACGAAGATCTCAGACAATTAATCACTACATCTAAAGACCATTCACTCAAAATAAATGCTGATAAGACAAATTTACTCATTTTTGGTCCAAAAAGGCTGAGATCAGTTGCTTCACCCAACATTTCAGTTATAGTTGACGGCCACAACATTAGACCTACGGAGTATGCTAGGAACCTCGGATTAATTATGGATAGCGACCTCAGATTCAAACGACATGTGTCCAACTGTATCAAAACTGGATACATGAATCTTAAGCTATTGTATGGTAACAGGCACATGCTTAACCAGAAGATAAAAACAATTCTTTGTGACTCTCTGGTCCTCTCCAAGTGCAATTACTGCGATACCATATACGGACCTTGCCTTGATTCAAATGACAAACATCGCATACAAATTCTGCAAAATTCATGTCTTAGATTGATTTTTGGTATACGTAGACGTCATAGAATCACATACAAGTTGAGAGATGCCGAATGGCTGAACATGCTCAATCGTCGGAAACTCCATAGTCTGTGCTTGTACCATAAAATAATAAAATATGGAACACCTGAATACCTACATAGAAAAATTTCATTCAGAACAGATGTACACCATATCAACATACGTCGTAAGTTCGCCCTGACTCCCCCTATTCACAAAACAGAAATGTTCAAGCGATCATTTTCTTATCAGATTGTTAACAGTTATAATAACCTGCCAGATGATTTAAAACATCTCTCTCCTACCTCTTTTAAATTGAAAGTTAAAAGTCATTTAATGAATGAACAAAACAGGGAGTGAGCCACCTATACGTTGAAGGGAATCTTTTGTTAATAATCAACTATACACATCTTTTTTGTTTTTCTCATTTTTTGTTGATAATTCTTACCATGAGCAGCTTCTCTGACGGCTTGAAGTAAAATTCAAGCCGTTTTAGGGTTAGGTTGAAAAACAGAGGATACGTTTCTTACATATCCACCTGACACCTCGCCTTTTTTCCACATTTCATTATTTTTGTTATAATTATATGAACTTTTGTTTTCTTTTTTGTAATGCGGAAAATAAAGACCTTTATTATTATTATTATTATTATTATTATTAATTCAATTGCTTGCCTTTGTCAAATAATGAATGCGCATGCGTTTCGGTTTATTTTCACTGCAATTTTCAGGCTTGAAATTTATAGAAATGTTTCTAATTTTCAAGGTCATACACGCGCAACTTTGCATATTTTTAGTGATTTTAGATTTTGACAACATAATAATTGTCTTATTGTGTTGGTGGTTCTGTATTCTTTATAATGGCCGACTTTTAAGTAGAAGAGTCATGAGCTATACTTTACAATCAGTCATTCCAATATTGTGGATGGTGCAGAAATGGCGAAAAGAATTTCCAGGTAACGTATTTGATAATATAATATAATGTTTTCTTAAAAAACTCCATAATCATTTTAATGATATGTCAAATGTCAATAGGTCAAAAAGTCTTGGGAAGTGGCTCAAATGTAAGAACACTGGTTTCTTCAGTTTTCACTTTTGCATGCAATAAAATTGCTGCAAAAAGGCTGTAATGTAAAAGTAGTTTTAGTTATCAATGAAACTCAAATTATGCGAACTTGATCGAATGTTTGTAGTGAAATTCCAAATACGCTATGAGACACAGGTAGATGATCATCATGATTTTGGTTCCCTCAATAAGGCAACTTACCTATCATTTTTATAAATAAATTGGTTTCTCCCTAATTTTTTTTCAGGCTTGTGAAAATGTACTCAGGATTTAGGCTGATCTTACAAGTGTTTTTTTGGTTCTTATATGAATATTTTGTATCAATGCATTTTCGATCATAATACCTGGTGACTTTGCGACGAAATGACGACTATTGTTCATCATTAACAATTTGAAAATAAAAATGCCTGCAATGAATTCAACTGACTTGCTCGGTTTGGTCTTCATTTAAAAATTGTTTTTCTTGAACCTTGGACTCGACCTTGGATTAAGAATTCACACGTCAGTTGTCAATCTCAGGTATCGCTTTATTAATATTATTTTGGTTTCTGAAGGTGCTTGCGTGATCTGACTAGAAGTACTCACAGCATCAAACCATCGGTCCACTCACAATTGTCGATTAATATTATAATATTGTTCTACGGGAAAGAAATCATAGTTATCTTTTTTTTTAATAATAATAATATCTTTATTGTTTCCAAAGACAAAAATCTTATAACAATCTTTTGGTTCACACAGTATTTGAGAATGAAAAAAATTGAGGAGACAAAAAATAGGGAAAGAGTATTTCAACTAGTACAGCATGATATGAGAAAAATACAGTTCAGTTATTCGTTCAGAGCGCAGCTTTAGTACTTCGAATAGGTGAAAATACAGTAATTTTACATTTTCAAAATTGATACTTGCAATTGAGATCACAAAAGATTCGTAGCTAAGAATGGTACTGCAGGTCTAAGTACTGAAAGTATGGGACATTCAAAAAGAATATGCCGCAGATTCTGTTGTTGATGAGTGTTGCATAAGGGGCAAATTTCTTTAAATCGATATACCAGTGAAAGTTTTTGATTGATATCCTAAGACTGTCCTTGTATGTCAGGCGAATTTGTGCTATTATTCGGATGAAAAAGTGGATATCTACAGATTGCAATTTTGTTAAGATCATCACTGTGACACTCGTATTCAAATTTATGAAGCAATGTGTATTTATTGGTGCATAAGAGGTGGCGATCAAGTCAGTTATTTCCCACGAGTATGGAGTTTGCAGCACGAGCCGTAGGCTAATGCTGCTGTATCTAGTTATATCCTTGAAGCAAGGAATTGTTTTACCTACTTGGTGTCATTCAGTGTCTTCGTTGATCATTGAAAATGTGTGATGAGGAAGAAATTCGTGCTACACTAGTATTTACCGCATAAGCATGGTAGGAGTAGAAAAAGTACATTATACGTTGGATTCGTATGGATAAGTATAGATTGTTCGCTCTTGGATATACTTGTAGGAAACGATATTCGATGTTGTTCACTGTAGAAGCATCACAGAAGATATCAGTTTTTTTTTCATCATGCCTAACGTTCTACAATCTGGAAGAATCGGGAATTAGTTTTGGAATTTATACAAGTGTAAAAAGGCAGTTTTCTAAGGTAACCCGAAATGTTGCTGCGTTTGAAAATAATGGAACTATGAACAAAACCACGTTTGAAAAAAATTTTACGATGAGCGAAGTGGCATTTGAAAATAATCGAACGATAATTGAAGTGACATATGAAAAAAGGGCTCCGTCTCTGCTCTATAGCATAATTGGTTTTTTTTTCAGAGTGACATTTTTCTTCCAATCTACCCCCTGGCAGGCATGCTTTTTTATTGCTGCATACCTCATGGCGGACTTGTTTTTTTCTTCAATATAGACAGCTATTTTTCCTCGAACGTCATATTTCTCCAACTGTATCGGTTAATTTTTCAACAGGCAACATGCATCCTCATAAACCCTGTTTTATTTCACAACCGGCAACTACGCACGTCGCGGCGACTTTATGATACGTACCCATGTACCGCTAAAGTACCGATGTCATATACCAACTCTAATCGCTGGACGCGAACTTGAAATGGGTTAGAAGACCTGTTGTTCTGCTACTGACGAAAAAGCTGTTACTTCTGAATGAAACAGGTATTTTGATGAATATTTGTACTGAATAAGTTGAGATAGTCGAAATGCCTCCCAATTGCCAAACTTTGATTCGACCTTCGAATGATGATACTCAAGTCGACATTCACCATAATTTTTTTCAACCTCCCTTTGTTTTCAGTTTGGAAAAATGATCTCTTTCACGTTTTTATCGTTTTTCTCGGAGTGTAGGGCTCGAAAAATTTCGACATTTTCCAAAATGGTTTCTGGAATAAAAATATTTGGGTCTCCGGGTCCCCCATGAAGGTCTTCGTTTTTTTATTTTAAATAAGTTAACTACGCCCACTGACAAAGGGAGTTGTTCACTTTCACATGACCACATTATAGCTCCATCCATACGGTTACTTGAGATATAAGCCACCACTTGCATTTTCAGGAATTCATTGTCATATGAGAAAATGAATTTAATTCAACTATAGATACGTATGATGTTTACATACATTAATAGCATATCTGGCTGATAGCATATTTTTGAATAAAATAATATAGTTTTTCTCTCGTTGACAATTATTCATTTATTGAAACGATTTTTTCTACTACAACCCCTAAATAGGCTCTTGTCTTTATAGTTAATTTTACGGATGAGCAGGCGATTCTAGTGAACTGAATCTCAGAGAACAAAAACTTGGTTATCAGGGACAACCTTGTAGAAACGTCATTAACTGAAATTGTACTTTTTTCAACGATCAATATATTATAACTTTCCAGGTACTATTAATTTTTGGAATTTCCGGAGGATGTCATCGGCAAGAATTGAAAGGCTCGGAAATAATTGATGTTTTCACAAATATCGAAAAAATTCTCTACATTATCTCAAACTGATTATCATTATGATACTTGAAAGAGAGTTCTGAAGTATAGACCTAGTCGAGGGGCATGGCCCAGCTCTTCAGGTTGACTGGCAGTCATTCGATATCTGAAGTCAAGCAACGCCGAGCGTGGTTAGTACTTGGATGGGTGTGACCATGCAGGGAAATACCGTGTCGAAAGCCCGTACAGCTGCAGCGAAATAGCATATCATAGCTCGCAGATAATATATCAATGAGCACAAGATGTATTGAGGATATGCCGTCCTTCGGAGGGGACGTAAAGCCGTTAAATGAAGACGTTAAATGAAGAAATAAAAAAAAAGACCTGGTCGAAGATAAACTAACTGTAGAACCCGAATGTATATTGGTCGCATTTTCCTCGGACGTTTCAGCACTCGCCTACGCCATCGTGTTCAAACTTCGTCCTCGTACGATATAGCCACCATATCCACTCTCGTTGTATATTGTACAACGAGCATGTAATGACATATATTTCTTACGAGTATGAAAGTTTGCACTCGCTTGCAGCTCGTGCTGCAAATCATACTAGTAGGAAATGGTCATTCAATGCGAGTTTTACACTATACTTTCTTACGACCGTTATAATATTCAGTGTAAGTGAAAAAACAACAACATGAAATATGTACTTTTATTGATTATTTCAAGAAATTAACATACTAGTTGAATGTGTTAAGAACCTACTATAATAATCGCAAAAAATATCTCCCCAATTTTTTTGACAATATTCAATGTTACATTGTTACAATTGTTGAAAAACAAATTTTCGGAAACAAGAACCCTTTTTTTGTAAGGGAAAAGTTGACGTTATTGATATTTTCTGTGTCTGATGTCGATGAAAGATCTGACAATTTATTGATCGACCCTAATATTTTATTGGCTATTTTATTTCGACTAGTCAGAGACTCTTCGATGTAACCCTCAGCTACTGTTGTTGAGCGCCAGCCACCATGCCATTTTAATGTCGTTATATCTTCGCCACTATCTATCAATATTGTAGCTGAAGATCGGCGGAGACAGTGGCCGCTGTATAACTCAGAATCCGTAAGTTTCAATTAGGAAGCAATTTTTCTCCCATATTTCCTATTTCATATATTCCAGTTCTCTGGACAGTGCATTTTCCTTTCTGATAATTTAGAAAAAAATAAACATCGTTGACATTAGTTTGTCGTAGATTCAAATATTTTTTCACCTCGTTAGCAAATTCTCCCGTTACAGTAAATTTTCGAGAATTTTTGTTGCGGTACTTGAATTTTTAAAATCGTGAATTTTCATTTTGTAAATCTCATCTCTTCTACAAGCACCCATTATTCCCATGATAAGTACCACCTGCAATTAAAAACTATACACAAATTTTAATTAAATAACTAATTATTGTGGAACTTACTTTTGATACAAGGTATTCGTTTTCTGGGGATTCTTTGATGAACGTATCAATCTCGTAAAAACCTTGGATTTTTTGGCTTTGTATCCATCTGATTTCCGCTTTAGAAATGTTCTCAATTTGAAATATTCACTAATATCCACACCATCATTGATACTAAGTATCGTTTTCAACATACTATAGTGTGCCTATAAAGTGGAAGATTTAAATTTATTTGATATATTTCCAAAGTAAGCCATCAGAACATTCTCTGAAAGAGATCTAGTTTTCTGTTCTTTGCACCAGTCCATATAGGTTATAAGAAACTGTATATTTTTCTTTAGATATTTGAGGCAATAAATTCAGTGAAGCGTTATTTGCTGCATCCATAATAGTAAGCGGAGTTGAACTTCTTTCACTATCACTAGTTTCTATGCTGAACTGAATTTGAAACACCTTTGAAATATCGTTGTCAAAGAAATATTGAATTGTCACTTATGTTTGTGATTATATTGTCTCTCTGATTACGGCAGTGTTACCTGGTCATGACGTCTTTTGTTTCATCTACGCCACACCTCTTTTTATATTTCTCCATTTAACCTTGGCCTATTTCTGCTACCAAGGCCAATCACCGACGCCGGTGAGCACACTCCCCCCCACCAGAAATTTTGCTGAACCCTCTGGTATTCCAACCAGAGATAAGGATCTTCAATGAGCCCAACATCGATGGACTCGGGACCGACGGCTTTACGTCCCCTCCGTAGGACGGCATATTCTCAATATATCTTATTCTCATTGATATATTGTCTGCGAGCTATGATATGCTATTTGCTGCAGCTGTACGTGCTTTCGACACGGTATTTCCCTGCATGGTCACCCATACAAGTACTAACCGGGTTCGGCCTTACTTAACTTCAGAAATCGAATGACTGTCAGTCAACCTGAAGAACTCGGCCATGCCCGACGAAGATTGTAACGATTTACTCGTGCGCTCTTCAAACATTGTGCACTAGTTGCCCAGCACCTAGTGCACAATGAAAAGGAGTATTATAATTTACTACATTCAGAAATCATCATTGAACATACTGTTACGAATCTCCTAGCGCCGGCCCTGACGAGATCGTAAACGCAGATGAGGGATCGCGTCGTAGCGAACGTCATTTTCCAGGAACCGGTAAATCGCGTGTGGATAATTCGCGAAGATTCTTCATAGTCGTACGCAGGTAAATATACGGAAAAGACTTCGTCGCGGGCAGAGTTAGTTATTCGAAAGTTTGTATTCAGAGCTAAGTGGAGCGAGCTTAGTGGAGCTAAGTGGAGAGAGTTTTGTTATTGCTAAGTGCATGTAGCCTCGCAAAGTTATCGGAGCGATTTAAGTGATTGTGTTGTAGTGTATTGTGATAGAGAGTTCTAATAGAAGTAGTTTAGTGTTGTTTGATGTTTCAATCATCGAACCCAAGGATAAATCGTAACAACAGTGGTGTCAGAAGTGGGATTTTGCAAGGAAATTCGTAACAATACAATGAAGGTATTTCGTAACAGTCGTAGGAAAAGTACTATTTTATTTTATTCTCATCCTTTGGCTTTCCTGTACAGGCGGTGTTTTGGACTTATACCATTTCGTGTCCCCCCCCCCCCCATTAGTATTGTTCGTTACATTCTCCAATCCAATAAAGCAAAGAAGTCGATCTAAAACTCTGGATTATGTGGATATATTTGATGAATATTCCAAATATTTCTTTTACGTAGGTATCTCTAACGTGAATGCACTATAGTATTCAATATATTCATCTCCAGGAGAATTCAGGATAATGAAGAGCAAATTAAGAGAGTTGCGTGAAGAACCGGCCACTGTAGTAGAGCCGAGGGAGGAGTTATAGATCAACATCTCGCCAGTATAGACTGAAATGATAGCTCGAAAATAATATTATTAGAATTTTCCGTTTCATGTATGCCACTGAAGAATTAGGAACATTTTCATAAAGATCTTGGGAACATAAATGAAGTAAACATTTTCTCCGAAAATGGAACTGTAAGTATTTATTCACGAAATAAAGACCCTCTCAGATCGAGTTCTCATTTAACTATTCCTCAGTCGGATACTAAAATCATTTCTTCAGTCATTCTCCTTGAGCTATCACTAGCAAGAAATCTGCGTGATTTCGATTTGAATGAAGGCAGTGGCAATTCATTCCACAGCTTCCTTATTCGAAAAGTCAAAGAAACACAAACAACAAGGAAGTTTCACATTTTCATGTAATACGAACCAGTGTTTCATGTTCCTGTCCTCCTCGATGTTTTATGGAGTTCGGTTAGATTGCCTCCCTGGAGTTTTTCAGGGTTGTGTCGTGAATGGAACGTGTTTCTTTGACTTGGTAATTACTTTGAGAACGAGTTCATTTAGTGAAATTGAAATGAATATTCCAGTCGGCGAGGAACTTTTGCCAGATGGAGAGGTGATTTCTCTCAAACGAATCGTCTTCATATTTGCATGTATTTGTGCGTGAATACTATGCTTTGATCACCATTGATATTTCTCTGAAACGAGCACGAACTGTCTGTATGAAAAACCCTACTGAAACCTATTCGTAAAACTGATAACATCAGAAGAATCTGAACTGAAATAATGGAGTTCGAGTAATGGAATTGCAATACAAAGGATACAATTGAATATGGAAAATTCAAAACTGGTCGGAAAACAATAATAGGAATGAAAAACTCGTCAAAGAATCAGGTCGAGCAACTTAATCAAAATCTACGATACAGAAAAACTCAAAGTCGCCTCCACAATTTAATATTTGAAAGATGTCAGTACGGTAATTCAGTACATATTTCGAACCTACATAGGTTCATCATCAGCTGAATTTACATTGAATTCTACAATAAAGGAAGAGTAATATAATATTAGTTGATAAATGAAGTATAGAATTTACTTACATGGAGATGAAAAAAATAGGAAATTCACATGGTGAAGTTCAAAGGAACATAGAAAATTTTGTAGTGAAAATTGTGATTAATTTGATATTAGGGGAATTTGGGACATCCCTAACACCATAAATACATTAAAAATTGGGAGGCTTGAAGCCCTTATGCCCAATATGCAATATTAGAAAAATCCACATTAAAGAATACTTTGGAAAACACTACCGTTCACCGATTGAATTGAGTAGGAGTGTTAGGGATGTCCCGAATTCCCCTAATATCAAATTAATCACAATTTTCACCACAAAATTTTTTGTGTCCCTTTGAACTCCACCATGTGAATTTCGTATTTTTTTCATCTCCATGTAAGTAAATTCTATACTCCATTTATCAACTAATATTATATTACTCTTCCTTCATTGTAGAATTCAATGTAAATTCAGCTGAGGATGAACCTATGTAGGTTCGAAACATGTACTGAATTACCGTACTGACATCTTTCAAATATCAAATTGTGGAGACGACTTTGAGTTCTTCTGCATCGTAAATCTACTACACTCCACTTAGAGATACAATGAACTTCTACCACAGTTTAATCAAAATCGATCAATGATTGAAATTCAGGAAATTCAAATAATCAGAAATGTTACAGCAGACTAGTAATATCGGGATAAATATTGAACATTGATTGTCAGTATAATAAAATGAAACGAAATGAAAAGAAATAAAAAAAATTACCCAAGTTTCAAGTTGAATGTGCTCACGAGCTTTCGATCTGCAATCGTCCGTCTTAGTCATCACCCAATATTTTTTCTGTTCATTCTCATTTCCAATTATTAGATTCTTCTGAATTGTATTCATTCATCGAAATCTATCACAATTTTCATACAAGTTTTTTCATTCTCAATATTGCTATTCGATGTATTGCAGCTCATTCAACTTCGAATTTTGAGACGTATATCATTGATTGTTTTACTGTGCATTTCAATTCCGTTATTTATTTCATTTTCTCATATAATTCGATATTGGGAGTTGAACAACAAAATTTCATATTGTTAATTATATGGACAATGAAGGTTAGAAGTAAAACCACTCACCAAGGAACACCTTCAACCATATTCAAACCAACTTCACGAGCTCTCAACAGAAAACGAATAATCAATAGAAAGTAAATCTGGTAGAGAAATCAAACGTTTATATTCAACAAGCGAAGAAGCTATCATGAATTTTTGAAAAAAAACTTTCGTGATCATCTGGTGTATACGTTGGACAAAATATATGGAGAAGAAAGTTCTAAGAGGCAAGATAATATTGACTGAATGACAGCAAATTGAATGGTTTTTTAACGAGTCAATAGAAGGAGCTCACCAATAAATGAATCGAGTGAGCTGCGAATTATTTTGAAGGGGAGACAGAGTTGTGATAGTTGTGAGGGAGAGACGGTCATCTCAGAAAATATATACAATCAACTTCTCCGGATCCCTAGTTATCATTTACTTCACTCCATAATGTATGCATTAAGCACCAGCGATATGAAATGTTTGTATATGTAGTCGTCTAGTTTTTGGAAAATTATGCGTGTTCCAGTTTTGGCGGACTCACTTATGAGGCATGCTCGAACATATCCCTGAAATAATAAGTGTTGATAATTAACGTTTCAGAGCTGTTGTGGACATCTATTCAGGAGAATTAGGAGAGATGGCTACATTTGACCAGGGTGTGATGGTTATAGTTTTCCAACCGATACTGATATGGTTTTCGAAGAAGACCAATAATGTATGTATCTCAGATGGTGAATTAATACTTGATATAATCATAAAGGGTTCGAAGAGAAAATATAGTTGTGTGGACTGCGGAGAAATCTTTTCAGAAATGAGTCATATATCGTCACTTTTGGGTGAATAAAAATCGCACCACAAAACGTACACAAAATATAAACGAAGAAAACTGAAAATCCTCATTCTAACCAGGATCCATTTGGAAACTCTCTAATAAAGTGGAAACAATGTAGCAAAAATTATTTACAGATGAACTGTTTCGATTGTTTATTTTTTAATAATTTATTCGAAACTAGATATTACTTCGTCATTTTCGAAAAAAAATCCAAGAAGTAATGAAAGTTTGAATACCTTTTGATGAACCAGTTGTAATAGGAAGACATTAAAGTCTAACAAAAAAATTATCACTGCCTAATTTCGTGTAATTCAAATTGTTTGCGTCACTTCAGGCAAGCAATTCAGAAGTTTATATTTTTAACGGAAATTAGTACTTAAATCGTCGCCATTCTATGAAGTCTATGAATGTCACATGGGCTCTAGAATTTGTGTTGAAGACCCATTCCTTCGAATGTCATGAATATGTCACTGACATTTGTTACTTAGAGACAGCGGTCAACGTTGACACGTGACAAAAATCACATTTTTGAATCCTTTTTCTGATCTTCAGGATACCAAAAAATCAGTCCACTTTTCACTTCCAAAATGCATTTCAAACTTTTCTGTAAAATAAAAAATTCCTTTCTCTTTCCTGAAATTTTTCAGGCATTTTCTTCACAAATTTAGTTTCTCATGTCTCGAAGACAATAAAAATCACAATTGGGACATAAAAAGTAGTAATTCTGCTTCCCTTTTCAATAAAACAAACGTCGTTCTAAAATATCAACTAAATTCCGAGTAATACTCATGCCAAGCATATTTTAAAATTCTGTTGCCCAATTAAGACACAAAAGCTGGTGACTCTCATAGCCTTAGAATCTCACTTTCCACATGATCATTATTCAAATATTCACAACTTTTCAGTTCATTCATGAATTGTACCTTTTCCTTACCATTAATGGAATGAATCAGAAATCAATCAGAAATGATCACTGTCATTATTCATAACCACAACATGCAAGAGTATCATTAGGGGTCTGGTGATAATATATATTTATGAGCCGAAATACATGCTTTATATTTTCTATTGCAGTGTGGGACGAAACTACTTGATTCTATGAAAATGCTCGTTTTGATTTGTGTTACGATTTTTTTTTGAGTTTGATAGAAATATGAAAAAAATTTAAAAACATTATGACAATGAAAAACATCATCGTGAATATGGATATTGACTGCCCAAAATGTCGTTGATGAGGCAAAAAACGCCGGAAATTATGAACGAAACACCTGAACGAACGTTAAAAACAAATCAGAAACGAGAAAGTGGAGTACCATTATTATTTTCATTCATATTCACTGAAGGAAAATCCAGGTTATACTCAGAGAACATCGAGTGGTCCTGAGATGGGGAAATATGAATTTGTATTTCTGGAGGTTTATAAGCATATTTGGAAAGTCGCATTTGGCCAAAAATTTCACAGCTTTAATATTCTTCTGAAATAAAACATCCAGTAGGTAGAGATTCGATTACCTTAATAAAAGTATGTAGAGTATAATCGTGAGTTGAAGAAAGAGCTACAGTTATAGAAATACCAGATTTTGAATAACAACGGGAAAGCCCTAGGAAATGAGGTATCGAACAAACTTCACCTTGAAAGGCTTCATAATTTCGCTTGTTATTGTTATCATCATGAAGATAATAGGTTACTTCTTTAATGAATTCTTTTAAAATTATTGTTAAGGAGGTAGATACATTGATTGATGGAACAAAAAGGAAACTCACAGACGCTACTTGTATTCTTTAAAACGGAAATGGAGAGATTGCTACTTGTTTATTGAATATGGGACAATGATGAATGTTGGGAATTGAATTGTGAAGATTTAGTTCGAAGTACGTTGTGTCAATCAACATTTGACGGAACTATCGATGAATTAGTCATACAAGTGTTACATGTTGACATTACTCTGAAAACTCAAGTCCTGAAACAAACTTCCAAAAAGACTCAAAATGGAAACAGAATAGCTTCTGAAAGATCTCTAACGGAAAGTATATGCATTTTCATACATTTTATCTCAAAATTTATAGAAAACACTATACGTAACTGATGAAATAGCCCGTCATATTTGCCTTTTTATAATATCGCAGTTACGTATCCGGGCAAGGGCTTTAGCCAGACACGTAAGGCTTTTTCCGGTCCTATCCGGCCTAATATTTGTGTTTCCGGCCTTTTTCGGCTTTAGAAGGCTTTTCGGTCTACTCTGCGCCAACAAACGACAGAAAACTTATTGATCAATTTCAAAATTCTATCAATTTTTTAGGAGATGAAAAATATAACTCTGACTCTCAAAACCTGATAGCTCAAGTGAACAGCTTATTTTGAATCATTCGGTAATAAATAAATCCATAATGAACTCTTGGAGTTATCTGAATACTATTTTGCAATTACTAGTCATAACGCTAACGTTGGGAGAGTTTTCTCTTTGATACGTTCTCAGTGGTCGATGGAAAAAAATAAACTACAGAGATGTGAAGATGATATTAACGAGTAAATTGTGCAATTTCGAATTAACAGGTTCAGAATTTTACAATATGATATCTGAAGAAAGCGAAATTTTAGATGAAGTTGGTAGAAAAAATTCAACCAACTAGTAACAGATCAAAAGCATGAGATTGGGACCTTTCGTGTAAAAGATGAAACTTTTCCTAGGGATCGATTACCCTAGCACTAAACTGATATTTTCACACTCGACGCGCGTTTCGCTAATAAGGTTACCAAATTCTCTTACTTATCTTCAGAAGAAGAGCATTGATACTGAAAATCAATATTCTTCTCCTGAAGATGCTAAACTTGTTGCAAATGTATTAGTTTGGTGTTAGGGTAATTGATCTCTAGGAAAAGTTTCAGTTACAGATTCGAGAATATAATTCAAATCAATAATTTTCAATTTTATAGTTTTATATCAAGAAAAATTATATATTTCGTTTTTACTTGAAGCTTAATAATGTCTGGCAAACCAACCAAAATGAATTCCATACTTTCCGTTGGTTACTCCATGATGGCGTTAATGAAAACCGTTGGACTATCTAGTGGAAATCACACAATTAAGTGTTTTTTGTTTATGTTCGAAATTCGGATTTTTTGTTAGTTCGAAGGTGAGTGAAAAATACCTCCCTACTCCTTAGATCTAAGGAGTAGGCAGATTGGGACCTTAGAAAGAACTCGTGACGAGACCTGGGGAGTAGGCAGATTGAGGCCCCGGCGTCAAGTCACTAACCCTTGCCCCCTGTGACAACACGTGAGGAGTAGGCAGATTGAGACCTCAGCGTGAAGTCACATTTACCTCTTGGAAATGGCTTCAAAATCGGAGCCGAAACGTCGAGAACAAAACTCCAGACGCGGTTCAACCCGAACTGAACATCGGATATGTGATGACTGGAACTTCCGGTTGACGTAATTCGTACATGACCTCGACTCTCTTCAAAAATCACCACGAAACTGGACACAAAATTGACTTCAACAACACGAAGACCATTGCCACAGCAAAAACACTCCACTCTAGAATAATTAGCGAAGCAATAGAAATTGAGAAACGCCCTCAATGCCTCAACAAACGAGACGACTCACGAAGGCTTCCCAAATTCTGGAAGCCATTACTATCCCATCGAACAAATCCATTGATTATTCCTTTTCAAACCAGACCTGTATATAGTCCGACAGTTTCAACAACGTCGGATTGTCATTCAGCTTTAGATACCACCCCCCTATCCACAAAACCACAATCTTAACTTTGTAAAGATGGGAGCTGGGGATTGAGGAGACTTAGGCCTCGCCACCAAGTCAAGAAGAAGGTTTGAGAATGGCTCCAAAGTGGTAGCCGAAACGTCGCGACAGAAGAATGACTCTATATATATATATATATATATATATATATATATATATAAAACTCGGAAATTATATTTAGGACAGTAGCAAAAGCGAAAGTGTACTCTTATAACGATATTTTTCCAATATTTCGACAATGATGACAATAACCGATGGTTATTGTCATCAATTTCACGAGACTAGCGACCGCCTATAGCTTTGCACGGGAAAAAATCTCTAGAGAAATAGACACATACCATCGCGGACTTTTTTTTGTAGACCTTTTCAAGGTGTACAATACTGTAGTATATTATTTCGATCAATCTCGTACTGTTCAGCAAGCGTTTGCAATATAAGATCAAACGAATGTGTTTATCCACGACGATTGTATAATGTACCCATTATACGTCTGTTTGCTTGACCTTAATAATACCATTATTCTTTAGGGAATAATGAGTAATCATCCACTACTTTCTTGATTTAGCTATAATATTGTTTTGCTACAAACAATCGGTTCTTCAAATTTTATCGTGTGAACCACCAAATATTTCAATTCAGTTCTGTAGCTACATATAAAAAAAATATTAGAAGGCAAGGACCATTTACACTGAGCTATCATCGGTTATATTATGAATATGCGTGTCATATCGAAATAGCTTTCGAATCCAAACGAATTTGACTCAAACTTGTTAACAAATCCTTTATGAAATATTTGCCAGAATAAAATAATAGTGTTTAATATGTATGTAATGTAACAAAGTTTTTCAACAAAAAACATCAAAAAATTCATTTACTAGTCGAAGATAAAGTATAGTATTCTACTCCTGTATGATGGCTATTATTCTTTCCGGCTCGTGACCATAAACTTCACCTCGTGAATAATAGCCATCATTAAACGCTCGTTGAATAATATACTATTATCTACGACATCTCATTAGAAACCTCCAAAATCACTATTTTTCTCTTATATATTATGCATGTATTACATATGAACTTTCTCCTAGAATCACTCTGTCTATTCAAAGAAATGCATCAAAATCCGTTGAGTAGTTTTCCAGATCTAAGCATTCATAGGGGCAGACAGACAGCGGGAAGCGACTTCGTTTAACACAATGTAGTGAAGTCGAAAACATTCAATCCTCAGAAGGGACGGAAATCTCAGCTCACAGAATATCTGCAATTCGCTTGCACATCACCTTCGTGACCTCTCGACGACATTTTGGTGATTTACGTACTAACTTACCATTGACTGGCCGGACCGCTTTCATTGGACTCCAATCAAAAGTCAATTATACGACAATCGAACGTGAATTAGCGTGCTGCGATCTACTCGTTTGTCCGAGAATGCCCCTTGTACCTAGCTCACGACCACTTGAACTCATGACATAAATCATGGACAGAATCCTAGAATCCTGACTGGATAATAGCCAGGGAGGAATCGCTTTGTTTGTTGATTCTCGGAAAATTCCGATGCAATCGACTAGTTGACGTGAATTTGAAACTTTTCCTAGAGATCAATTACCATAACACCAAAGTGAAATTGATCAATTTTCTTCTCATGAATATGCTAACCTTGTTAGCGAAACGCGCGTCGAGTGCAAAAATATCAGTTTGGTGTTAGGGTAATTGATCTCTAGGAAAAGTTTCAACTTTTACACCAAAGGTACCAATCTCATCGTTTGTTACGTGAAGTTGCTCACTAATAGGGCGCGTTTTATTCAGAAGAAACTGTTTTTTATGAAGGTAGCAACTTCGGAGGTACATTAGAAATCTCCCCTCCAATACTTGTACATATTTCATTGAAAATTCTTATTTTCTCCAGACTCTGATAAGTCAACAAACCATATAACTATGAAAAAAAATGTTCGAAAGTATTATTATATGGCTTCATTCAACATTTATAACCTAGATAGAAATATTGTGTCACAGCTGTTGAAGTAAACACGGTTATTCTTAGTTCTACTGCGAACATATTCAATGATACTGCAATATGGATTCGTAAAGACCATTATTCACAATTTTATGTTCATACTTTGTGTGAATCAATATGAATGTGAAAATGGGGAGATTATTTGTAACAGTGACAATATACGAAATCATTTTGCGTTCGATTGAATTGCCAATGTCAGGCATATTTTTCGCAGTCAGATTATTAAATTCATTAAGTTCATAAAAACAATATCTGAACTGCCCTGGCTTGAATTGGTGTCTTCAATTTTATGGACTAATTTTTCAGTCCAGCAAGACTGTATATACATCCAATATATCATATTGTTACGGAATATCCTAGCGCCGGCCCTGTCGCTCGTAAAAGCTTTTTTGGTTGATTCTCGGAAAATTCCGATGCAATCGACTATCTATCAGCTTGATATACCGAGTGGTCTCACGAAAAGTATGCACTTCATTTTTTTTTATTTGAAATTTGAAGGAAAGAGGCTCGGACACGTGAAGTTGGCTTCCGAAGGAGACTCGTGTCACACATATTTGTTCAACTCTTCCTTCAAACTCCTAACGAAGGGGTGTCACAACCCCAGACTTCTTAGTGGAAAATGGAGTGATATATTGTATGAAAATGTACAATATTATCTCTGCGATGATACTCTATCTATTGAAATTAACCCAAATATTCAGTGCAAAATCGGCGTTTAGATCATACAACCATGTTTTCCATTCATCGCTTCCTGTTTTTTTGTTGGAAAATCTGCAGATAAGTGTTGAAAAATGATTCAGGCAAACGTTCATTTACGTCTTGTCTTTGAATCCGTTTGGTTTCTTTGATGATCATATTTTTGATGTTTGATGGAACATGGTCCATTTCCTTCCAAGAAATTGCTAAAAAAGTTAATTCTTGGCTCACTGCTCGCTTGTTTGAGGATATTCATCTTGATATAAATGATCTGCATTTTGCCAAGTAAATTGTAATTCGTCTATAATGTGAAAGAAACACCAACCGCAGAACCACATCAGAAAAAATTATCAATGAATTTCAACAAAATTCTCTATATTATATGGAAGCAAATGAATCAAATGTTCAAGTCCCATTCAATTCAACAACTTGTTGATTCCTCATACCCAAAACCCAGTTGTATCTTTCATCAAGGAAAAATTTTGGGTGAGTTTCCTTGACGCCGTTATAGCATAAATTCTTCAAGTGAATTGCAATGAATATGGTTTCATCAAAAGATAAATTTGTGCCTTTTCAGATGATATATCACTCGACCCCAGTTTCCATTGGAAATCAAGGTGCAGTGACACCCCCTCGCTAGGTGTGAATGCAAATGTTTAAAAATATATACAAAATATGTTCCTCTCATAATCTACGTCTAATTACCAACAAAAGGAAAATGTATACGAAGGTAGTAGTCTATACTTAAAGTGGAAGACCAATTTTATTGAAAAAGGAAACACGAAGTCATCTCCACAACATATTTAATTCCCAAAGGAACTATGTCCTTGTTGATAAGACACGTTTCGAACATATATATGTTCATCTTCAGTTCGGTACAAAAAGGCTGAAATGGAGTTAACAATGAGAAAATAGTAGAAGTGATTTTTAACATGATACTTACGAAAGTTGGGAGATCAAAATTGACAATTACATATTAGGTATCCTTAAACTACTTTCAAGAACCAAATTGGTTCAAGAATTTGAAATATATGTTATAAGATGGGGGTGGACCCCCAGAATAATAATAACTGCATCACAACTTGGATAAATTAACAAACACCATGCAAATGTGGCGTGGATAGACACTTGACTCCTTGATGATTATATCTCGATTTTGTTTCACGATTCCGTCCATTTTGTTGTCTACCCACGCCACATTTGCATGGTGTTTGTTAATTTATCCAAGTTGTGATGCAGTTATCTTTATTCTGGGGGTCCACCCCCATCTTATAACATATATTTCAACTTCTTGAACCAATTTGGTTCTTGAAAGTAGTTTAAGGATACCTAATATTTAATTGTAAATTTTGATCTCCCAACTTTCGTAAGTATCATGTAAAAAATCACTTCTACTATTTTCTCATTGTTAACTCCATTTCAGCCTTTTTGTACCGAACTGAAGATGAACATATATATGTTCAAAACATGTCTTATTAACTAGGACATAGTTCCTTTAGGAATGAAATATGTTGTGGAGATGACTTCGTGTTTTCTTTTTCAATAAAAGGAAAATGGTTGGTGCATATTTTCCGTTGGACCACCACTCTGTATACTCTCTGTTTGCCAAGATTCCTTTATTGGGTTTCTAAGGCAACAATAACAGCCCTCGTGGTATCAATTCAATGGGTGGATGATTATATTACTTGAATCACTGATTAGCTTCGTATCTTGTGTGTTCGATGAGATTCTTTGTTGAAATAGATATGATATAGATACTTCGAATATCTGTGTTCTTGGAAACCGGGTGTGAGGAATTCAGGGATGACCATGAGAACTGACACTACTAGGAATTTGTCGAGTGATATAATGTTTTTTTGGCTACAAGTGCCCGATTCGAAGAAACAGTTCTTCAGAGGTGGCATCCATAAACATCGTTGAGACACAAACATATTGTGCTCTGGCATCCGGGGGCCTGTTTCAAGAACGTACAAGTCTTGTAGCTACAAGAGAAACACAAAAAAAGGCGATGATTAATAAATGTTTTTACTCGTTTCTTACCTGCATTGTCCTTCTATTGTAGCTTCAAGACTTGTAATTTTATGAAACAGGCCCCATGGACAATTAGTCGCAATTAGCGCACTCGGAAAAATGTTCGATGAAGGGGGTATAAATGAATCAATAATTGAAAATGAATTGAAAAGTGCATCCTTAAACATATTTTGTTGAATATTCCTCTTTTTTCCCGGAAACAATGGAGTGAATTATGGTTTATATGTCAGAAGCGACTATCTGATAGTTCTACCGCTCCACAAAAAACATTTCGACTATCAAGCAGGTAAATTCACAATCAGTGCTATGTACACAATGTATCGTGGAGGGTAATGAAACCTGTGTAGCAAAATAAATGTCTCTGTGTGCCGTCGATATAAAGGGCCCTTTCGACAACACCTCGCACCCATCCATTGTCAGATCACTGGAGGGGCGAAACATTCTTACCACATGGGCCAAAGTTATGCTCAACCACATCAAAAACAAGCTGGACATGTCGTAAAGTATCCGAAAAGACATGGGGTTTGAGACCTAAATTGATCGACTGGTCATATCAAGCGATCATCGAATATATGGTTACATATGCGTCATTGGTATGGTGAGAAGAGAAAGAACAACTATATCCGCAAGTCAAATTGTAGAGAATGCAAAGACTCGCCTGTTTGTGAATCACAGGGACCCTTCGGTCGCGCCCCACATCAGCTGGAGTTGATAATGAATCTTCCACCGTTGCACATATGTGTGATGAAGAAGGCAGCAGTAACTACCTTGAGAATTATTCAGAGAGACATCAATCCGACTTCGTATAGTGAACGGTCACATGGAGAATGTGGACCTGATTCTATTAGAATCTATTAACAAATTCACAGATATTATGTCAATCAACACCACTTTGGGATGTAGTATGAACTGGTTTTTAATAACAGATGGACAAAGGGATGACAGGGCCAAAATTCAGGCTATCGACACTACTCGGAATCACCTTTCATCTTAAGGGTAGAGATTTCTGCTATAGATATTTCAAAGTGACCCAATGGGGGAACTCGCGGTGCAAATATCTGGTGTTTTCAGGCACAACCCTCTTGATTTTTTTTCACATTTATATTGCCCCCTGCTGAATACTCTCACGAGTGCACCCAAAAGACCAAGCCTTGTGCGGGCAAGGGCCGGGTTAGCAATTTTGTGTGCCGAAGCGCTCTAGTGTTACCGACTTTCACGGTAGTGCATTTGCTATTTGTGTTGAGAAACACAAAGACCCCATAGTGCTCGGTTGGTGTTTTCAATCCAGATATCCCACCTACTAGGATTGGTATCTGGGCAACTGAGGAATAATTGCCTATCGCACCGAGCCGATCAGAAATTTTCTGCCTCGACCGCGTTCATACCAGCAGTGAATTAGGCGAATTGAATATAAGGACCGCGCCTTAGACCCTTTGGCCACCAAGACCGACATGATCAGTTCATACTTTTTTATTATTATGTCGGTGAGATCAAAAATATTATTCATATATCATCAGTATGTGATTCGTATCTGAATATAGTTTTCAAAAAACACGATTTATCAATATCAAAAATACCGAGCAAAGCTCAGTCATACAGGTACTATCATACATTCTATCAGACAGCCAATTAACATTGATTGCTCTCAACTCATACCCTCGCGCGTCCAAACTGATTTGGTAGTGAAAATGTACCTTGAGAAAACTGGCAAGAAGGTATCAAGTTAATGTGTTTAACCAAGTCACGAGGGCTTCAGAGGAACTGATAGAGGTGATGTCCTTGCAAGAGAAGGAGTGAACATTTTTTCGCCTGAACCGGAACCTTTCTGTGGGGTTTCAAAATGTCATATGAAAGAGAAACTCTGTCGATAGGAACTTCATCAATTAGGACGTCACTGGAACATAGTTCCAAGACAAAGACAAGCGATACAGTCTATCAGCGCTTCTCCCAAAAAAATTGAACATCTCCTTGATTAAATAATGAGACAAAACATTTTTAGCTGTGCTGCTCACCAGGCACTGTCCATTGAGGTACCACTTCGAGGAGATTGGGCAAAGCTAATAGTGAGCAATTCCAATACTGCAGCAATGCCGCCAAAATTGCAAAACATCTGCCTTACGATTGCCGAGCTCTGTTATGCAAAGTACGCAAGTTCCTAGGTCAGGTAATATTGCTACCTTCCGACATAAACGAACGAGCCCCTAGAAATATGATTCGTTTCATCAGAAGCCTCAGCATCTGGCACCTCGAATAGATAAGGGTAATGTACAATAAATGTTACAGGACGCAGTACTGAGAGGCTCATTGCTCAACATACCCCCTACAATCATAATTGAAATGATAGATCATATTGGAATTATACTGATAAAATGTTTCTACGTAAATTATCACTATCAAAGTTATCTCAACAGCGTCAGTCTTCTCGGAAACATGTTCCAAAATACTGTTTGAAAGTCATTATTTATTATTTATTCGTTCGAAAATACCATTAATCACATTTATTTGTTAATACTCTGCGTGAATCAATATGAACGTGGGAATGGGGAAATATTTGTATCAGTGAAAATATACGGAATCATTTTGCGTTCGATTGAATTGTCAATGTTAGGTATATTTCTTGCAGTCAGATTATTCAATTCGTGAAGTTTATAAAAACAATATCGAAACTTGCCCTGGCTTCAATTGGTGTCTTCAATTTTCCCTACAAATTTTTCAGTCTAGCAAGACATCAAAACTGTTAGTTCGATCAGGTTCAATCAGGTCAACCACGTTATTCTAGCATTCATTGAAGAAATTTAAAGTATTTTTTTGGCAAATTGTCTTGTCCGTATTCCAGTCATGAACGGATTCTTTGCCTTCCGAGAATTTTGTCGTGATTGCTCTTCAAATATGTCACCAATCAATCATTCATTCTTTGACATTTCCATCACAGTTGGTTGATCCGACTGATACATGTTTTCTACTCCTTCTTTCTGTGTGATCTTGAAAGGCTCCCGAATCTCTGTTGCTTTCTCAGGGATCGTTCTCATATTATTAAAACCAGTCGAGCAACCTTCAGAAAACGAATTCGCATATCCTTTCTCTCAGTTCTCACAATGTTCTCTGAACATAAAATTTTTTTTTTGAAAGAGGAGAAGCAACTGCGCTTTTGGAAATCGCTTGTGAATTGTAAATCTGAATTGTGGCTTCATTTCATTTCCGTGAATTGAATCCAATGTGAATTAATTCTGTGTCGAGCTAAAACACTATACTCTTATGATACAGATTCTAAGCTTTCGATAATCTTCATTATCACCATCAGGGATGCTACAATATGGTAGAAAAGTGGTTAGATCCATAAAGAGAGATCAGCACATTCTGAAAAATTCTCCAATAAAAAAACAGATTTGAATCACTGAAGTGAGATTTCCTCAATAATAATAATTATAACAATAATATTAATAAGAGAAAGGGACCTACAGCAATCCCTCAGGGTGGTGGAGGAGTTCACGCATGCTGTCGGTATGGAATTCGGCATTGACAAATGTGCAATGGTTCATCTCAAAAGAGGACGATGGGAGGATTTTGCTGGGGATGCCCAACTCGTAGACTGAAGCATTCTACATCATTTGAATGCCACACCTATTTGGATGTGGAACAACAACACACCCAAGAAGTAGACTCTGTGAAAAATGCTCTACGTGGTAAGTATAGGCAGAAATTACGGCAGATCCGATCCTCAGAGTTGTCGGGCAGAAACAAATTTTTTTGCCACCAACATACTTGCCATTTCGATTCTACTCTACTTCTTCGGAGAAGTCAAATGGACTCAGGAAGAGTTGCGGCAACTCGACGTAAAGACTCGTAAAATGATGCATATGCAAAGAAGCATGCATCCCAAATCGTCCGTTTCACAGTTGTATCTCCTTCGACAACAAGGGGCCTTCTGAGTGTCTTCACAGCAGAATGGTACTGGAAGGAGCCTGTAGAATCATTAGCCGTTCGGATCCCCTACACTGCATGGTTTGAGACCATGAACAAACAGAAATCGGAGCCTTTTTATTCAAGGCAGCAAGGCGCGCTGCTGATGAACTTGGTATAGTCTTCGACACCGAGCGGATAAACCAACTCTCTGTCACCGAGTTGGAGCCCGCACGGAGAAAATCTCACATCAAAGCTGCAGAGAATGCTAATATGCTGCATACAGACAAGCCCATGCATGGAGTCTTCTTTAAGAACATTGAGGACCATGGCTTGTCTGTGAGGCTGACATTTGCCTTCCTCAAGTCAGGTGAGCTGAAGTCGCAGACTGAAGGGTTCATCATGGCGTGCCGAGACGATGTCTTCAACACCTTGTCTACTGGAGCCACGTGATGGGTATAGAGGTCCCTGATACTAGATGCAGGGCCTGCCGACAGGCGCTCGAGACTTTGATGCATTTGCTGTCATCTTGTGCAGTTTATGTGGTCTCGGCCCATATCCATCGCCTTAACGCGGCCTTACAAGTGCTACACTATTTTCTTCGGCACTCGTATGAAATAGACAGGACATCGGTACTGCCTTACGCTCCAGAGGATATTGAGTCCGTTGTGGAGAATGAAACGTGTCGAATTTTTTGGAACTTTTTATTCCCCACTCTCTGGTAAATACAAGCCAATAAACCTGATCTCTTCGACCCACGAAGTAAGACGATATTCGTTATTGAGTTTTCGGCCCCCGCCGAAACGAATATCGTTCGAAAAGAGGAGGAAAAACGGACAAAGTACCAGGATTTACTTTACGAACTCCGCAGGCTCCACCCGGACTATTCTGTTAAGTAAGTGGTTCTGATTATAGGTGTTCTCGGTGGTTCCAGACCGACGCTACTCTCGGAGCTCGAGATCATACCAGTATGCCGTAATGCGACAGAGATCTTGGCCGACCGCATGCAGAAGGCCGCTATCCTCGTTTCGTTGCGTCTGCTCAGGACTCACGATTCTCGGAGCCAGTTACCACTAACCCCGCGGTGCGGGGAATGGTCATTGGTTAATTATACTAGCGCGTTCGCCCACTGGGTCGTGGAGTACGAACCCGACTAGGCTTGTTGAAACGACAGATAGTAGTAATAGTCTTTATTGGAAAACAAAAATCAATAGTTTACCAAAAGGTGAAGTTCAAATCTGAAGTGCAGAAAACACAGCTTTGTTCTTCCACTTAACTATTTAATTTGTATGGATTTTCCCGAAGTGAGAGAAAATCATCAGATTTCCTCCACAAATTTTACAGTTCACAGATCGAATCTTTGAGGTATGTAGGCACATCACCAGACTTGTAATATTTTAGGCATTTTTCAGCGTACAAAACTCATTTTTAATCAGTTGTTAATAACCAACGCCATTTTTGAAAGCCATTCTTGATACTTCCGCTTGTTTTGCGTGTTTCCTAATCAAGGAACAACAGGTGGACTTCAAAAATCAAGTATCATTTCATTACATGGAATATTGTTTGTTTGGTAACGTCCCGACTTTATTGTCTCTATGCGTAGGTATGTTGTGTCAAAATTTCAATCATTCTGCCTTTTAACCTGATATACAGTCTAAGTTGTTTTGACTGATACTTTTTTATGAAACTAACAACTTTATTCATATTGTTGCATTCCTAATGATGGTAATAAAGATTATCGAAAGCTTGGAATTTCTGTTATAAGAGTACACTATTTTGACCTGTTGCATACCCGAATATATTATTATATTCCATCTTTTACATTTACATTTATCAAAGAGATGAAATATTCTATGAATATGGATATTTTCCGATATCACCGTGTATGCCAATCATACAGATAATTATGAAAAATCAAACATCATCGGAATAAAAGAAGTGAGGAAAGGGCTGAATAAATTTGTGGAACCCCGTAATATACGGAAAGGCGTCATGCTAACTCGTCGATATACGCGAGAATCCATGCTCGGTTTGAATTAACTGATGAGGTTTAGAACAGTTTCCGAACAATGGATCATATTAGTGAGTGCTTGTTTATGGGACACAGCCATGAGACATTTCGTCGGATTATAATTTGTCATTGGTAAGGGGTTCGGTAATTGTGGTTATCGATGATGTGAGGAGAATTACCGAACAGCACGAATAGAAAGGAAATCGTTATATACAAATCGAATCTGGAACGAAAATTGAGATTTTTTCATTTGAGCTTCGGACTTTTCGGAACTTGTGCATTCTCGAGAAAAAATTTGACATTTTTTCTATAGGTCATTGATCACTGAGTGGCGCCACAGTAAGAAAGAATGAGATGTTTGTGACGCAAGAAATAAATACAAAATCAGTCCTATTTTCAGACGTTATCATATTTTCACGACATCATAAAAAAACTTCTCCGAGCTTGTTTCGAGTCTTTTCAAGTCATATCTCACCTTGTTGAGGGGACCCAAAGTGAAAGCTTATTGAAGTAAGAAGCGTTTCTGAAAAACGTCAGACCGTGACAAATCATTTACGGCTCTAATCGAAGATTGATAATATCGAGTTTTCCTTTGAGAATATGAACTTCAACAATATTCGATATATTTCGAAATACTTGATAAAAAAAATCGACGGTGTAGTCTATAATTCATTGGGTCAACATCGTTACGAAGTTAATAAATAGGGATCTTGGACAAAAAATAATAATTAGTTCTCAAATATCTTCTATAACAAGGAAGGTATGAACGTTCCAAAATCGAAATTAGACAAAGAGGGCGACGTCATATTCTCATATAACTTCCACACCATACTCCATTCAGTAGTACAATTTTATATATTTCATCACAAACCTATAATAGGCTTCAAGTTCTACAAAATCGAGCAATGAGTGTGATATTGAGATGTGATAGGTGTGAGCGAATAAAGAATATGCGCGATAGACTTGAATGATTGAAAATCGAACAATTTTGAATATACCAAACAATCGTTTTTATTCATGAAATAAATACGAATTCTGCTCCTTATTTTAACGACGGCGACGTCTGGAAAAAATTCAATGAAACGCATAGTCATGCTACTGAAGGACGAAATAATTATATAGTGAACCAGAGTGACCTAAAATCAACGCGAAATCAAATCAAATCAAATTTCATTGAGTCCATATCCTATTACACAGAATAGATTATAGAGTCCGAGAAAAGTACCTAAGTGCTTTACCAAGTGGCGATTGTAAAATAACGCCAGTATATCACAAATTTACAGACAAAAAACACAAATATCATAAGTAGACGTTTGGGACGGATAATAGCAAAATAGAACAAACATATATACAAAGAAATAATATAGCATTACATTCGTACTTATTAAGTAAACCCTACATGAATATATACATACATTTATTATACGTTAAACAAACACACATATATACACACATATTCATCAGCTCATCAACACTCACAAACGTTATGGAAAAGTACCTGAAGTTTCTACAATACTGTTAAATGATTCTCAAATTCCTGCAAGCTGTAAAAACAGCCAACCATCAGGAGCTCTTTCAGCTTTCGTTTGAAGATTTCTAATCGACCAATGTCTTTCAACCAAGAAGGTAATTTGTTGTAAAGCCGGCTACCAGCAATGACCGGAGATTTTTTATGGAAAGAGTGATTTGCCATACTCGTCACAAGAGTGTCACTAAATTTGAGGAATTTTCTCTTATTTTCATAAATGTATGTCATTAATTTCAACATGTATACAGAGGTCACTGTCAGGATTTTTTTACTGCTGAATATGTCTCTTCAAGACGATCTCGATGGAATATCAAAGATTTTACGAATGATACGTTTTTGTAAAACGAATACCCGTTGTATATCTGAAGCCTGTCCCCATACCACAATGTTATATGCGATAGCTGAATAACCATCAATCAGAGATTGGACGTCTAGCATATTTTTCAGCGTAGATATCACGTAGTATGTAACATTAAATTTTTTACAAATACAAACCAGTTGAAATCATTCCTTTTTTCAAAGGAGATATCGAATATAATAAACTATGTTCATTGCATAAATTTTTCCTGATTTTTCAGGTGATTCAAAATATTATTGGATTTCAAGAGTTTCGAGACACAATATATATATATATATATATATATATATATATATATATATATACATATATTTATATATATATATTAATATATAACGTGTTAATGTTTTTTTTCTGTGATGGTGTAGGGAAAACGTTTTTAATGCAATTTCTTAGTACGAGTAAAAAGAATGGCATTGACAAAGATTTATTGGGACCCCATAAAAAAATTTCACGAATTCTAGTTACATAACAAGTACACAGCTCCGAAAAGAGAGAAAGGTATTTTAGCAAGTGCATTATCATTATAAAAATTCAAACGCAATGCCAGGAAGTTCAAAAATTGAAAGTGAAATGTGTATTGTATTATATTATTCGAATAAAATAAGCTATTATATAAATTCAAAAATTTTACATGAGGTTCGTTGAAAAAATACAATGGACTAGATTCTCTGGAAGATATACATACAAGCAATAAAATTCTAAACAATGGCCTTCATCTCAACAATCAAGATGATACAAATAGATTTTATATCCATCTATTCATAACCGTTTCAAATAATAATTGAAATATCCTTTTACAGTTGATAGTAGCCAAATAGTGTGTGGTAGCCTAGGCACATCAAGTGAATGTTTATGAGCTCCAAAGAAATGAATCAAATTTAAGGTAACAAAGAAAAACTTTAGTGGAAAATTGTATGAACTCAATCCATGAACAATTCCTCAACACATACAAAGAAAATAAACAGCCATATTCTGTCGGAAAAATAACATTATTAACAACTTAAGTGACCATACCATCGGATAAATAACCACAACACACGACTTTTTGTTGTGACCCTTATCGGTGAACCGAGTTTGTAAAGGAAACCATACACTAAAGAATGTCCGTTTCGAATGAAATAATTCTTGAAGAGATAAAGAAGAATAGGGAAGAATTCAAATTGCTTATCGAAGCTGTAGAAGTTAGACTAACTCTGAAACTAGAAGATCTAAATAGGAGACTGAACAAGGTGGAAAAGGAAAACGAACAAATAATTAATAAAATAGAGAATCTGGACAGAAAGTATAGAGAAAATAACATCATTATTTTTGGGTTGGAAACCAAAAATGAAGAATTAACAATAAACTACATAAAGAATCAAATAAAGAACCTAGTAGATGTTGATATTACTGAAAGTGACCTCAACAATTTCTATCCCCTTGGAAAAACCTCGGACCCTCCCATAAAAATCGAATTCACGTCATTCCTCAAGAAATCAGCTATACTGAGAAACGCAAAAAAATTGAAAGGAACCAAAATTTCCATAGCAAATGATTTAACAATCAAACAACGGCACCAAAGCAATATCTTGAGAAAGCACCTGATCCTGGCTAGAGTTAACAAAGAGGTCAACTGTTATATTAAAGGAAATCGACTTTTCGTAAATGGCATAAGTTATTCACCCGACGAATTGGAACATCAGGAAGAAACAGAAACCAAAATACATGAGAAGCCTCAAAGTGCTCCCGGTACACCAACAACGTCAGCGCCTAAAGAAAACGCAAAGCCAACCGCACCAATATCTAGGAATCCAAAACAAAATTCAAGCACTCCAGCTCAACAATCAACTGGAAAAATAACCAAGGAGGTGGGGGACAAATATAAAATGAAGACTCGCAACAATAGTACTAGTAAGAATAGTGTTTAGGAATTTTACTTTCTGTATCTCTTCTCTTCAACTCCCTACCATATCTTTCTTTTTTCTCAACTTTATATGTACATATTTTCAAGCTCTATTTACACACTGATGAAACGATGAACCAATATATAAGAGATGTGAAATATATACCCATAAATACTAAAGAACCCAGATCAATTTCTGACCTAAATAAACTTTTCACGAACAAAGAACCAAAATATTTGAAAATATTTCATCAAAATATAAGAAGCATATGGAAGAACTTAGATGAATTGAAAATTTACCTGAATCAATTAGACCACGACTATGACATTATAATATTAACTGAAACGTTCAACATACAAGATATTAATTTATTTCAATTGAATGATTACGAAATAACATACAGTGAAGGAAATATAAATAAGAATGATGGTGTTATTGTCTATATTCATAAATCATTGAACTATAGTAACGAAATAGTTAACATTGGGCCATGTAAATGCATTCAAACGCGAGTAAAGTCTAGTCATCTTAAAAAATTCCTTATAACATCTATATACCGACCGCCATCCATAAGCGCTGATGACTTCGTTGAGGAACTGCGGGAATACCTGAAACAAACAAAACGGGTATTGGTATGTGAAAATCATCTTATAGTTGGTGATATGAATATAAATTTAAAGGAAGACTCAAAATTAGTATCAAATTATCTGGACTTGATGGGAGAATACAATTTTGTCTCTTTAATCAACAAAGATACCCGAACTCAGGGTCATTCTTCCAGTTGCATAGACCACATGTTTTTTAGTAATACAATAAGTCTTGAAGAGGAAGTATGTAGTGCAACCTTCGATAACCATATAACTGATCACAAAGCTATTATGGCAAGTATCCCAGTAGTGAGAAATGAGAAAAAAATGAATACCGAACATCTCAGCAAACATGTGAATTACGAAAACTTGAGGCGAAGTATCCTTAGCTTTAATTGGAATCATTATTTTGTAATTGAAGACATAGACCGAAAAACTAACTATCTTATAGAAAAAATAAATTATTTCATCACAAAAAATACATTTATAAAAAAACAGAAACGAAACCAAACAAAACGTAAACAGTGGATAACACAAGGATTGATAAATTCTATAGAAAAAAGAAATAAATTACATTCTGATCACAAAAACGACCCCGACAATAAGACAATAAAAGAAGAGTACTTAAATTATAGGAAAATAACTGAAAAACTTATAAAAACAGAAAAATCTAACTTCTACAAAAAACAAATTAGCAGAAATAAAAATAACTCGAAAACTCTGTGGAATATCCTCAGAGAAGTCAGCACTACAAATAAAACTAAAAGTATCGAAGAAATACTTACCAGTGAGGGAATCACCCTGACAAATAAAGAGGACATTGCTGAAGAGTTCAACGAATTTTACTCGAAAGTAGGTGAATCATATGCCAGAAAAGTAATTAAACCAAATACTCCTATTCCAAAGATGAAGCGCCTCCCAAACTCTTTTTTTTTGACACCTGTAGACGAGAAAGAAATGATTGATATTATCAAATCACTAAAAACAACCAAGTCACCAGGAATAGACGGTATTAGAACAGATATACTAAAAGCAACAGGGAATGAACTAGGACCTCTTCTTGCTAGTCTCATAAATGACATTTTCAAAAAAGGGAAATGCCCAAAAGAATTTAAAAAATCAGTTGTCACACCTATATTTAAAAAAGGGTCAAAAAAAGAATTATCGAATTATAGACCAATCTCATTGATTACGATGTTCGCGAAATGCTTCGAGAAGGCTGTAAAGGCAAGACTTTCCAATTATCTGATCAAATATAATGTAATATCGAATAGACAATTCGGATTCCGAGAAGGGCTAACAACAGATGACGCTATCTCCACTCTAACCGGTAAAATTTATCAACTGCTTGATGAAAGCCAACCCGCCATCTGCGTATTCCTAGATCTAGCCAAGGCTTTTGATACAGTTGACCATACAAAGCTGTTGACGGTTCTGGAGAATGTAGGGATACGCGGTACAGCACTTAAACTTTTCGAGGATTACCTGAACGAACGGGAACAAGTAGGACGCATAAACAACCACTTAAGCCAACCTAGAAAAATGGACTACGGAGTACCGCAAGGTACTGTACTTGGACCAATTCTATTCTCTCTATATATAAATGACATCTTTTCCTTGGAAAGCACTGGAAATGTAATAAGTTTTGCAGATGATACAGCAATCCTATATACGGCCAAAACATGGAACGAACTCAAAACGAAAACTGAAATAGATCTCATCAAAATATTCGATTGGTTTCAACATAGGAAGCTAACAATTAACTATGAAAAAACAAATTTCGTGCCTTTCTCTAGTTATAAGAGCAATCTTCCCAACTTCACGACTCTAGACATAAATATAGCTTCTCAAAACATTATGATTCATGCTAAAAATGAACTCAAATATCTAGGAGTTACCATTGATTCGCATATGCGATGGGACATTCATATTAACGAAACCACAAAAACCTTGAGACCATTACTGTACAAATTTAAGTATTTCAGAAACATATTAGGAACCTCTCACCTCAAAATACTTTACTATGCACTGGTCGAATCACGATTAAGATACGGTATTCTTTCCTGGGGATCGGTAGCAGCAACACACCTAAAAAAATTAGAAATCCTTCAGAAAAGAATATTGAAAATAATATATAACAAACCTTATAAATATCCTACAAACGACCTGTTTGCGGAAACGCGAATTCTGGACATGCGTCAGATATACATATATATCTTAATCATTTATACTTACAAAAATAAACGAAGTTTACAGCATACAGAACATTCTCACGATACTAGGAGCAAATCGAAAAATATAGTGCAAACAAACTCTTGCAAAAAGTCGATAGGACAAAGATCCTTTTCTTACCTCTCCTGCAAAATTTTCAACGCATTACCCGATACGTACAAATCTTATATATTTCACATACAGTCGATAAGTTTACTAAAAAAAATTATAAAAAGTTACTTACATGAAACAGACAGACTTATGATGCACTCACTCGTGGAAGTTTAACATGATGTTGAAAATTACTTTCACTTATTAAATATTTCAACACAGCTAGATATATCTATTTTACGTATGTGTCTAGTCAGATTGTTTAATATATCTGTTTCAATTATTTCACTACAATCATTTTTGTTTTTTCCATAAAATACACTCATTTTATATATTTTATCACTCATTTTATACATTTTATGTTATTCACCTGATTCAAATATTGTATTTTCTGACCTATTTATCTCACTATGACTAATTTGTTTGTTTTCTGTATATTTGTACATTACATTTTATACATTCACACTATCACATTTATATATTTTATTATTTCCAACAAAACAACTACTCAGTTGATTTTATTTTTTAGCTCACTGTTTACCATATTATTCATATGAGATGTAGTTAAAGCCCCCATGATTTGATTTGCTAAGCTTTATATGACTCAATATTCAGGAAACCCATGCGCAACCCTAGGGTCCTCAATGGGTGCCCCTGATTATTTGGTTATATTTCATAAAAATGGGCAATATGTTCACCCCTTCATCATACACCCGCAGCCATGTAACTACGCAACTGCGGTTCATTCTCTTATTATTTGCAAATACTTTGTATTGTTTTATGTATATTCTTTTAAATGATGCAAATAAATTTATTATTATTATTATTATTATTTCCTTCCATAAAATCCTCCACTCAGATACATCTTCACAAAATCGCACTCACACTGTATAATCATGTTTTATGGTTCATCTTGACATAGGTCTGAATATGGTGACTGATATTTTCAGATCTCTGGACGTGTTCCTTATTTCGATCTCAATTCTTGTTCTGCCAAATTTCCTTTATATTATGCTCTCCATGTCACTGCCGTTTTCATATCTCATTGTCAATCTATCGCACATCTGCCAAACTTCAAATTTTATTTTCACGACATTGAAAATTCAAAAGAGTTCCTCGATACAGACATGACTTAGTAAACATAGTTGCACATCCAGGATAATCCTGCTCAGGATCAAACCATTCAGTGTTAAAGAATGTAAGAAAAATAATTATTTGAATATGGATTGAATTCCTACATGAGGATTATTTTCAGATAGGTATATATATAATCAATGTCTTTCATATAGTGCTGAGTATCTTTAATTAAAATCAATGTTGAGTTATCGTGAGAGATTGTTATCAATAGTTTTTTTTGAAATATATATAATTGGTCACTAGTAATCACGAGAAGAAAAATTTTTGATAACGGTTTTGATTTGTTAGCCGTGGTCTGCAGATTTTTGGGCCTTGCGTTTTATCTACAAGTGCGGTCGACATTGACAAAGGTGATGTGGTGATGGATAAAATGTCTTTCATTGCCGCTTTACGTTCACTGATACTGGAATTGAGTTTTTCTATATTTAAGGTTGCACCAGAGTTCCGACATGTACTTACCACTAACTCATCCTTCGGAATGATATGTCTACAAATAAGAATATTTGTTCTGAGTCAATGGACTTGTTTTGTTTTGCTGGAAGCCTCCCTATAGCTTGCAATTCAATGATCAGAATAATTTCCTATTCTGGCTTCATGAATGAAATTGAAGAAAACATCCGAACCTTCATGAAGCACAATACATTGCAAAATAAATATTTCTTGTTTGAAAGTCATTATTCAGTGGTGGAAGAATGTTTCTTCGTAGTTTTTTTGGGTTAAAAACATGCCTCAATTTGAAAAAATTAGGAATAAATATTGAAATCTATGCAAGTGTAGAAGGGCTATTCTATCCCGAAAAGTTGCTGCGTCGATTAAAAACAGTATCTTCTGATTCAAACACGTCCTATCAGTCAGCAACTTCTCGTATAACTTCCTGCGCTCACCCAAAGATATAATACCCAACGAATCACAAGGAATATATGAAACACCTTGTCGCCACTGCCCGAGAACATTCATAGGACAGACGAACCGACGAGTATCGAATAGGTCCTACGAGCATGAACTAGCAGTACGTAATTCAGACATGACCTCGACTCGCTCCAAACATCACCACGAACAGGACAAAAAATTGACTTCAAAAACGCGAAGACCATTGCCACAGCTAAAACACTCCAGTCCAGAATTATTTTCGACGCAGTATAATCTGAAAAACGTCCTCTATGCCTCAATAAACGAAACGACTCACAAAGGCTTCCAAATTCCTGGAAACCATTACTATCCCATCGAACAACTCCCTTAAGTAATCCTTTTGAAACCATACCTACATCGGGTCCGACTGCATGTTCAACAACGTTGGACTCTCATATAGTTATAAATACTATTGCTCTATCCACAAAACAACCGTCTTCACTTTGTCAGGATGGAAGTTTGGGGTTAAGGAGACTTAGACCTTCGGCACCAAGTCGCAAAGAAGTCTTGATAATGGCTCCAAAGTGGGAGCCGAAACGTCGACAGAAGAACGATTATATATATATAGATCGATCTAAGGAGTAGGCAGATTGAGACCTCAGAAAGAACTCGTGACGAGACCTGGGGAGTAGGCAGATTGAGGCCCCGGCGTCAAGTCACAAACCCTTGCCCCCTGTGACAACACCTGAGGAGTGGGCACATTTACCTCTTGAAAATGGCTCCAAAATCGGAGCCGAAACGTCGAGAACAAAACTCCAGACGCGGTTCAACCCGAACTCAACGACAACACACAACTGACCGCGGAAACCTATCCGAACACACATATATATAAATATATATATATATATATATATATATATATATATATATATATATATATATATATATATATATATATATATATATGTCTATATATAAAATCGTTCTTCTTGTACCTGTTGAAATACAAATGTCCTTAGTACAGCATGATAAATGCAGATTCCTCTAATTCTCCTTTACTTCCATTGCTGTCTTTTATATCATTCGATTGTTTTTCCATTCTAGTGTGTGATCTCCATCGGCAGTGAATATGTGTTCCGATAATTATGAAACAACTTGTTTCCAATCTTCCACAATCCGAGAGGTCTTAACGTTTCACCGATTTTCTTTAACCGCACGAACAAAGAATTTGATGAATACAATTTTTTTTTGTTTCCCTTGGGTCATTAATTTCAATATTAATTCAAAAATATTTTCAGATTGTGGTGTAGTAACCCAAAAAAATGACTAAAAAAAGATGTATTCATACTTTACAAACTATGTATAATTCAGTTGTGAGACATATTCTCTATGTAGATTAACCCCAAACATTTCATGATGTCCAGTATAAGCAAACCTTCTCAACCTGTCAGAAATTCAAGTTGCAAACATAAATTACATACTGTGGGACCGAACTTGGCACTGACGAACCCGATCCAGTTCGATGGAAATCCCGGTAAAATTATTAATACAATATTGTGTCGCCAAAATTTCTGGTCACCAAAATTACATCACGTTAATCGCTTCATTCAATGCTTTACGGTGGCTGCATGATTCGAAATCACTCAAGTTGACAATGATTGTCGATTATCGTTTGAACTGAATTTTTTTTTGAGTTTTCCAGTGTTTCTATATCCCAAATTTTTCACTGCTTTCGTTTGTTTATTTCCATTCTGCAAATATTGTTGATCGTTCAGGAAAATGTCCATCTTTGTGGGGAGAAGAAAGTTGTTAATGACTGATTTTTAACTCCTTCTCCTCCTAGTGAATACAAAATAATACAAAACTTCTATGAGAAGAGTAACACTTTTTTTGTCGTATTCTCCCTATAACCAAATGATGAAGAAAGATTCCGATGTGAGGTAGTAATAGAAACAAACCGAATATTATAACTATTTTTATCGTACCTGAAAATGATATCTATCTAAAAAACAAACATCGATATTTTCCTTCGGTGAAGATAATTCGCAACCTTATCGATAGAGTTTCATGTAGTCGGGGTACAACCAAGGTAGAGCAAACTTCAAAAATTGATAGTGAATGTTAAGTAGTATCTCCTGTCCCTTGATTCATGCTGTGTTCTTTGAACATTACAGAGCTTCCCTTTCGTGTGAATCTGCATATAAAAAAAGATTAAATTATTTACATCGTAGTAGAAGTCGAATGTCTATGGAGATTGAATCCACGAATGTTCGAAAAAAAAAATACATATATTAGTATGTCATTGACTTCTTTGATGAACTCGGTTAAATTACCCACCAACACATTAATAATTTCTGTCAAGAAATTATGAGTAACGGTTCAAGTCGATGATATTTTTTTACAGAACAGTAATGCATTTGTTTTAATTTCAACTCATGAAGTGGCAGTTTTCAAAATTGACTGAAATGTCGAAACACCTCCCATTTCATATTCATTTTCAGAATGGATAACTGTTTATCACTCAGTTACGGAAAGTAAAACATAAGCAATCACTATGGGCCAGTTTTTCAATACAAGGATAAATGAGTTATCTGTCAGATAGATGGAAGGAGAAAGGAAGTGCGCGTGGATAATATTTGGCACTGACAAGGAAAAAAACTGATGGTTATTTTAATCTGACAGATATCTTGCATTGAAAAACCGGTCCTAGTCGTACAATGGAATCAAACAGGAAATCTTTGGTTCGATGAATTGAAGTGGTGAATGATTCAAATATAACAGATATTTGCTGTCAAATTATCGGAGCAGTCGTATGAAACAAAACTTACCTCAACCTTTAATAATCTACTGAATTATGAGCACACTTTTCCTCTTCATTTAATAGTGCATACCAAAAACATAACAATTTCACAATGTTACAGAATAACTTCTTGCTTTATTCCATACATTGTCTCTTGCTTTTTATTCTGGGAAACATCTTGCATCATGAATTGCAGATAGGTTGTAATATTTTCAGTGATGATTTCCTTTTTCAACACTGAATGGTGACACGATACTTGAGAATTTTGATTCATTTTCGTTTTTGAAATAGTCGATAATTCCTTCTCGAATATCAGTTTCCATAAGAGTTTATGATAAACTTCTCATAGAATATACAATGTAGGGTGATTTTTGTCTTCGTTTGTGAACGTGTATCCCTTTTGATCACCGTTTCATATATTTCTCTCAGCAAACAATCAGTCAAAGGTCACGAACTTCTGAAAAATGTCAAGGGACATGATGAACAAAGTGCATTCTTGGGAAATATTGTGCAGTAGACAATTTTACCCTTTTAGAATTAAGAGGTGATATATTCAATTCAATACTGGAATGGAGCACGGTAGAAAAATTAATTTTTCCTCCGATTGACAACAAATTTTAATTCTGCTGACACATATCAATCACCAAACTATTACTTTTCCTGCCTAGGTAGCAAAGTAAGAACTTTACTGCCTAGGCAGAAAAGTTATTATTCTCAATGGGAATCGAGACTTTTCCGGCAACAAATTCAAGTCAATATTTTTGCCACAGCCCTTATTTCTAGAGGAGTAAGTACTTCTGAGTCGCTCTCACTGTCCATTATATAAATATACCGATATTTTGCCATAAAACTGTCAGAAGGACCACACACGTTTCTTATGGAAAATGGCTTTCCGTGAATTTGTCTGCCCACGTTGGGCGCCAATTTGCCACACACAAGTGAGTGACAGAAACAATTGCCAAGTTAGTGACAATTGGGTATGCTCGCGACTACGCTGCAGTGGAGAAGGGAGTGGTTCTTTCTCAAATAAATCAGAATATTTTAGTGCCAGGCGCCAGGTAGATGTGACTGCCACATACCCATTATGAATTAGTAATACTATACCTCATCTACCTAGGATGTATTCAAAATAAAAGACAACTATTTCGTAAAAATTGTGTCACCCTGTATTGCAAGAAAAAAATAGCTAACAGATGTTTACCAACTGGAATTTCCCAAAAATTACAATGTCCTAAATTTTACAGTGTCATTTCACAAATATTATATTCCTAAATTATGAAATACTGAAAATTCCCAAAAGGTCAAAATCCTAATTGACACTCAAATCAATTCAACCCAACTCAGTTTCAGATCAACGAATCTGTGGTAAAAATAACTCAATGCTTCAACCAATTACTGGTTCCCAACAATAATTCTTATGGACCAATATTCCATACTAAAATCCATAAATAAAATCCCTATAAACTTATATTATACGAAGAACCTTTATATGCAAGGTATGCTGCGCTTATGATCTTGGTAATTCTTGTTCGATTATACGAATTATCATGAAAACTCAAATAAGCTAGAGAATTCCGCAAAACGCAAAGTGTACACTGTGCCGATTACGTTACAAATGCATATAAGATGAATTGTAATACTAAAAACGCAGAGAATAATGAAATTCGGTTGTAAAAACTTGCGTGTCAGTCCAACTGCAGCCCTCAGCTTTGGTTGTTCGAGCAGTAGCTTCAGAAGTTACGAACAGTGGGAAACTACAGGAGTCTGGCAGCGTACAGACAGTAACATGATAACTCGTAGTACAGGAACATAGAATAAGGATGGTCCACAATAACTTCTAAGGCAGGTTCAGTATCGGTAGATGCATCGGCATACTATGCAACGAAGGTAAATTCCAAATTATTCCAAATTAGAGAGATACAACCTCCTCTGAATTATATCCTTAGTATCACTCTCAGTGATTGGGGTGATCCATACACCTTTGGTACCCCCAGAAGCACCCTAAAATAATAAAACGAATGTCACCAATGGCCTTCCGTTTCTGAATGCTAGGTAACCAACTACAAACCTTTTCTGGAGTCACAGCCTCGAAAACGATTTTAAAAGTCAATAATTGTGATGGAATATATCTGCTGTTACATGAGAGTCGACGATGTCCTGATGTCTCAAGAAAAGGGTACTGTGGTATGACGTGAAGTCTCAAAATCCCACCAATGTGGATTATTCCCAAGAAATAACACCCAAAATGGTTTCCAAACTTCTCCAAAAAGGGAATATAATTGAGCCCTAGCCGTTATGGTCCTTCAAATCGAAGATGAATCAATATTCAAATTAACAGGCTAGTGGCAGACTTTCACACAACCATTTCAAAAATATAACAGACGTCAACCAGGGCCGGGATTATGAAAATCCGATTCGTATCGAGTATACGATACGAACCGAAATACGGTTCGTAAGGTCGTAACCATTATAAACCAAGCGGCGAGATTACGAATCGAAACGAAACAGCCATGTTTTTCAAGTTAATTCATCCGATACGTCTTGAAAAAGTGGGAAAACTTCCGAGACCTAGGGAGCTATCGAATGTGTTCCGGATCAATTTTGAGGTTACCGACAGTGATTGCTCGTATCATGGGACGTCGTATCCAGTATGGATATAATATAAATAAGATATCTTACCATGGGAGATACTGGAGATAGTTATACCTACTTGAGGAAACTACACGACCATAGTCTTTTGTCTGAGATTAGTATTATTTGCTAAGTATTTTCGTAATAGCCCGCAACGTTATTGTCAATCACAGAATTTGGAAAAGTGTAAGTCGTAACAGGGTTATATAAAGTGTGTTAAAAAATAATTTGTACTTTTTATTTCAGAGAAAAGAAGGTTATCCAGGTTAAGCAACTAAAATGCTTCCCATTGTAAGAGATGTTCGTCGAAATAATGAAAGACGTCGCCAGAACCGAGATTTAATTGATACGAGGAGAGTTTTGAGAGACTCTCACAACCCTTTTTTACTTGCTGATGCAAGATTTCTAGAATTATTTCGATTGAATAAAGATTCAGTGCAAGAACTCGTACAATTAATACAGCCTCATTTGACAGAGCACCGTAATGTAAGAGGAATCACAATAATGCAAAAGTTACTTGTTGCTTTGCGTTTTTATGCTACTGGGGCATATCAGCGAGGACTTGGAGAAGAATATAATTTTGGCATGAGTCAAGCATCAGTACATTTTTGTATTCATGAAATTACCGATGTTATATCTGAACAGTTGGTTGGGAGATTTATTAAATTTCCAACAGATAGGCAGACAAGGAATACTTATAAAGTTCAATTTTTTGAAAAGTTTGGATTTCCAGGAACAATAGGGGCTATTGATGGGACACATGTAGCAATTTTGAAACCTTCTGTAGAGGACGAACATAATTTTTTCAACAGAAAGGGTAATTATCAGGGTTTTTGCATATTTACTTTCTATGTGATATATTTTGGGATGAAGATAGAAGTAATTAATTGGAAACTTTACTCATTTTGCTTGATGTTCAGAATTCATTTCTTCAAATCAAATTTTTGAAGGAAATGTCTGTTGTGTGCAAAAGCATAGTATATGCCCAAATATCTATTCCATAACTCACTATGCCTACAAAGAATATATTAATAAGCAATAAGTTTACCCACTAGCTAACAATATGTTTTGTTTTTCCAGGTTTTCATTCGGTCAACTGTCAAATTATTGTCAATGCCGACATGAAGATAATAAATTTATTTGCAAACTATGGCGGAGCCACCCATGACTCTTTTATATGGAGTAATTCCCAAATTAAAACATTTATGGAAAACAATTTGGAATATGGAGAACGGGCTTGGCTCATAGGTGACTCGGGATATCCTCAGAGCAGAATCTTGATGACACCGTTTCGAAACCCTCCCAACGGAAGTCCTGAATCCAGGTACAATAATGCTCACATAGGAGCGAGAAATATTGTTGAAAGATCAATAGGAGTCCTGAAGATGCGTTTCAGAAGTATCTTGAAAGAAAGAACAGCAAGATACGATCCACATTTTGTCACAAAAATCATTAAAACATGTTCTATATTACATAATATATGTATAGAAAATAATATTCCTGTACCAGCTGAAGTTGCACCAATGGATGATCAGCCACCTGCTGACATGGATATAAACAATATGGTGCATGAAGGCATGTTAGCAAGACAAAGTGTTGTTGACAGATATTTCAGAATTTAACTTTTTTGTCATTTCAAATATTGATATTTAGTTTTAGTTAGTTTGCTATACCTATCGAGAAATAAAATACTTTCATTTTGATATTGGTCTTTATTTTAATTTTTTCGACTCATTTGAAGATCCTTACAAAAACATAAATAGTGAATAACGATAAATAGTATATCCCTAATATATATATTCATATTACAACTATCATTTATAACAATATATATATATTGTCTCTTTCTAATGGTAAACTAGGTATATTATAATAACAAGTCTTTTGGTAATAAATATATCACAGACCAGGAAAAAAGAAAGTCTGATCACAGGTAGTTAAATGGTAAAGAATACACTATGGCACCTTATTGTGGTTTTGTTTTTAGGACATTTGATATATCCTTTAGAGTTGCGCTTATTTCAGTCAAGTTGATTCTAATAAGCCTCAATTCATCTATTGTTTCTTTGTACAGATTATTTTCAATGGTTTCAACGGATGATTTTCTTTGTTTTTTTTGTCCTCCAATATAACTGTGGTCATGTTCTGCATTCACACCTATAGACCGCTTCTGAAACACAAGTTACTCGTCAATTTATGATATAGCACTTTCGCACTAATATTTTTACCTGGTCCTGTAAGTTTAATACTCTCGGTGTCTCTGCAGCAGTGGATACAGTTGTAGTTGGAAGAGAAACACTCACTATTGGTGGTGAATGTACCATCTGTACAAAAATGAAAGTTGAAACCAAGAATGATATAAAATAGATAAAAAAAGAACTTACTTCAAACTGAAGACCACACTCCAGATTCCCCATTCCGGAAAATGATTTCCCCAATATTCCTATCACTCTTTTTTCGAATTCGTTCAATTTTTGTTGTGTAGGGGGGCCGCCACCAGTCTGGTTCATGTCTTTTTTATTGGCGGCAGATTTTTTTTTTACAATATACTTGATATCTGACCATGTCTGAAAAAAATAACACTTCAATTTTCCAGAATAAATTTTGATAGGTAAAGAAAGATAAGCTACTCAGTGCAGATTGGGTCACTAACTCTCGAGGAAGAGAGAACCTTGCATCTAACAGTAAAAAAAGTCCTCAAAATCATTGACATATATAAAACAATTCAATTTCTTCTCAAGGCTGGTTTAGTGAACTCATAATGCATTACTTAATAGATGATGCATAACTCAAATTAGGGAAAATCACATCTATCAGCTGAGAATTGACACATATTTTATTAGAAATATTATTCAAGTGACCAAAATGAATGTTTTCAATTGGGAGATGTAACTTTACATTATTTGAGTTATGCCTAATGCACTATTTCTTCAATCCATTCCCCTTGATGAAATAGTTGAAAAACTCACTTTCTGCCACTTTTCGATGGATTTGCATCCAAAACCTAACCCATTTAACTGCTGGGCGAGATCTTCCCAAAGTTTTCTTTGGGTGCTCTTTCCCGAAGGACCCATAAATTGTCCTCTGGCGAATTCAGGATGATTTTCCATGAATGATATAATAACATTCCAATGTTGGTCGTTTATCTTGAATGTCATCTAAAAAATTCGAATAATTGAAAATATGTTTCACATACTGTCCATGTTGAGGAATTTGATTATCGCTATCAATATTATATAATATATATAATTATATTCACCTTATAAAACGAATATAATCTTCAATTGTCTTTGAATTAATGCAGACCGAATTAAAATAACACCACAAGAAAATACCGAAAATGAAAATATATACACCAGACGCAGTGTTGCCAATGACATATCAAATCTACCAAATGCCCATACTCCATACCACCCAAACAAAATATCCGATTTTACCCGCGCACTATTTCAAAATACCCGCATTTTACCCCCTTCTCAAGCTGAGGGTTTCAAAACTATTTTCTTTCCCCACAAACACTTGAAATGTTTCTACAGGGATGACAGAATGATGTGTACCATCGATAAGAAGATACTACAAAAATGAAGTTTTATTTCACAACATTATTGGGAATTCGAATTGAGATCGCATCGCCACATTCAAGAAAACTTCAACTAATAAGCACCACTTTGACAACTATTGCTTTTTAATGTTAGGACTTTGGCATTGTTTAAAAATGATAAACCTTACAATTTTGTGAGCGACCACTACAGTTTTTAGAGTTTTTTTACTTTTTATGTGAACGTTAACTATGAATTACAAACATTAGTAATAATTTTAATCATATTTCAAAATCTCAAAATAGTATCGCGGCGCAATTTTAACCAATTCTTCAACTGATAACTTTTCACCAGCACCAGAGGGCGTATCGCTTATCTTGAAATCCCAATTTCCAATGTTATTCCATTCCTCTCCAAAGGCAAAGTAGTGTTGCTGTGTCCTTATAACCTTTCATGAAAGCGTTTTTTAACATTTTGTCGAGATCTTGAAATTGCCCTCATTTCACCCGCAAAATCCAAATACCAGCAAAAATACCCACACAACTCCAAAATACCCGTAATCTGGGCAATTACCACCAATCGGCAACGCTGCAGACGAACATATAATGGCACATCCGAACTTCGGAAACTTTGATACGATTCGAATACCGATTACTCGAAAACATGGCGGTTTCGGTTCGTATCGGATTTTCATAATCCCGGCCCAGTCTCAATTCCGTCAAGTGTCACTCCAGATGACAGACCTAACATTCATCACGAACAACCATCGCGACCTTATCCAACCTAATGCCAGATAATAATTATTAGCAAACCTAATGCCAAACAATAATTATTACCCATTCTACTAGACTGACGTTTTTGAAGAATATCTTATTTCTTCATGGTCTTGCAGCTTTGTACCGCTCGTTGGTAGACACCACCTTTGCGAAGTGACATCTGTCAAATATCAACCACATTACTCCCAATGCATCTGTCAATAGTCCAATCATAACCAACAATTCAAAATTCAACAGCACAAAATGTAAACAATTGCTGAAAGGATGAGAATAACAATGATTGTTCCTGATTGAAGGTAATGAGTGATGATTGAGAAGACTGATGAGATTTTTAGAGTATGGTAGTTACACAGGTAGCATGAGCAAAAGGTACATTTATTCATCCAATCTCAAGAACAGACCAAAATAACTCAACTTGCAAATTTATAGGAGACAATGTGAAGGCAGACTGACTACAGTTACCAGCAGGTGTTCGTCTCAACCTGGTATTCAACTCTATTTCCTTAATCTGAATATCCGAGGCTATATTACTATAACACATTAAGGAAGAGGTCGAAATATCCAAGGATCCTACTAGCCTTCAGCTTTCTCCTCACAAGGATACTAACCTATAGATACCCAGACCAATCGTGACATTCTGATGTCCTTCGAGATAATCTTGATTCCCACCATATTCGCAAGAGTTGAGTTGAAACGTCAGAGCTGACAAGAACCATGAAAAAGTGAGGTAATTTTGATACTTCAACAGGCTATGTATCTGAAGAATAGTCTCTCAGAATCAGAATAATATATGACACTATTTATATATGAAATTACCGTTACATGGTGTAGATCTCGATGCTCTGATCGAAAGTGTCCATGGACACAGACTCCAAAAATGGACAGTTTTCAAGATATGGCTTTATCAATATCAATTTTTTACATTTTTGTGGATTTTGGCACATAATCAGGTCCCACTTACACTTAGGAAAAACGGCATTTATTGGATTTCGGTGCAGAAAATGATTGAAACATAGTTCTTTTTTCGTTTTAGAAACAACGATTTGAATAAATTGTCATACACTGCTCGTCACTGACGATGTAACTGGACTATTTTTTTAGAATTTTATATTCCGAAAAAAACTTCTGAATAGCTATAGGTATCACAGAAATACATATATTCGACATATTCCAATTGAGACATGAAAAAAAAATAATATTCGGTGAACACTTTATGAACTGAATATTAAATATATATTTTTTTTTAATATTTTTCTACTCGCAAGAGAAATAGTGGAGAATGCAAGATGAGCATATAAAAAATCGTATTTATAATGTTTGCTGACTAGATAAATACTCGTATCGAATGGAGTTTTTTTATACCGAGTGTTATATATCAATAATAGTAACAAGGGAATACATACCCAATAATCATTACTAATCGTTAATTGAGCCGTTAAGGCAAACGGATCCGTGAAAATGTCTAAATATTCGATACGATATAGATCTCGATGCACTGTTCGAGTGTCTATTACTGCAGACTACAAAAATGGACAGTTTTCAAGATATGACACTATCAATATTCGATTTCCTTCATTTTTTAGATTGTGGCTCATAGTCGCTCCACTGTTATACTCAACAATAACGAGATTTTATTCATTTTTGTGCAGGAATCGACTAAAAACAATTGTTTATTGGTTTCAGATTGACCCTTTTGAAAAAATGTATTAACACTGCTCGTCACTGACGATGTAGCTGGGCTATCATTCTCAACTTTTGTATTTCCGTATTCGTATAAACAGAACTTTCCAATTTCTCTAGTTATCACAAATATACTTACATTCAACACAATTCGAATGGTGCATTTGGGAAAATAATAGTTGACAAGCTCTAAATCTGATTTGAATTTTTTTATACTCTCCTGACCTTCAAGAAAATAGTAAAAAACGCAAAATGAGCATCTAGCAAATCGTATTCATGATGTACGCGGACGAGATGAATACTAGTATCGAATGTAGTTTATTTATACCGAGTGTTAAATATCAAGAGTTTCACGGACATCAACTACAGAGCACAGAGTCAAGACACAAAAATCTGACAGTGATCATCTTTACAGAAGTAAAATGTAGGTGCATTCGCTGAATAGTGAGCTCGAAAAAAAATGTACGGTATGAATAAAATCTGGTAGAGTACTATATAATGATGTGGTTGCTGTTGTATCTTATTCTATTTGTGAGCTATCAAACTATAATTACTATGACATATACAGTTCCATAGCAACCAACCATTCCAACACTAGCGATTTCTTTCAAATTCGTTTTGATCCATCACTACAGGAGAAATAAAAAATCGTGAGAATTGTAATAATTTGCAAATATAATATCCTACATATATCATTATAATCAATCGGACTGCCTTAGCTGAGTTTCTGGCCTTGCTAGGCTCTGTTATGAACTATCGGCCGCGGCAGTCAATCTACTACTTTGCTGTCTAATAAAACTAATAATTATTGTATCATTAACTCAGTCAAATCACGTTCGTTATACTAAATTTATCTTTTTCTAACTGGTTACAAGAATAGTTATTTCCTAACAGTTATTCCTCGCTGCCTAACTACCACTAGCTTAATGGAAATGCTGGCGTTTTCCTTCAAAGAACTTGTCAGAAATGTCAATATTAACGATCGATTTTCAGATAAAAAAATTTGTTTCGAATGTTATTCCAGACAGTATTTTTCATTTGAACGTTTATGTATCATGAAAAACAATACCTCATTTCGAGTGAAATATCTTGTTTTCGAATTCCACGATTGGACCGAAACACACTTTTTGTCTGTTTCAGATTCTATCCGGTATCTCGTAATATAGGTATTTGCTTCGAAATATATCGGGTTATTGCTGTTTTATGGAGTCCATAAATTTTCCGTTCACTCGAATACTCCGAAGTCACGTGATACCTGATCTTCGCGATTGCGTTCAATTTCCGAGAATCGAGATCTGTTATGTCAGATCTGTGGCTTTTAGAGCGGAGATCGATCCTCACATAACAGTAAGCTGACATTCGATGAAGGAATAAAAATAATAATGGCCCTATCAAACGGCAATCAACTGGTATCATCTTCCGGAACTTTTGACTACTCCATGGCATTCTTCATCATAAAAGACTGGGCAATTCACGGGGAAGATATCGGAGTCATTGAGTATTGTAATAAATATTACAATACTCAATATTACAATACTCAATAAATATTACATTATATTCAACCTGCATATATATATATATATATATATATATATATATATATATATATATATATATATATATATATGCAGGTTGAACCGCGTCTGGAGTTTGGATTTTGGAGCCATTTTCAAGAGGTAAATGTGACTTCACGCTGAGGTCTCAATCTGCCTACTCCTCAGGTGTTGTCAGAGGGGGCAAGGATTTGTTACTTGAGGCCCCGGCGTCGAGTTTATTCAAATGAACAACTTTGGATATTCTCTACACTCAGAAATAATGTGGTGCCACCGTCAACAAAGGAGATAAATTCACAAAAAATACTCGATTCGATAAAGTCTTCATTCAAGGAAAAGTTTGCTAATTAAGTTTGTTTCAAAATCCGTTCATGTTGAACCTTTAAATTTAACTATGTATTCACTCAAGTGAAGCAAAAAGGTAAATTTTGTTTATATTTTCAAAATCATAGTAAAGTATTAACACTTTTGAAGAAATCCAGAAACGATTGCAAAATTAATTCTAAATCAAAATTTCCACAATTGGCAAAAATATTCAAGGAAAGTTATAGCATATAGTTATACACAACATTAAATTTTTCAAACCTTACCTTCTCATCACCAAACAAGAAATAGAACAGAGGTAAGCTTTGGAGGATATGGTGAGGAATTCCTACTCTTTAAAATTTACACGTGTTGACCTCGATTGGCAAACTCGTGGCAGGAAATTTGGCAATCTTTACGACTTCTTTATGGCATATTTTGAAGGCAATTAAACTCAATGGGGACAGATGTTCAGAGCACTTGCTGAAGCTTGCGTAATTCGCAACTCACAAAGAATGTTCTTTGTTCGAGGGGGGTATAAAAGCTTTCGCACTTGCGAATTCAAGATAGTATTCCAGTATCATAGTATTGGAATAGATTGTTATGGAAAGAGTAATACAGTAACAGTAATATAATATAGTAACAAACGCTAGAAGTGCTAAACGTTAATCTGAAGTGTACCCAGAATCGCTCCTCAAAATGTGTAAGTCTAAGCCGTTAAAGCCGAAGCGATGATCTGATTATTTATGTACCATGTCTGTACGAGAATGTAATGAACGAAATTATGTGAGTTCTATTGACTTGTCGACGTATTTTGTATTACGGAATCATCGATTTTTGCCTTATGTTTCCCCTGCTTTATTTGTTGAATGTTCGAGATGCCGCTCATCCTAAACAAATTAAAAACTGTTGAAAATTCCGCCAAATGTTATTATTTCCACCAAGAATTCACGAACTAAAAATAATCATGTTCGACTGGGTATTTAACATCTCAAGGACCGCTCGCCTTTTTGCCAACCAACTATACCCGGTCGTCACAATAATGAAATAGCTATTGGTACTCTGTAAAAACCCTCTATTACCCCGCCAAATCTATAGATGATCTTCAAAACTCATTGTCAATCATAACAACAAATTTCGTTAATGTTGTTTGCTTGGGTGATACAAATGAATATAGATCTCCTAAATGTTACATGCTCGGTTAGTAGAAGTATCTTGTACTTCAAACATCAACCATAACCAAATTATTGATCAACCAACACAATTTGAACTAACTAGTATGAAACTAGTTCATGTCATTTTTTTTCACATCATTTCAAAGTGAACGATGTTGACGTGTGTATGTTCCTCATTCACAAACCACTGTTTGGTCACGTGTACGATACGCACCACCAAGCAGAAAATCCTACCCAAAATGAATACTTATTCAGAGATTCTGAAAAATTCAATCATGACTATTTCCTACGTGATCCTTCACTGAATTTCGATCAAATTTTGTATGAAGATGATATTGATGAGAAGGCTCACAAACGCAATGAATTGAACGTGGATATATTCGAATCCCATGTTAGAAATTGCTGATGGAACTACGGTATTAGGCCCTTTCAACATATAAAAAAAAGAGCTGCATCTGAATAATTCAGAAATCTCACGAATTGAAAACTATTACAGAAGAGAAAAAAGCATATTTGAGGTATGAAGTTCACAGAAATCGAAATGATCAAAAAGAAATATGGAAGGATTTACGATGTTGCGTATTCCATCTGTACAACAAAACTAAACCACTATATTTCAGTTTTTGAATAACAAATGACATCTTACTTAACATATTCACAGACAACTACTCAAGCTACGTTCACAAAATTTTTTCTACAGAGTGAGCTTAGAGGGTTAACCACTTTTTTCGTTCTAGTTGTTAATTGGTTTTGTAACCTCTATACTATTGAACAGTCATTGAGCTGGCGAAAAACCAGTGACCGTGCATGGGGTGGTACGGTGCGAGAACAGAAAATTCAGCAACTTTCGTGTTTTCCGTAGAAACTTTACTTGATTCACAAAATGAATTTCTTTCTATGGCCCCTTTTCACTGTCTCTCATCGATTCCATTAGATTGTGGGTGGTTCGGAGGAGATTTCAGGGGTGGATCCCATCACTCTGCCAGAATGCATTGAAATCTGAGCCGTTTTCTGAAACTAGTTCAACCGGCAAACCAAATATAGATTATGAACTTTTCTTGCATTTGTTGCCCTATATATTATTTTAACATCTGTCCGTTCAGACCTAATGTCAACAAGTCCTAAGAATCTTTGATTATTTTTATGGAAGAAGTTGATATGAGTTCTATGAAAACTGAACGGCGCTGAGTGCCAAGATGATGAACTACCACTGTTACTGAAATGATGGGTTTACTGACAGATTTTACATAACTGAATGAGTTTTTCAATATCTTTGTTCAAGCCCGGCCACCGGCAGTGAGACCTTATTAACATTTTAGATCTCACCACACCTATATGTTGTTCATGGAATAAGGTCGATACTACTACTTTCGTCCCTCAGATGACACAATCCTGTTCCAAAACTAGTCCATGTCTTCACTTGGGATAAGGCTCCAGTTTTCGATGTGATTTGGCCACCCAGAAAGGGCCAAATCAATGCGGCACAATTTCAATTATTGTGAGAAATACTCATTTTTGCATGTTTTGGAGTGTGGTTGTAGAAAAAAAAATATTGTAATACGATCCGTGGATCATTAGACTGGTTTTCTGCAAAATCCAACTTTGATGCAATGATTTCACTCAACAAATCAATATTATCAATGTCTGATTCACCACTTGAATCATATTTGAACCTCAGATTTGAATCTTTACAGTGTTTCATCAACTCATCACTGGAGTAATCGAATAATTCAACGCTAAAAAAGGAAAACACATCAATAAATGTTTGTGAATTTTCGAATCTACCTTTGAAGAAGTTATCGTCTGATGTAAGATTCTAAAAAAACTCTATAATTGTCTTTGGGGTCTACTAGAACTTCATCATTTTATGTTCATATTGAAATTGAGTTTTTTTTTTTAAGAATGGTATCAATTGGTGGGAAATCTGTTTCAACATTGAGTTCGTAAGCCACGGAAGCTTCTGCTATCACAATTTCAAAGTGTTAATCGGTGGTGCGATATTCTGTGAGCAATTCATTTTCGATGTGAACGTGAAGATTGCGCCTCGCGCCAGTAGTTTTTTTTTTGTTGTTTCTTTATGTTGTAGGTGGGGTAGCTATTTATTATGAAAATGACTTCAAGTATTACGTGATGAGCCCCTCGATTTGCCGTCCCCTTAGACGTACCGCCCACGTGCAGCACACGTCTATCACGCCCGCTTACGGCGGGCCTGAGTAATCTAAATGAAAAGTTTTCCATTATAGTTTGAAATACACCTGGGGTTGCTCTTATACTGTAGGTGAGTTAATTGAAAGTGAATGAGCCTACATGTGTTTTGATTGATATTAACGGTTTGGAGTGTTCACTTACTCGAGGAAAGAGACGAAAGAAGAACAAGATTGTTTCAAAACGATATTTTTTTTTGTAATCCACACATATCCTAAATGATTTTTTTCCTTCTTTCTGTACTACTACAATAGGGTTTGACTCACTTTCGACGAGACACCGGCTCCTTTCGTCCCTAACAACTCTTTCTCTACCCTAGGTTTCAAGACATGAGACATCTCATATGCTCTTTGAGAAATAGGCTTGGCTTTCCCGTTGAGCTTGGAATCGACCCTGAACTTATCACTGTATGAATTTGGATCATCTCTGAGAACATTAGGAAACCTTGATTCAATTTACATTAAATTGGTAAGAAGCTCCAGTCTTGGCCACCTCAAGAATTTTTTCATTATATTCGTCTCTCTCGCTTGGGAATAAATTTGAAATGATCCATGGAATCGATTCCATTTGGTGATTCTGTCTAACAATTTCTGTCGAATGGAAAATCTCAGATCAGAAGCGGATAATATGTATCGGATTCCGAGGAACAGTCGATAAAGTTTTCCTTCAGGAGAAAAAAGAAAACAAATGAGGTCAAGACCCTTATATGTTCGGATTTATTTCAACAGCAAATAAGTCGATTATAGAACCCCATTTGTTCCGGGGAGATTTCGAACCTCTTTCCCGAAAAATTCCCGTTTGATTCACTCCGAAGGAAAACAACAATAACAAAGAATTCAGCTCGCAAACTCGAGCTTTGTGTTCTCGAAGTTCGTTTGTCTAAGTGAAATTCCCTCTGTCTTTCCGTCGAAACCCACCCCCTCCGTGTCCACTTCGACCTCCTCAAGCCTGAAATAACGACATAAATCCCGGGCCGAAACGTCAGCTCAGAAAAGAATGCGACAAATCCGCAGAAAATAATATCACACGAAGTATTGCGCCCCTTGTTGACTACCGGAAAACTTCCGGGAAATGAATGATGTAATAAGTGATCCGAGATCTTATTACGTTTTTCCGAACGTTGTCTGGAACTCGGGATGATACCAATAATTCTTCGGCGCTATCGAAGAGCTCCGTGATATACTGAAAGCTAATTTGTCAACGATAGGGATCGGCGATTGTGCTTATTGATATTGATTGCGCAAACTGGATTGTAATTGAAATCGCGGGGATGCATCCAAGAAGCGGGATCCACAATGCGGGAATCGCTTCTGGCGTTGAGAGATGCTATTGGATGCGGTAAGTTCGAGCGAAATTCCGTTTTTGACGCGACGGCTTTCCGGGGAAATATGGGGTGGTTGTTCATTGTTCGAAGCCACTGGAGATATGTCCTCAGGCAATTACCTGAGACCATATTTTCAATTGGGATGAATGGATTTATAGATTATTTATCAGGGGTAACCACACATGGAAAAATATGGACTTGAAATCGAACAGATTTCAACTGGTTTTCGATTCATAATTCTCGGTCGACATAATTTGCATAATAATAATAACAACTAAAATTACAAACACTTCTGCCTCAAATATATTCAAATTCTGACAGTAACTTATTCGATGAGAGGTGTTTCTGGAACTCATCATTTACTAATATGACGCTATAAGTTTAAAACACGATTGAATTTTCACAGAATTTATTGTCTTGGCGACATTTTTCAATACACTCTATCTTTTTCAAGCGGATGTAGCATAACATTAATTTATTCTTCGCTGAAAGATCCTTGAATACATTTCTGATCCATAAATATAATTAGGGTCTACTATAATTAACCCTTATTCCTAGAACCATACCACTTATATAAAGTGACAACAACATGTATATACATAGAAATTTCAAAACATAGCTACCACTTAACTAATTGAATATGTTTAACAAAGAAGAACTGTTGGGGACCAATAAAAAATTTGAAATTTTTAGTTTATTGATATCCAAAAATTCTAAATAATTAAGCCTATTTTTAACATGAAGAATTTCGAAATTTTCATCAAATTCGAAATTCTTCGTGTTGAAAATAAGGGCATTAGGCCTAATTATTCAGGATTTTTGCCCCTTGGGCACTGGACAAAAGAAGCCCCAGTAGTTTTAATTGGTCATTTCCAATAGTAAATGAAAACAAGAGAAGAGTAAAGTTAAAATTTCTTCTCATATCAGTATATAATTTTTCACTTGAGTATAATGAGCATCACGGCTTGATAATATTATATTGTTCACCCCGTAGGAGTAGCCTCATATTCCTGGATGACTATGAAGAGTACTTGTCGTGGAGTGAACCCAGACAAGCAACACGGTATCCGGGAATATGGCAACGAGGTATACATTTTTCGCATTCAGAATATTCAATACAAAAATTGGTATCTCATTCAGATATGTGATGAACTCGGCTGAAGCAATCACCAACATATCAATCATTGCTGTCAAGAAATTCTAAGTGACAGGTCGAGTCAACTGTGAGGTTCAATTTTTTTTACGATTATAACATAAAATGCTCTATTTCAACCGCCCTTGACTTCATTGTGTAACACTTGTAGTATTAGATCTTCCTTGGAATGTCAAATTTCGAGCAATGACATCTCTATTTACTCATTTGAATGTACCTGAATGGTAATTTTGAATGGCATTGAATTTGGAGTTCATATTATTTGTATAACCATTTTTCAATTATCTATTATAGCTGTATAGTAGAAGATCCGAACCTAAATCGACCTTCACCGAGCTGATAATAGAATGAAACATATTTTATAAAAATTTTAGTATATTAGAAAATGAATTAAAAATGGGTTTGCTAAAAAAATCCTGGACAGATGATTTTTAATTATTTTTCGAAAAATAATTTTTTATAAAATTTTGAAACATCAAGTTAATAAAAAAAATTTATCCTGACAAAGTATAGAACGTATAGAACGTGCAGCCGTTGGGTTGTCTATTATTTACCTATTTTAGTTTTATATCAAATATATTTGGTTGTTATGTAATTAATCAATTTTTTTTGCAACTCAAATGTCAGTGGCTCCAAAAAAATGCGCACGGTTTACTATATGGACGGGGGCAGAGGTACCTCTACCCTCCATAGTTTACTTACTGAGCATGCGCACTTCCTAATATTCAGGGTCCCATCCCGAGCGACTGCGATGTTGGGTCTTTTATTATTATACGGTATACTTACCTCGGATCTCTCTGTCATACATTTCCGAGCGCGTTCAAATTGAAATCTTTAATATTCGCAAACCCCTAGTGGGACCAATTTCTTTGCAGACAACCTTATATCAACGTGTTCACAATGAAACAGCGCTTATGGTGATATAAACTTTTTTCTATTTCCAAATCAAGTGAAAGTAACTGGCATCGACATACCTTTTATACCTGACAACCCAGTTGTTCGGCCAGGTGAATAACAGACAACCCAACGGCTGCACATTCTATACGTTCCATACTTTATGTCAGGATAAAATTTTCTTATTATCCTGATGTTGCAAATTTTTTTTTAAAATCATTTTTGAAAAATTATCAAAAATAGTCTGTCCAGGATTTTTTCAGCAAACCCATTTTCAATATATTTTGTAATATACTAAAATCATTATAAAATATGTTTTATTCCATTATCAGCTCGGTGAAGGTCGATTTAGGTTCGGATCTTAGACTAGTAGGAGGAGTAAAGTGTATAACTCTCATGGAATGTTAATTTCCAACTAGTAACTTCAAACTTGTAGGAAATGATTCCTTGCCCGTCAAACAATATTGTTACGATATTTCCTTGGGTTCGTTGATTAAAACTCTAAACAGCATTAAACTACTTTTATTACAACTCAACTCCTCATCACAACACAATACAATCACTTAAATCGCTCCGCTAACTATCCAACGCTCTGTACTGAACACTCTGATAATAGAAATTCTACACTTCGACTTCTGCACTTAGCAATAACAAAGCTCTCTCCACTGAGCAATAAACTCTGCTTACTATCTCTGGGAATAAACTCTCAATAACTGTTCAATAACTGTGAATAAAACTCCCTCCAAATAACTCTGTATGAATAACTAACTTCGTCGCGATGAAGTGTCTGCTGTCTGCTTATATATACCTGCGTATACCTATGGAGAATCTTCGAGAGAAGCCTCGATGATGTGTATCGAATTATCCACGCGAATTACGAGTTCCTGGAAAAGTGACGTTCGCTCTTCGACCCCTTATATTATTCTGCGTTTATTAGGGACAGAGTCGGCGCTAGGATATTTCGTAACAATATACTATTTTCTACGGCTGTTGAAAGTGTATACATCGTTAAGGTTTTTTTTGAACACTATGACACTTCATTCACTGCCATCACCTACGCCCATTACCCACATCCATTACGCACTGCCGGCATAAACTGCCACGACCTTACTCACTCCTATTACCCACGGCGGTATAAGGTGCTTTAGGTGTGCGTGAATACGACAATTCGTATATATTTCCGGCAACCACTTCATCCAAATATGATTCTTCAGCCATGGTGACTAGTTTTCAATTACATAAAAGAATCATAATATCTATCCACACCTAATATCAATAGCCGTAGAAACAGTAAGCAACTCGCCCGAAATAATAATTTCCCCTCTTGTATCACATACAGCAAAATCCATACTCGTGAGTTATGAACATCATTCCGTGCTTGTCCCATATTTTACTATTCCCTACAGTACACTAATGAATTTTTCCAACTCCTTACCAAACGGATGAGATGGCGATTCCAGTCAACAGAATGGAGATGATCTCCTATCCACACAAGGTGGGATATGAATTCCACCAATCAGAAAGAAAAAAAATCGAAAAGTCACAATTCTGATGTCCACCTACAAACATGATATCCAAGTTGTTTCATTCAAGCATAAATAAATGTACTTATATCTGAAATATTTTCAAGTTTATTGAGTCAAGTTTGGATTGTCACAATTGATGTTTTTTATGTAGAGTTGAAGAACTTACATCTACTCTTCAAGTCCAAGTGGCCTATTGGTTAGAGCGTCAGTCCTCTGAGACGATTCACTTTATAGTCGTGGGTTCAAGTTTCACCAAAACTGTCTTTTTTGCCTTTTTCAATTTGACATTATTAATTTGATTTGTATCGTTCAATATTGAATTCAATAAAGTTTCCTTCCTTCGAAAGACTACTCTGAATCAATATTATACTTAAGAGTTCTGAAATATTTACCTGGTCGAAGAGAAAATCAACTCTACAACTCGACTGAATATTGGCCATATCCACTATTGTTGTACAAACTACTATTATCTAACAGCTATTTCTCATTAACAACCGCTGGTTTCATTGAAATGGTGTCCTAGAAAATCGTTGTCTCGAAAATGCAGGGGCAGGGCTAACCATTCCATTGTAGTCTGATACTAGAAAATTGAACACACTTTTTCCTTCTTTCGCAAGTGAATTTGCCACGATATACATAAAATAGTTCTGCACAAAAGAATAGAGCTACAGGCTCGTGTTATCCCGCAATAATGAAAATACCATTGTGACCAACTGGCTCCCGATTGTCTAGTAAGCGAGAAATGCCATTGTTCTCGTTTCAAATGTAACCCTGGGTTCATACAGCAAATAAGATGAAATAAAAAATTAGAGTTGAACATACGTAAATCAATGTGAACGTTTATACACCTACTGAAATAAAATAAGAAATAAGCAATAAGATAGGAGTTGGCCAACTTTCAATTCTCACCTTACTTTTGTTTGTAAATGGAAGTGCGCATGTGCATAAAAATAGTTGAACGTCATTGACAAAAAAGGGCGGATTTCATTGGTTGACTCTTATTCCTTATTTAATCTGTATAAACAGGTCTAATTTCTTATTCTGATTCTCATCCCATTACTCGTTTTATCTTATTTGCTGTATCAACCCAGGGGAATATTCATCTGTGATATGATACAGAATAAATATGCCTTTGTGCTCTCCAGAGGTTCTACTGAAAGATTTTCAAATTTGAAAATAAAAGTTTATAAGTTACAGTCATGAAATAGTGGGCAATGAAGTGATAACAAGGTTATCAAGATATCTCGGTACAACAAAGAAAATAGCAAAAATATTTGAAGAATCGAATCTTCTGCTACATTGAGAGGGAGATTGTCGATCAAAGTCACCTCTTCAGCTATTAAGTCTATTTCAATGATAACTTGTGATTGTTTATTATCTTATGAAAAAAAATCAATAGTTATTCAAACCCCTTTTAGTGATAACTGTATCGTTTCTGTTCCAGCTGTTACTGAGGAATTTCGCTAGGTAAAAGAGCTGGACTAGTTGAAACGAGAAATGATATTTCGAACCTAGAAACCAAAATCGTAAAAATTCCGAATCGGTCTTGTGCCTAATATGGGTAAAAAACAGTAAGTTTATCGACATGTATTTCATTCCTATAACTCGCATATTCAGCCACATTCACTGAAGGCGAAACATTTTGCAAATTCCACAAATGCTGGGGCCTTACTGAAGAACGGATTGGCAAATCTCTAACAATACAACATTCTGAATAATCAAACCCCTTACCATTCAATCCAACCAAACAAAAATAGGTTTGTTTCTCTTCCAACGAGAATGGTGTCGTCCAGAGCAGTTCAAAGCAATTGCATAGGTATGAACCGGACAGTTTTGCGTGGGTCGACTAACACAACATGTAGGTGCAACTGCTTGGAACTGTGCTGGGCACGATTCCCGTTGGTAGGAAAACAAACCAAATAATCAAATAATCTTCTTACAATTTTGACCCGACTGTTAGTAAAATCCGCTAAGGTTTCATCGACCAAACAGAATTGAAAACTCGACAAAATGGTTAAGGCTTTCGCGGCCGAGGTTATTAGTATAACTACTTTTCTTCGGGCTTGAAGGACGTCGTTCTTTGGAATTTCTTCCTAACGTTTCGCTAGCGCGAGTGGCCAGCTTCTTCAGAGACTTAACTAGAGCCTCTGAAGAAGCTGGACACTCGCGCTAGCGAAACGTCAGGAAGAAATTTCAAAGAACGACGGCCTTCAAGCCCGAAGAAAAGTAGTCATACTATTGAAAACTCGATTGAACAATGTGGTCTCTGAAGAAATACTGCCTGTTCAGGTATGTTAGCAGTCGAAACGTCGAAAACTGAAACAACTCGCACACGAAATAATTCCCAACAGGCCTTTTTCTATACCTCCTGAGTCTGTTACGAGTTTTTTAATGATAGATATGTGATGATATTGTGTTTTGTGTCCACCTCACTGTGACCCAAATCAGGTTTCCAATGTTTGGAAAAGCTTTTCAATTATCATGGAACTCGAAACACCACCCACCACACGAACTAATCGTCTTGACAAAATCAAGGTTACCATTTTCAAGAGAAGAAGTTTGATTGAAACGCGCGTCCAGTACAAGCAATATCAGTTTGGTGTCAAGGTAATTGATCTTCATGAAGAGTCTCAGTTTGTACACCAGAAGTTCCAATATTTTCGTTCGAACCCTAGTGGGTTGCAGTGAAGGGCCAATTAGAACCACTGATTCGAAACATCTTCTCAGCATCGTTCTATCTGAAAGTAAAGGGTTATATTCTGAATAATTCATCAGTTATACTGAATATGAAGTCGAAACTCAGACTTATTCAGTCCTTATTCCACAAAAACTAACAGAGATTCAAAGAGTTTTTCTCCATAATCGAGCAACACTTCAAATAGAAGTTTTTTTATGAGCGTTCCATAGAAGTTCTCTAATAGCGTCAAATGATGAAAGAATTCATACCAAATTTTCAGAAATTGTTCTCACCTAATTAAAATTTATAATGTGATTTGCTTTGAGTCCAGTTTAGTTCAGACAAACCAATACACACACAAATATAATTTGAATTACCTAGATCGATGTGGCTGAATTTACACAATATTTGTTCGAGTATGAGCATATGTGAATTTGATATGATATTCGACCAACTTCCTTTGAATACCTCATTATTAAATCGGATTTACATAGAGCCATGTAAAAGCATTCAGTAAAGTGCAGGACCTCTCCAATCAGCTTACTCAAACATACTTATTTGTTTTCAACTGAAATTGAAGCTATTTCAAAGGGGTCGGTAGATGCGTATCGGTAAGGGGATGCGTAGAAGTGGAACATTTCCCTTGCGGAGTTGGATTAACTTCAATTGCGTTTTTATTTGAAACCATGGCATACTGCTGGATCTATTTTTCATCATTACTCGAGTTCAATCCTCTAGTTGATTATTGAATTCGTCAAACAACACCGGAATATATACTTATTTTTGATGTTCCGGTACGTAATCCATACTCCCTTTCAGGTATAGATAGGTGCGAAGACAGTGCCTCAATACTGCATGTATAACGATTAAGTTAGGAGTCCGCAGGAGTAGAAATCAAAGCCATTAGTCTAGATAGTATCAAAGCGAAAACCAAACAAGTATGGGCTGATCAATTTGTCGAACGTCTTTGTGAATGTTAACTAGAAAAAGCATATGTTGAGGAATGACATGTTGACAAAACTAATAACGAATGTTATAACCGGATTCCCTATACTCTCTAGAAGAATGAAAACAAAGTTTCGCTCAAACATTACCAATTCACTTTCTTTAACAATGAAAATTTTACTCAACAAAATCTCACAATCAAAAATTACGAATGTATTATTCATAGTTATGTAATGATTCTACTGTGATTATATTGTAAGGTGTCTGCGCGAGGCTGTGGTCTTCTGAACGCATCCCATGAAAAACTGTATTAAAAATGTCATTTTCAGACGTGCGAAGTCTGACAAAACCAGTATTTACCACCAAAATCATAAGATGATAAATAGGTTATAGGTATGTATTGTCAAAACATTTTTATGTCATGAATGGATAATTCTGATAATCCTGCTTGAAGAAAAAACTTCGACTTATGTAAGCATGAAGAATTTCAAGATGATCAGCTGAGATTTCCATATTGGCAAATGAACAAGGGATATTGGAAATCAATAATGCGTTCATTTTGCCGGCACGCACTCCACCTGTTATCATTGAAAGAAATAAACGCACCCAGAAATTCTTCGTAGACTTAACTTATGAAATTGTATTGGCTGAAGTGGAGTACAAACAAATAAGTTTTAGGCGGAAGTCAATTTAGGTCTGGGACTATGATTCAGCACAGAATTATAAAATTATGATGATTCCATTACTTCTGAAAATTTCAAACATATAAAAATCCAGATGAAATGTTGTACTTAATATAATATCAACAAATCATGGAGCAGAACAAACTACTGAAACAATTTAAAAACTCAGCTTTCCAGAATTTAATAATTTTGATCTGGTATCTTCCCATTTCATGACTCCTGATATCTCAATATTCACTTGTGAAAGTTTACAATCCTGTATCAGTATCTGTGAACTTCGACTCATCAATTTTCCTGCACTGACACCAGTCGTCTTCTTTGTATTAGCCAGAGAAGTAGTAGTGAGACAGGCCTGAACGAATTGTTCCTTCAGATGATTTGATAGTCAGTCTTCAAGTGTGCTCACCGACGATTTTTGAAAGCTGTTGATTCGTAAATACAATCTAATTTCTAATGAGCTTTACTACATGAACATATCCAAAACTCAAGTGAAGATTGAATTTGTCATAGATGACCAATCGCTGATTGCAGAAACAGAAAGACATTTTTCAAAATCTCAGCAAGATAATACATGTATAGGTCCGGAAATTTTTGAGTCTACGAATATTTTTGTGAATATGCCTGGATAACCACCGAGTTACTTCAATTCAGAATAAAGAGTACTATATCAGTTCTCATGAAATGTGAGATATTCTCCATTTTATTTATATTCATTCAATTTTTATTCATGATTAATTTATCTTTTTGAGGATCATGGAATCAATCTTACAAACACTCTCTGTTGATAGGTACGTATGTATCTTTCGTAAGCTTGATTACCAAAATAGATCTTAAACAGACAGTTCTTTGCCTATAAAGCACGACAGGCAATGAATCAGATGGAAGTCACTTCATCTTATATCGCGACCAATGGTCATTAGTCAGAGTAGACTCACAGGAAGGAGTTCAACTAAGACCACACCGCTGAGGATGGGTGTCGCAGACGCAGCCGAAAGCTCCGGAACTCAAAATTCCAGGACACAGCCCTTAAGCCCTAAAAACTTGCGATGTATCAATACTGGCCGTGAAAGCCTACATCATTTCATCGTTTTTTCTTGCTCAATTTCTATATAGAGCATATGAAACTTGAATCAAACATCATTTATAGGACACCCCAACACAATAATGCAAATAGTAAGTAGTTTGTTGAAATATTCTACTCACCAGCATATTTCATTCATGTCCAAATAATTTCTTGTTTCGATCAGATATTAGTATTTTTTGAGATATTCAATGGGCACTTTCACCAGATTCACACCAAACATTTTCGGAATAATGAATCATCAATCCATTGATATCTTGGTAGCACTTCTTATGATTACCAAACCCAGCCATTTGTATAACGATATTGAGAAAATTGAGTATTTTGTAGAGGTAATGATGTTTTGAATATTTTAAGGATTATTTCTTATCCGAAAAAAAATGAAAAATTAATATATACCACTTCAAAATCGAAAAATGTCAAAGAAACCGTTTGTTGATAGGTACAGCTCATCCAATCCATCTTGGCAAAGAACTAATAACGTATATGCCCGGCAATCTCTATGAAGTATACTAAGATGAAGAAAAACACCTATAATATGTCTTCACTGTGTTGAAATTTATCCTAGAATGTGTATATCATCAACAGACATTTGATTCATTCATTAAAAATAGGAAAGATTCTATCTCAAACAGTTCATCGGTCCTAAAGCAAAACCACGAATGTGCAGATTCATCATTTTGAAAAAAACAAGGTCTGAAGTTTCTGTTTTCACATTATAGCGGTTTTTCAATCACAGAAATGACTTATATAGGTTTGTTTTTCACTTTCATGGTTTTGTCACGAGAACTTAACACAAAACTTAATTTAACCATGCATAATGGAGCTGAATTTCATAGTCACTTTTTCTTGCTCAATTTGTGAACCATAGGAGTTTCGTTTTTTTTTTCAAATCGGGAAGAATAGAACAAAAAAAGTGCATTGTTTTGGAACGATTCATTCAACAATTAAACTGTTTTCTTGAAATCCTTAATTGCATTCATTGGACTCTTAGCCACTCCTAAAAAGAGCCGACTGTCCGAAAAGTCAGTCATTCGAATGAGTTTCGCCCGCAAAGAGTGCTCGCAAGTGTTTTCCGCTTTTCAAGTGATTAGAACATTATTAATCCTATCATATTAATCAACCGCTCAACCAAGACGAGAGGATTAGACGAAGGGCCCTTCCATCATCCCAAAGGAGCAAGAGAGGTGAGTTTCAAGCTTGCAATTGGGATAATTCCTTATTTTATACAGTCCACCTATCTTTCCTGAAAGTCTATCGAACATTTAAGAACATTTTGGTTCTTCGAGCCGGATCATTCAGCACCTTCGTTCTTATCTTCTTTTTTTTTATTATTATTACCGCTAAACCGCTTATTACTTAATAAAATTACTTTGAAAAACTTTCAACATTTCAATAAATATTCAACTCAATTGAATCACATCTGTTTGAAATTACATTCAAATTTTTGTTCTGAATAAATACAAATACCTATTTCGCTTTTACTTTTTTCCTTCATTATTTCGAATCCGATTCGAGGTGACCTTTGTAATTGTCTTAATTTCAGGGAAAGATGGGTTCCAGTGAAAAAGATTAAGGTGACATACAATTTACTGGTATTTATCCTCAAATTCGATAAACAAACAAAAATTAACCTTGGAAACCTTCACTAACCTTAAAAGTCACTTCTATAAATGTTCGCTCACCCTGCCACTGTTGTTCAATTCCCTCGGCTGTGACGGCTGTCTCACTCCCACGCTGCGGCCGTTAGTAATTTCTCCGAATTTTCTTCGAGTTGAGGTAATAGGTAACCAACATGGGTCTCGTTCTCCGTCGATAAATTGAATGGGTTTTTTCCCTTGATTGGGCACTCCTACGTGAGCTATGCCACTATACTCTGCCGCTTTATCACCACAATTGCCGGCTGATCCAACACAACTTGCTAGTGACACTAACGAATAAATAACGTCTAACTTGGTTAAGATCTTTCACCCAACTGCCTAAAGCCGCTGAGTCGAGGGTCGTACCAGTTCTCCCACCACCGACTCATGTCTCTCGATACACAGCGGCGCACCAGGGCGGCTACATCACCCCCCTATTGATTTGAGTCCTTTTTTTTTTTTTTGATGAACACTATCTTAGTAGTTAATTCTAACCTAAACTTAAAGTAGGAAAACATTGTAACGATAAAAAAAATGAAAATTAATATTCAGAGCTGTTCTGGTGCTGGTTTGTACCTTTTCAGAACATTTTGAACACCTTTAGGAAGCCCCGATTCATCGACAATCTCATAAGAGTTCAAGCCTATAACTGCATTCACAATATAAGGTCCTTCATATATCAAAAAGAACTTTTTTATCTCCTTCTCCAACAGAGAAGACTGGGGATGCGTCCTCACCAATACTTTATCTCCAACCGCAAAACGAGTGAGTACCTTATTTTTATCATGATAAAATTTTCGTTTAGCAGCTTTCGAGAGCAACCTTTCATGAGCAAGATAAACACAGTTTGGAGGGAGACGATATGAGTTATCTTTAGGAAAATTCAAATGCTTTATTAATTCGTTATGAGGAATTTTACCAAAATGCACTTCCTCCGGAGTAAAACCTGTACTTGAGTTATATGATCTATTCAACCATTCTTCAATCTGTGGTAAAACCATAACCCATTTAGTATGTGCCGAATGGCACATAGCTCGAATAATTCGGCCGATCTCACGATTATAGCGTTCAGTTAAATTTTCCTGGGGAAAATAAACAGAGGTATGACGGACTTGAATATTCCTCTCTGTTAGAGTGTCTATCCATACTTGACTAGTGAACTGAGTCCCGTTGTCAGATAAAATAGATTCGGGATGTCCCACCTTTTTGAAATGTTTATGAATTAAGCAACTCACTATTGATTTGGCTGTAGCCCGTCTCATAGCATATAGACATACGTATTTACTGAAAGCGTCAACCACAACCAATAATTGGGTCATTCCTGCTCTTGCACGAGGTAGCGGTCCCATTAGATCTAAACAACAAATTTGATTCGGTTTTTCGGGAATCACGTTTCCCATTTCCCCTACCAATTGAGGGCCCACTTTCGATTTCTGACATAACAGACACGTGGATACCAACTGGTTGACAAAATGCTTAAGTTTTGGAAAATAATAAAATTTATTGAGAAAATTGAGACACTTTTCACGTCCAAAATGACCATGATCTTCGTGTTCATGCAATATCACTTCGTATAACAGACATTTAGGTAAACAAACTTTAAAACCAGGATTTTTATCATTACCTAAACGGTACAATATTTCTTCGTGTATGACGAACCAAGACCTAACTCTTTTACTACCGCAATTCGATTTCAATTCATCAATGACTTTTCCACAAAAAACATCATTGTTTTGAAGGGCTCGTAAATTCTTAAATTTTTCTCGGAGTCTCCCAATTTCGGTTTGAGCAATCTCAATATGCAGGGATTCGGGAATCTCAATTTTACCCTCCGTCTTTGAGGGAAACCGTGAAAGGGTGTCGGCAATAATATTTTCACTACCCTTGCAATAAATAACATCAAAATCGTATTCCTGAAAATATAGTATCCAGCGGGTTAAACGGGAGTTCAATAATTTACATGAACGAATAAAGGAAAGGGCCCGATGATCGGTAATTATCGTTAATTTCCGGCCCAAAACAAAAATACGCCATTCCCTTGAAGCGTGAACGATGGCATATGCCTCCTTTTCTGTTACCGTATAATTCAACTGGGGTCCTCTTAAAATTTTACTAGTAAAGCAAATATAATTTCTAGCACCGGTCTCCGTATCAATTTGAAATAGACACCCTCCAATAGCGAAACCCGAGGCGTCCGTCTGTATATAAAATTGCTGATCTAATTTCGGATGTCTCAACATCATTACGTGCAAAAAACTTTGTTTAATTCTCTCCATTGCCTCCATTTGTTCATGTTCCCACTTCCAGGTCGCTCCTTTCCGCAATAATTTCAACAAGGGGGCAGTTAATTCTGCCAATTTTTCAGAAAACCGGCGATCATAATTCACAACGCCCAAGAATGATCTCAAAGCTCTTATGTTTCTTGGAACTGGAAAATTTTGGATCGCTTCGACACGACTTTCGTCCATTTTGATCCCCTTTGAAGTAATAATATGCCCCAAAAAATTAATTTCGTTCCGAATGAAGCTGCATTTTTGCAATTTTATCGTTACTCAGCGTTCAAAAATTATTTTCAAATGCCGCAAATGTTGAGATAGATCCTTGGAAAAAATTAGCAAATCATCTACGTATGGAATGACAAATTCGTCAATTTCCCCTAAGATTTCGTTTAACGCTCGAATAAAACTCGCGACTGAAGTACTGAGTCCAAAAGGTAAAACTTGAAAAACATAAGTTTCCCCATTATAACTGAATCCCGTATATTTCCTGTGTTCTTCCTTAATAGGTATTTGCCAATAACTGGCGGTCAAGTCAAGCGAGCTCAGACATTGGCCTTCGGTAAATTCATATAATAACTCTCCCGGATTGGGCGGTGAGACATGGTCCTTGACCATCCTATTATTCAAATATCGCGCGTCTAGGCATACTCGAAGTTGCCCCCCCTTCTTTCTCACAACAACTAGCGGATTCACGTACTACGTGGGAGATTTTTTTATAACCCCCCATAAGAGCATTTCTTCTATTTGTCGACTTACCTCGGTTCTATATGCATAAGGTACCGGATACGACTTTAAATAAAATGGGGAATAATCACGAAGGATTATTTCATGAAAATACAGATCAGTTCGGCCGGGCTGGTCTGAGAAAATAGTTTCGTACTCTGAAAGTAATTGAAAAAGTTTTTTCTTATTTTCGTCTGATTCTAATTCCGCTTTTTCGACAACAACCCATATCTCATTTTTAGAATATCCTAATCTTGGTGCCTCATAATATATCTCATTCATTTCCTTAATGTCTTCATCAATATATAATTCTTTTATATTCAAGTGAACGCTAGGCATCGGTTCACCTACGAATTTGAGAGATCAATTTCTTCATCTTCAATAATGAATCTCAAACAATGATTACCAATATCCAACTTAGCACAGAATTTATTCAACCAATCGCACCCAAAAATTATGTTTCGCGCTAGACTTGGGACTACTAAACATGGGTAATCAAACTTATAATGCTTTTTTACTAAAAATGAAACATATAATTGTTCCCGCACAATATCTTTTTGCTTCCCCAATGCTCCTGAAACTGTTGAAGCATTTGTAGGTAATTTCGGTGAGTTTGGATTCATTTCCAGTAATTGATTTGCAAACAATTGTGACACACAAGTCACCTGACTACCGGTATCTACTAGCACCCAGTTTTTAATACCTTCGACTTCAATTTCAACGGTTGGCAACACGTTAATTAATTTATTACTTTCACTTTCTTCCGACGAGCTATCTTCTAGCATATTATCGAAAGATTCATTGAAAACAGTATTCACTTGTCGTAAATTTTCGTCTTCGTGACCTATACTCCCTTGCTCCGACGCAACAGCATTCGATGTACGATTACTCGTATTTTGAAACGGTTGACGATTTGGTGGTTGATTTCGTTGCCTGCCGTTTTCGCGCCAGTTCGACCTTTCGGCTTCCCTAGCATTTCTTGATTCCTCGTTATCAGTGGCGTCGAGTCTACGTAAAAATTTTTCTATATCATCGGCATCGCGTACCCCCCAGTTTAAAATAGCTTTTCTCACCTCAGATGAAAAATGGTTGACAATCATATCAATCTGTTCTTTCTTTGTTAAAGAATCTGACAATAATTTACTTTCTCCTAGCATTTTCAAGAAATAATCCGCTTTAGGACCATTTGTATTCGTTCCGAATTTTACTCGATTAAACACCTCTCTCTCATCGTCTGCACTCCAATATCGCTCAAAAAATAATTTTTTAAATTGCTCGAAATCAATGAAAGATTCCTCCTTCAGGCAACTCCAATCTTGTGCTGAACCGCGTAAGCATTGCATTGCGAAAAACACTTTTTTTTTCATTTGGTACCCCTGCCTCATCAAACAATTTAGATAATTTTTTTATAAAAGTAACTGGGTGGACTGACCCCCCAGGAGCAAACTATAATGAAGTACCCCCCAAATCTTTGAAAGCGGCAATGTAAGCTCTATTCAACCCACTGCATGTAGTTTCAGAATTATTCAAGTTTTGGTGGGTCTCCCCCGATATTCCCTGTTGGTTTTCGTTACTCTGGTTTTGTGGTTCATTTTTTTCAACAGAATTTGCCAACTGCGCAATGTTTTTGTTGATCATTGATATATTATTCGAAAGATTCGTATTTAGATCTGTAAATAAAGTACCTAATGTAGTATTTAGGTTTTGAATCAGATCTGTAATCATTTGTTGATTTGTTTGATTATTTTCATCCATTGTGGATGCTTGAAGCTCATTATTCGACTGGTTTGGCGTATTTTTACCTTTCACCATTTTTCTTTCTCACTGGCCACGGCAAAAATTCAATATTTTTCATGCCTTCTAGTTGGGCTTTTTGTAATTGTCTTAATTTCAGGGAAAGATGGGTTCCAGTGAAAAAGATTAAGGTGACATACAATTTACTGGTATTTATCCTCAAATCCGATATACAAACAAAAATTAACCTTGGAAACCTTCACTAACCTTAAAAGTTACTTCTATAAATGTTCGCTCACCCTGCCACTGTTGTTCAATTCCCTCGGCTGTGACGGCTGTCTCACTCCCACGCTGCGGCCGTTAGTAATTTCTCCGAATTTTCTTCGAGTTGAGGTAATAGGTAACCAACATGGGTCTCGTTCTCCGTCGATAAATTGAATGGGTTTTTTCCCTTGATTGGGCACTCCTACGTGAGCTATGCCACTATACTCTGCCGCTTTATCACCACAATTGCCGGCTGATCCAACACAACTTGCTAGTGACACTAACGAATAAATAACGTCTAACTTGGTTAAGATCTTTCACCCAACTGCCTAAAGCCGCTGAGTCGAGGGTCGTACCAGTTCTCCCACCACCGACTCATGTCTCTCGATACACAGCGGCGCACCAGGGCGGCTACACCCTGGGTACGTGAAGTCGCCACAGAACAGCTGGTACGAATATTGACAATAATAAAAAGTTGGTGTTTTTACGCATGTTGGTACATACCGAATTTTCGCCATGTCCCAGCACTCTGAGAAATTGAGAAAATATAAAACATATCGCAAAACTTGTCTTAATGATCTCAGTGTGATTCATTCATTGGCAATGCGAGCAAAAACTGAAAAATCCGTATATACACTATTTAAAGTCCGATATGAAGAACTGAATGATATTCGCGAAGATTTTCAGAAACAACATAGTAATGTCATTGCAACACTTTTGAGTATGCCAGATTGTGAGAGTGAGGTAGAAGGTGAAGATACTATCAAGTTAGGATTTTTAGAAGACTTTTCCGCAGTAAAAACAGTTTATACCGAACTTTTTTTGAATAATCAACCGCAGAATACAACCCTAGGTTTGAATAGCACTGCAATGTATCCCAACCAATCTCAGATTCGCTTACCAAAGATTGAACTCAATAAATTTTCGGGAGATTACAAATCATTTCCATCTTTCATCAATTTATATGATTCTTTGGTACATAATAATAATTTTTTGACCGCTACTGAAGAATACAATTATTTGGTAACAGCCCTTGAGGGACCAGCTCTTTCTCACGTACGTAATTTGGATGTTACCGATGATAATTATGATATCGTATACCAATCATTAGTTAATCGATATTCTAATGAAAAACTACGCGCTCAAGCTTATTATTTAGAATTGGACAAAGCTCCGAAAGTAAGTGCAAATGATTATGTGGGTCTTAGTAATTTACTAGATGTTTACTCCGAGAACTTGGCAGCTCTGAAAAAGCTGGCATTGCCTGTAGATCAATGGGATTTTTTAATCACCATGATGCTTCTGCAACGTATTGACTCCACGTTGGTTACTAATTTCGAAATTGCACATGGTTCACAAACAATTCCGACAAAGGAAAGCTTGGTCAAATTCTTGAATAAACATTGTTTAGCTTTCGAAAGTTCGGAATTCTTGAACTCGAAAGGTAGACGCATCAAAAGGGTCGAAAATAAATTGCCTTCTTCATTCTTTGCGGAAAAATCATTTTCCCATGAATGTAGTTTTTGCAAAGGTGACCATCAATTATTTTCATGTTCTACTTTCAAAAGCAAAGTACCCTCAGAGAGATATGCGTTTTGCAAATCATTACATATATGCTTTAATTGTTTGATTTCATCCCACGATCTACGTAGTTGTCGCTCAAAAAATACCTGCAAAAAATGTTTCTCTAATAAACACCATACGCTCTTGCACTTAGATCATTATCGCATTCCCTCAGCCTCAAATCAATCATCATCGCTTTCAAATAATTCAAGATTGTCTGCTCATGTAAGTTCCAAGGCTAGCAATCGACCTGATATTCCCAGTCCCCATCAACCTATTTTGAATTCACCCTCTTCTGACAATACCAATATTACACCTGTGAATAATAATAATGGGAGTGTCTGTATGACCAGTAATGACATCAATTCAGTCTAGTGTTTTACTGTCAACCGCATGGATCGATGTTCTTGACAATCAAGGTATATTTCAATCTTTTCGATGTTTTCTTGATTCTGGCAGTATGCCATCTTTCATCACCGAACGAGCCGTAAACAAATTAGGCTTGCCAAAATTCTTGTCTTGTACTGAAATCAAAGGTCTGTGTTCCACAACAACCTGTACAAGTAATGGACGGGTTTTACTTTCCATTAAACCAATTAAAAATACTACACCTGTTTTGCACACTGATGCTTTGATATTGAACCGAATTTGTGATAATTTACCTCCCTCAAAAATCAATATTGATTCTTGGTCACATATTTCTCATATTCAGCTCGCTGATGATAAGTTTGATATTCTGGGAGCATTAGACTTATTGATAGGAGCAGACCTTTTCCCATATATTTTATTAAATCGCTCAATTACGGGAAAGTCGAATGAACCATCCGCTTTGAAAACTATATTTGGTTATATAGTTATGGGACAACTTCCATCTCCAATCAAAACAGTGATCTCGTGTTCTAATTTGTTTGAATTTTCGGAATTAGAAAGTAACATTAAGAAATTTTGGGAGATAGAAGAGCTTCCATCTCGTAAGCTGTGTAGTCCTGATGATGAAATTGGTGAAAATCATTTCAAAATGACCCATTTCAGAGATAGTACTGGGCGATATGCTGTATCGTTACCATTCAAAGAACCGTATCCGAATTTTCCTGGAATAAGGCAACTTGCTATTAATCGGTTTTTATCCTTGGAGCGTAGATTACTGAAAGACCCTGGTAGGTATATGCTGTATAAAGAATTTATGCAGGAATATTTAGATTTGAATCACATGTCAGTAATTTCTGATGCTATATTCCGAAACATGTTTTTTATATTCCTCATCATGGCGTTTTCAAGCCTGACAGTTCAAGTACTAAACTCAGAGTTGTTTTTAATGGTTCCGCTAAATTACCAAGTCAAAAATCTCCTAATGAATGTTTGTATGTCGGGCCTAATTTGCAGCAAGACCTGATCTCAATATTATTGAATTTTCGACTCTATGAATATGCTGTGATATTCGCCAAATGTACAGAATGATCAACATCAACCCGCGCGATAAAGATTACCAGAGGATTGTATTTCGCTTTTCCCCAAACGAACCTATCAAAGACTTCCAACTCAATACTGTTGTATATGGTTTAGCTCCTTCACCTTATCTCGCTCTTGCATGTTTACGTCAATTAGCTGACGACGAAGGAAACAACTTTCCTTCTGCTGCTACGGCTATACGCTCAGCTTCATATATCGATGATTTTGTATGCGGTTCCTCCACTTTGGAAGGTGCCCTCAATTTACGTACAGAATTAATTTCATTGCTAAAACGTGGTGGTTTTGACCTTCGGAAGTGGTCCAGTAACCACTCCACACTTTTGAACGATCTACCTGCATCTCACTTGAGTACAACTCCTTTACATTTTGAGTCTGATTCGAATTCATCCCTCAAAATTCTTGGTATGCAATGGAATCCCGTTCATGATAATTTTTCATTTATTGTTAATCCAGTCGAAACAAAATCTTGCACGAAACGCACGATTCTGTCTAAGTTAGCACGCATGTTTGATCTTCTAGGATTCCTTTCTCCTATCTCTTTTTTAGCAAAATACTTAATACAATGTTTATGGACGGCTGGAATAGAATGGGACGAAATTCCCAACCCTGATATCATTAGAACTTGTCACAGTACAAAGCTGAGCTAATTCTTCTCTCAAACATTCATATCCCCAGAAAAGTGTTATCCTTGAATTCCGGCACACATGAAATTCATGGATTTTGTGATGCTAGTATGCGAGGTTACGCTTGTGTTATTTACATTCGCACCATTTCGGCAGATCGTTCTATCAACTCGCAATTTGTTTGTGGTAAATCTAAGGTTGCCCCTCTGAAAAATATGACAATTCCTCGGCTTGAATTATGTGCAGCTGTTATGCTTTCCAAATTAATGTCATATGTTTTGAACATTTTCAATAATAAAATCGATTTTCATATAATACGCGCTTGGTCAGATTCCCAAGTTGTTTTACATTGGATTAAAAATTTGCCCCATCGTTTCACACCAATTGGTGGAAATAGAATATCTTACATTCGAGAGAAAATACGTCCTAGCTCATGGTTCTATGTCGAATCTAAAAATAATCCCGCTGACATTGCATCCCGGGGACTGCTTCCATCAGAATTCCTTTCGAATTCTGAATGGTTCCATGGTCCGAAATTTTTGAATTCTTCCATATCTCCATGGCTCAGGAAGTGTCCTATAGCTTCCTCTTTCATTGTCCCCGAGGAAGAAGAAAGGAGGCTTGTTTTTTTTCACTGATCCTAGCCATAAGAATTTTCTTGATATATTGTTAGCCAAGTTTTCATCATTTTCCACTTTACAACGTATTCTAGCTTATGTTCTTAGATATATTTATAATTCTCGTAATTCGGTCTCTAGGAGCGGTCCACTCCTCAACCAGGAACTTCATGATGCCCTGATTCTTCTCGTGAAACGAACACAGCAAATTGCCTTTCGTGATGAAATTGACAAAAAAAGTGCACAAAGCCTTTGAGAAAACTACACGCATTCGTAGACCAAGAAGGTCTGCTTCGCGTGGGAGGAAGGCTAGAATATGCAAATATTTCTTATAATGCAAAACATCCAATCTTGCTCCCCCGCCAGAGTCATTTAACCGCTCTTGTAATTGATTACTATCATAAAAAATACTTGCATGCTGGGTTCCGCACTACTCACTTCATTAAATCATTTTGGATTTCATCCCCAAAGCGAGCCATTAACTCTATTTTGACGAAGTGTATCCGGTGTTGGAAATCAAAACCAAAACCCTTCACACCATTCATAGGAAGCCTACCCATTTCCCGCATTTCCCAATTAAAACCATTTGCTCATGCGGGAATTGACTTTGGTGGACCATTCACACTCACTATGACACGTCACAGAGGTGTCAGAACTTCCAAAGGTTATCTTTGTTTGTTCATTTGTTTCGCCACCAAAGCCATTCACCTCGAGTTAGCAAGTGATTTGTCCAAAGAAACCTTTTTAAGCCTCTCTTCAGCGTTTCATTTTCCGTCGTGGTCGTGTTTCCCATTTGTGGAGTGATGGAGGAACAAATTTTGTTGGAGCAAAAAATGAGCTTTCAGATTTGATGAAAGATGCTGCGACAAAAGAGAAAATTAATCACAGTTTTATTCCACCAGGATCTCCACACTTTGGAGGCCTGTGGGAAAGTAGCATCAGAGCGGTAAAAATCCATCTTACCAGAGTTGTTGGAACACAGATTTTAACCTACGAAGAGTTTTATACTACACTAACCCTCATTGAGTCAATACTCAATTCTAGACCACTTGGTACACTAACTCATGATGTAGATGATATCAATGCCTAAACCCCGAATAATTTTTTTTAATCTTGAGCCTGTTTCTCCACTTCCTTTAGCAAATTTCACCTCTCTCAAAGTTAACCGATTATCCCGCTGGCAACTGATACAAAAGATGCAGCAAGAATTCTGGAAAAGATGACACAAAGAATATCTACACACTCTACAACAGAGGAACAAATGGCTCAACTCAGATGCACCCTCTCCTAAGGAGGGATCTCTAGTGCTCATTAAGGACGAAAATTTACCGCCGTGCAAGTGCAGTCTCTCGCTCGTATTCTGATGTTTCACCCTGGACGCGATTTAGTTAACAGAGTCGCCACCGTAAAAACACCAACTGGTATTTTTAAACGACCCTTGGTTAAACTGTGTCCACTCCCCGATTTATCTGAGGAGTCTCCAGACCCTTCTGTTTAGTTTGTTCTAAACTGAACTAATAAAATATTTGTTTCCATTTCTAAATATTTGTAATTATTTCACTAATATACATTAATTATAATTAGGACATTTTCTTTTTTATTCTATTGTTATTTATATCACTATAATTTTTTGTAAAAAATGCTATCCCGCATTTTGTGGGGCAGAATGTTTCGGAACGATTCATTCAGCAATTAAACTGTTTTCTTGAAATCCTCAATTGCATTCATTGGACTCTTAGCCACTCCTAAAAAGAGCCGACTGTCTGAAAAGTCAGTCATTCGAATGAGTTTCGCCCGCAAAGGGTGCTCGCAAGTGTTTTCCGCTTTTCAAGTGATTAGAACATTATTAATCCTATCATATCAATCAATCGCTCAACCAGCTCAACCAAGACGAGAGGATTAGACGAAGGGCCCTTCCATCATCCCAAAGGAGCAAGAGAGGTGAGTTTCAAGCTTGCAATTGGAATAAATCATTATTTTTTACAGTCCACCTATCTTTCCTGAAAGTCTATCGAACATTTAAGAACATGCATCATCAAAATGTTTTTTGAGGTATTTGTATCACACTCGTAAAGACTTATATGCTTCATTTTTGTTCAGAGGTGAGTATACCACCAATTTGGTATTGAAGATTTGATTGTTGTCATTATCCATTTCATCACAGAATGAATTTTAAATTCATACAATCTCTGATTAAAATTCATTGCTGAAGGCACTTCCACCTTAAACCTCCTTTTGTCGAGGTGTATTCTCCGATATACCGTAAAATCCATTCAGAAAGTGGAGAGAAAAGCACGAAAGCTCCCCGAGAAATACTAGGAGACAAGTGCCAAAGACCCGCATACACTACGTACTATGAATTGCTTTTGAAAACTCCCCCTGTCTGCGGGCCTTGCGCTTGTTTGTTCACTGCTAGATTCACGAGGTTTTCTGCAGGAAACTCATTTTTTTCAGTGTCTGGTGATATGAGTAACGGATATTTCGTGTGGCTAACGGAAATACGATGCGGAATTTGTTGCGAACGTTTGAACGCAGATACTCCAGTCTATGACGGTGAAAAAAGTGTAAACTGTGTATTTATCCCATACAGCACCGATTCGTATGAAAATTTGGATAGAGGTTTTACTTACCCTCTATTCCAAAATCTACCCCGTGTCGAGGGTTGCTTTCTCCCTGGGGGTGGATGCCACCCCTTCTTGGGGTGAAAATTTTTTTATTGGAAATAAGTGCGGAAATCAATAGATCGACCAATTCTAACCACTTTTTGTTCAATGGAGTTTTTTCTGAAAAGCAATACTTTTCGACTCATTCGCGAGTGAAATTGTCGGTTTTCAGTCAAAAAAAAAACACTTTTTCAGATCCTTTTTCGCGAATAACTAAAAAATAATGCATCTAATCGAAAAACACTTGGAGAGAAAAGTTATAGCTTTTGAAAAAACAAAGGCGATCGTTTATTAATTATGCATGCAAACCCACTACAAACTGAATAATTGCTTGTTGAAAGTTGATTGGTATTTTACGTACAATAACCAAAAACCAATGCATTTTCCGGGAAAAACTAATTGGACCTTTTCTGAATTCCTTCAAAAATTCTTTATTTTTGTTATCCATAAAAGTTTCTAGCATCAAAACTGACCTAGGTATGAAGGAAATAATGTTGAATCTTATTTTTTCGTTGAAAAAAAATTGTGAATAACTCATCCTCTCTTCTCCCCCCTTTGGAAAAAATCGTTGTTACTCCATAATTCACTTCATTCATGTTCCTCCAACCCACATAGCAAAATTATATACCAAGTATGTGCTAAACATATTCCTATATATAAACGCATAAGAATATTGAGATTATATCCCTAGCATATACACAGAATATGGTTACTATATGCTGAGAATATGCTAGGTATATTTTTTTGGCCACAAGTGGTATATGCTACGTATATGATTGAAATATATACCCTGAATATATTCAAATATCCTCAGAATATACCTATATCACCAACATAGCATATGCTATATATATGCTCAATATACCCTATATGTGCAAACTGGATATGTCCAAGATGAATATATATCTTGGTGAGGGACTTTAGGAGATGCAACATCATTATCCTTAAAGATTCTAGTAGTTAGTTTCTTGGCATTTTCTGAAGCATGAATGCCATCCTTGATTATCTTCAAACAAAAGACATCAAATACTTTTAAAACATTTATGAAAAACTAAGAAATTCTCATTCACATGTTATTGTTTTTTATCCTATTTCAGTGTCCTGGGAACGCTGCTGATTTTGGGACCTAAAAATATAATGGATTAGAACAATATACTGGGTGTCCCGGTATACATGTTACAATGGAATATTTCATTTATTTGAAATAATAAAAATTTAAAATTCTGAATAATCAATATAGATAATTATACATATTGCTTTGAGCAATGAAATATCGGAAATCACTTCTGGTTTATGAGATATTCCATTGGAACATATAGGTATACTGGGACAGTGGTAGGGTCCAAAATTCAAAACTCACCTCATCTCAGTTTTCTTCAATTCATTTTTAACCCGTTCTTTAGCTTCAGCTAACCATCTCTTTATTTCTTGGATGATTTCATCTTCACAGGCATTTTGTGTTCTCTTATTACATTGAACAGCATCTAAAATAGATATACAAGATATTATTCTATGAATAAAAAGAGCCGTGAAGAAAGCTTACCCTAACCTAACTTTTTTTTCGATAACTTCCCCACACTTCACTATCGGTATCGAATATGCACAATCCACAATAGAGAACACTGAACACACACTGATAAAATGAAAATGTCTTCTTTGAAAATAAACAATTTAACTGGTAAACTGATTGTAGATAACATTCAATTTCAACAAGAACAAAGAACAAGAAGCTTGGAAAATGGAAGCTTAGCTTGCGACTTGCCACGCACGCATGCATGCAGTGCTGCCAGGAAGATTTTAACGAAGTACCAACAGTTGGGATTTCAACCTAGCCAGTTTGTACTGAAAGTCAAGTTGAAAATGTATTAGAATGTAATATAGATTCTAAAAAGTAAGGTTACGGGGTTGATTTGAGTGGTTAGTTCACAAAAATGTAAATGTTGAATTGTTATGTACGTTATGTACGTATTTTTTAAAACAATATTCTTTGAAGTATTTACGGGAATGTGTCCCAAGATCTTTAGAATATGCTACAATATTCCTAGACAGATATGATGAAAAGAACATTCATAGCAGTAAAGTACTTATGCTGGGAATATACTAGGGATATTATTTGGGGAATATGAGTTGAAACATATCCTCAGCATGTGCTCGAGTTATGAATATGCTTTTGATTGCTATGTGGGAATGAGTTATGATTTTTTCATCAATTGAAAGTACGTAGTTTTGGAAAAAATTGAGATTGAAGAGAAAAAATCATATACGTAATTCAGCGAAAAATCACAATTTCTTCGAAATAACTCGAAAAGTGTTGATCACATGCAAAATTTTCTAGAGTACAAAATTGAAGGCTATTCTTCTCTGAAAATTTCGGTGTTTCGTTTTTTTCTGCAGGATGAAAATAGAGTAAGATATGGCCAGTTAAATATTGTGAAGGTTCGCGCAAAGTACCTTTTTTGAGCCCTTTCAGCAAGAACCTTCTCAAAAATATAATCTGAAACAAAAAATTATTCAAATGAGTTCATAGCTTTCGAAAAAAGCTACAAAATACTTCTTTGGTGGATTCAATTGCTTGAAGACTGAGCGAGTTATGGGAAAAAAAAACAAAAACAATTTTTGTAGAAATTAGAGTATGTACATTGGTATATTGAAGATTACACATAGTAACTATATTTTAGGCCTAGTGGAACTATATGTATATTATATATGTATATATACATATAGTTCTAATAGGCAACGATTTTTTCCAAAGAGGGGGGAAAGCAAGGATGAGTTATTCACAATTTTTTTTCAAGGAAAAAATAGGATTGAACATTATTTCCTTCATACCTCGGTCAGTTTTGATGCTAGAAACTTTTGTAAATAACAAAAATGAAGGATTTTTGAGGAAGTTCAGAAAAGGTTCAATTAGTTTTTCCCGAAAAATGCATTGGTTTTTGGTTATTGTACGTAGAAACTTTCCATTTTGGCGTTTGAAAATACCAATCAACTTTCAACAAGCAATTATTCAGTTTGTAGTGGGTTTGCATACATCACAAATAAACAATCGCCTTTGTTTTTCCAAAAGCTATAATTTTGCTCTCTGCAGGTTTTTCGATTAGATGCATTATTTTCCAGTTATTCACGAAAAAGGATCTGAAAATGTGTTTTTTTTTACTGAAAACCGACAATTTCACTCGCGAATAAGTCGAAAAGTATTGCGTTTCAGAAAAAACTTCATTGAACAAAAAGTGCTTGGAATTAGTCAATCTATCGATTTCCGCACTTATTTTCAATAAAAAAAATTTTCACCACCAAGAAGGGGTGGCATCCACCCCTAGGGAGAAAGCAACCCTCGGCACAGGGTAGATTCTGAAAAAGAGTGTATGTAGATCCTGAATACAAATTTTCATGCGAATCGGTGCTGTATGGGATAAATACACGAAAAAATGGACATAGACTGGACTAAGATACATTGTTAAATTTATTTTGAGATAGTGAGCTCATGCTACTTTCAAATTATGCCCCATCGGGATTCTTCTCTAATTCCAAGCTTTTCTCCAGTTGAAACGTCAGGCTCTTCGGATTCTGAATGTTTGAGAAATCAATACTGTACTGTTTCTGATGCCATATTCATTTGCCCACTTTCAATTATATTTTTCAGACTGATTGTGCATTGCTGGCTTGCACTATACTTATACGAATTGCTTCATTTCGCCCTCATAGCCGATGAGAGTTCTTGAAGACTGGCAATGAATCAAACTACCTTTTGAACAACTCGCTCACTCGTTTTCAACTACCTGCACAGTGTATTAATGGACTGGCGGCTGTCAAGAAATAATAACTTCCGTGAAAATAATTTCCCAAATATGCTTCTGCTTTCACTAGTACAAGTGCCGAAATTGATTTTCAATTATGGAGACGGCTTTCATTCGCAGGCCTGTTTTGGTCTTATTGGTCGCTGGTTATTGCCAGGTAGTTCACCCCTACATTTCCAAACAAGGTGGAAAGTGTGGCCGGTCCAATAATTGGCACTTGTATCATCACAAGGGTATGCAAGTTTCTGTGAGAAACCCTGCACTAGAACAGGTTGTGAATCATTCAAAGCCATTCGTTATATGAGCCAGGAGAAACCTATTCACAGTTAGTTCTTCCACTGGAGTTTTGTGTTCTTTTTGCATGGAGTCGAAGAAAAAAGCTCTTACTCAAAAATTTATTATTTCTACAAAAATAGCCATGTTTCTTCATGAACCACCTATGAAAGTAGTTGAGACTGACCTGAATTATTCAACAAATGGTTTGATCCATCACCAGTTTTCGAAAACGCTCGCCGATTATGTTAAGTTTGTTAACAGTTGAACGATTTGTAATGAACACCGTGCATTCTACACAATGCACAATTAGTTTTGTTAGTGAGAGATTCTCCATTTAATTCTTTTTCAGCATCAACTGCATCAAGCTGAAAAACATACCAAGCAATACAAGTGTGGTTTTGTTTTCATTGGCCCACCCTGTATATTATAGAAATTTCAAATGGTATGAACTTCACCAGTGTAACTGCATATCGAAAAGTCTGAAAAAAACTAAAAAAGCATGAATTTTTACTAATTGGATTCATTATCAAGATAACATTTCCTTTTGCTTTTTCAGGTGAGTACCTACTAATTGCGAATTAATAGAGCTGTTCAGTTGAGGGAGTTATTTAATCAGGAAAAATTATTAGGTGAGCATTCTATGAAATTTTATATTCAATTGAACATTTTGTTAGTTTCCATACGTATATAGTTGAAGATCTACTCATATCCAGTTCTAAAAATAGTATCCGAAGAATAATTACGAGATTTTCTTGAAATAATCTCGTAGAAACGTTTGAATACATTTTCTAATGAATGCATTAGTGAGATGTGGTATTATCAATGCATTAGAACGTGTAATTGAATTTTGTTTTCCATTTATATAATTAATAGATTGATGATCGAAGTTTTTTCATGTTGGGATCTACAGGGTATCCCACTACAGGTGACTGTCGATATGTATATCTTAGTGGCTGAATTAATATTTATAGTTTTGTGATTTTTATTGATTCGTAAAGTGTTACATTATAGAGGATTTTTCTATAAGAGCTGAAAGGTATAAAATGGTTTTTTATAATTCAGTGTGGGTAATAAATTTTTGAACCATGTTTCAATACGAAGGAAATCTTTTTCAACATTACTTATAATTTTGTCTCAGTCTACATCGCTGTGATATATAACTGTACCAAAACTGGTAATTCCCCAAGTTTATTCATAAGAACTGATAGTTAAGGATCCAATATGTCTCCTAAGAGCGAGTGAGAAAAACCAAATTTTATGAGTCTCTGTCGGTATATAATCTCCCACTTTTATTTTGTATTTGAAGAACATTTTTCCTCGGAATTCAGGTTGCCAAGAACTGAAAGAGAACTTACGCAAGGCACTCCTATTACCTAACATTTCAGGTGAATTAGATTAGAACTGCCCCTTATAATATAAGTGATCTCAAAGTTCATGACGCCATAAAATCCGATGGGAAGTGCTTATCGCATAAGAGAATTGTTTTATTTTTGGTGGCAAGATAGATTACCATTATTTAACAAAAAACATCATAGTTTTCTGTTAGATTCTCACTAACAATGGTTTTTCAGAACCCATTGTTAGTGGGAATCGTACAGGATCGTGAGATATTTTTTGTTGATTGAAGATTTTTATTGAGTCATGGCCAGTTCAATTGAAATCTTATTTTTGGTTGGTTGGCATCGAATTCTGCATTTTTTTAAGTTCGTACATATTCATCCGGTGGCGAAGTTCTCAGGTCTCTTCGAGAGCTTCACGTATTTTTATTTGAATCCAGGAATCAAACAAGGAGCCAGTCTACTATTGAAGAATTTTTTATCTTGAGCTGAATGAAATGAGTACAAGCGGGAGCTTAATGTAAACTTTGAGCAGCTGTTTGAGGATACTTCTATTATTTTCATATTGTGAAGTTTTCTAAAGCTTCAATACTTTATTTATTATATTTTTTGCTGTTACTTTTCGATGTACCTAGAATTCCGAATTACAGTTTCGTTTTCCTCCATTAACTAACATATTCTATGTATATATTTTTCATTTCAATTTATTTTATATATATATATATTTTCAATTGATATGTCACTGTTTTGAATTCCAACTTTTCTGTGTTCTGAACCCCTCTTCGTCGATTACATTTTTCTCGATTGGCGCCCATTCGGAAATAAGTCAGTGCTTTATGTTTCATTATATCTATTGAGTCCAACATAAATTGAATATTTCATTTTGAAACCCACTACCCAGAGCTCCCAAAAAAACAAACATAGAGTTGCCAGGTAAATACCCCTATTTTTATATCATTCACATCAACCAACAATAAAACAAAAATAAGAGTTACAACATGCCCAAGTAGCACAAATTACTTTTTGTACAACTGACATTAAAAATGACGTTTTTAATTCATTGACACATGAACTAAAAACTGACGTTTTCACAAAATCACTTTTAACACTAGTGTTAAAAGTAAAATGACAGATGAGATGATGGATACTAAAAGCGTCTAGCGACAGATGTACACAGCTCGGGAGCCAAAATGTCCATCTGTCGCTAGACGCTAGTATGGATACTCAGTAATATAGATCTCTCTAATAGAAACACTTTAATCAGATATTAATACTATTATAACAATCAGAATCAAAATTACTTATAAATATGTATTTGGCAATTTGTACAATTTGTGATATTAACTGACGAAGTAACTGCAGAAGCTTCATCGCCAATCAATGATGGTGCTATTATTGAAGTGGGATGATCAAATAATGCTGGGAGGGAACTAGAACTTATACCAGGAAACATTTTTTCAGCTATTTTATTTTTATTTTCAATGGAATCCTCGATATAACCCTCAGCTACAGTTGAGGACTTCCACCCGCCATGTCGTTTTATTGTAGTCAAATTTGCTCCTGAATTCGCTAACAGAGATGCTGAAGATCTTCGAAAGCAATGGCCGGTAAACTGCTGCGGATCTGGCAATTTCAGAAATTCAGCAATAGTGGAAGGCATCTTCCCAAAAGTATTTATTCCAACTGGTTGAATAGTGCATTTGTAGTTAGAGTAATTCAGGAAAAATCGACGGTGAGTAACAGAAGTTGGGCGTAATACAGCATATTCACGGTAATAATTCACGTAGTGTCCAACGATGCAAAAACTTCTTTGAATGTTGGTTTTGGTATCCGAAATATGAATTAGTAATGACTGTATAGTTTCTTCAATGTCATCTACGCTCAATTTGCAGAGTTCTTCACGACGGCACGCTCCAAATAATCCAAAAATGGTTGCCACTTTAATCATAAGATATTTGGTATCGGGAGCTTCATTTAAAAATCTGTCAATCTGTTCCCTTGTCAGAATTTTCGATTTTTTCGGACGGTATCCGACACTTTTTCGTTTCAAAAATGCGACTAATTTATGGTATTTACTTATATCCACGTTTTCCTTGATTTTCAGTTCAGCTTTTATCATAGAGAATTTAGACCACAGTGTTGATGATTTCCATAACTTCGATTTTTCTTCGAAATAAACTAAAAGTACGCTTTCGCTGAACTTGCCTTCAACTTTCTTCAGTTGACTCCATTCGATGAATCCATTATAAGCAATATCATATTGTTGCCGTGATTTTTCAGGCAACAGATCTAAAGTTGCTCTGTTTGCAGCTTCTTGAATTTCTGGTGGAAGAAAATCATCTAAATCATCCATTCCAACTTCCATTATATTTATATTTGCAACAGTAATAGCTACGAACACAAAGAAGCTAGGATCGTTTATTAATTTGTGGTAACTAATAAACAACAATTATTAGGCAATTGTTTTTTACCTGCCTGTCATGCTTGCAATTTAGATTTGAAATACAAAATATGGTTGTCAATTATAAAGTCCATGTAGCTAGATGCGTAGAGCATCTGACTTGTAATCCAAAGATCGTGTGTTCGAATCCTTACGGATCTTATATTTTTTTTGTTTTTTTTCTTACTAGCAGTAACTGTTGAACAAAAAATTTTGTATGATACATTTGTTAAAAGTGATTTTATTTTGCTCGTGGGGTTGCTCCACTCGCTAACGCTCGTTTCGCAATATTCCCCACTCACAAAATAAAATGCCACTTTTAACACTTGTATCATAAATAACTATTTTAAAAACTCTAACAATAGTTATACAGCAATCTAATATAACTTTAATACTGTATAAATTAGAGTTGACAACACTGTTTCAGCATCAAAGAAGTACCTATACATCCAAAATAGGCACAAGTTATACAGCCTCGACAAGATTTGTAAAGGGTATATTGATGCTTATGTAGTAATATGAAAACCTCTCCGCTTTGTTCTATCAGTTCTTATAAATCACATTACAAAACTTCTTAGCAGCTGCCGTATACCGCCTGTCAGTAAGCATTTATAAAGTTGTTTTATGAATGGGTTAGGAGTTGCAGTTGTGAAGCAACCGTATTAAGGTGTTCGCAATTGACTCAATATAGTATCTTCTCAGTTGATTGAAAACAGAGGTATATTTGAGTTTGAAAGGCTATATAAACATTTAAAGAGTTAGACATTTTTGTGACAGATGAAAATTACTGGATGATAGCTTCCAACAATTACATTTATGAATACTTTTTGCGCTATTATGGTGTTGTTAGATGTGTTGTGAAGAGAGATTGAATTATCAAACGATCGGGAATGATATTGTTATGGCGTACATATAAAACTCACTGGAAGTTATTTGCTAACTTATTATGTACTTGCTGCCGTCCATGTTGAACCAAATTTATCATGGGAAGAAAATTTTTCTGTTGAAACATGCTCTTCTACTTCGAAATAATTCAACGCGCTTTCAAAATATCTACATTTCCTTAATTGAAAAATAATAATTTCAAAAAATTATTATAATTTTTTTCATAAAATGGGCTTGAAATGATGCACTTACGCTATTACAATGCCTCATGAGTGATGTTTCAACAAAATATCTTTTTTTATTCAGAAAAAGTTATCAAATACACCCCAAACATTTGAAATGGTAACAATGGCCGCTCTATCACGATTTTTTTTTGAGGTTTCAACATGGTGGCCCGAATGAATTCACAGAAGGTGTCCACAAAAGCTTTTAAACAGCGTTTCGGCTGTATTAAAGTGATGTCGGCTGTATTAAAGTGTTACCTAGACATTTCTCGATTAAGCTCAGTTATAAAACGAGGATAAAGTATCAAAACAGCAATCTTTGAAAAGGGTACAAATGACTGACCTCTAACGGGCCTTTCTGGCATCTCAAATCGAATTCACTTCGCCACCACATTTTTACACATATTTTTGGCGCTTGCCTATTCCTATGTATAGAAGAAAGCTGTAGTTGAAATTATTAGATCGACTGATTCGCATATTCGCCGTCCGAGTCGCCATTCGAACGTTAATGGATTCGACAAATAGAAGCTCTCTCCTCTCTCTATCTCTGCGACTCTTTCGTTGCTGTATTAGTGCTGTATAAGTATAAGTAGCTATTTGACAGGAGTTGTTTGATGTTACCCCTATAGAGTAAGATCCCAGAGCAATCAGACATAACTTATTTTCACACGGATGAAACCTGAAGTTTTCAGTAGCGTCTCGTGTGCCTTGAATACCTACGCGCTTTGTGGAACTTGCCGAGTGACACCTGGGCAGGTACCAGGTGAGAAAGGTAACTAAAAATAAGAATTATTTTACTTAAATTCACATGGCTGATTTTTATATATGTCATGTAGAATATTATTTTAAAGTAATATCATAAGTGTCAGACACTTTTGATGGACCAGAGCTTTTATCAGACGCTTTTAAGCTACCCAAAAAATAAATGAACTTTACTTATTTTTACATGTCTGATTTTTTAATATGTTATTGAAGTATTTATTTAAAAGTTATATTCAATCATTAAGACAAATTAGAGTGACCAAACATCCCCTAAGACAAAAATTATTCAGTCAGAAGTATGAGGGCGAGAGTACTATGCATGCGCTTCAGAGTGAATGAGACGTCCATAATAACTCGGTTTCCCTTCTCAAACTCACCATCTGTTTCAATATACTGTGTATGTGCTGTTTGTGTGTAATATAACTTATAGTATACAGTATAGTCAGTGTTGTTTTTTAAGGCACAATTGTGCCAAAAGGGGCACTATGGTAAGCACTTTGAGAAATTGGTCGAAAACGGGCACAATTTTAAGATTTCGTATTTTCGTGGTTCCGTGGTCATTTTCACTTGTCTAAATTCTCACTTTTCATTTCATTTTCCTCAACAATCCTGTTTCCTGTTAGTATGAAATTTAAAAATTATGATTTCTATGCAATATATACATGATTTCTCAACGTTCAGATTGGTAAACATTAAAAAATGGAGCTTCATGTAGTATTTGATATGCAATTGATGGAATTCCGCAGGTTTCTGGGGCCAAAATTGCCTCCTTTGGGGCTTTGGACAAACCGTTTACTTTTTGCGAGGACAAACGCTAACTCGAATGTGACTCAAGTGGCAATTTTTCATATTTATAATATATTATTGAATATATTTATATTTTTACGATGCAGAAAAACTCAAAGTCGTCTCCACAATTTAATATTTGAAAGGTGTTCAGTACGGTGATTCAGTACATGTTTCGAACCTACATAGGTTCATCATCAGCTGAATTTACATTGAATTCTACAATAAAGGAAGAGTAATATAATATTAGTTGATAAATGAAGTATAAAATTTACTTACATGGAGATGAAAAAAATAGCAAATTCACATGGTGAAGTTCAAAAGGACATAAAAAATTTGGTTGGGTTAGGTTATTTTTCTAATATTGCATATTGGGCATAAGGGCTCCAAGCCCCCCAATCTTTAATGTATTTATGGTGTTAGGGATGTCCCAAATTCCCCTAATATCAAATTAATCATAATTGTCACTACCAAATTCTTTATGTCCTTTTGAACTTCACCATGTGAATTTGCTATTTTTTTCATCTCCATGTAAGTAAATTTTATACTCCATTCATCAACTAATATTATATTACTCTTCCTTTATTGTAGAATTCAATGTAAATTCAGCTGATGATGAACCTATGTAGGTTCGAAACATGTACTGAATCACCGTACTGAACACCTTTCAAATATTTAATTGTGGAGACGACTTTGAGTTTTTCTGCATCGTAAAAATATAAATATATTCAATAATATATTATAAATATGAAAAATTGCCACTTGAGTCACATTCGAGTTAGCGTTTGTCCTCGCAAAAAGTAGACGGTTTGTCCAAAGCCCCAAAGGAGGCAATTTTGGCCCCAGAAACCTGCGGAATTCCATCAATTGCATATCAAATACTACATGAAGCTCCATTTTTTAATGTTTACCAATCTGAACGTTGAGAAATCATGTATATATTGTATAGAAATCATAATTTTTAAATTTCATACTAACAGGAAACAGGATTGTTGAGGAAAATGAAATGAAAAGTGAGAATTTAGACAAGTGAAAATGACCACGGAACCACGAAAATACGGAATCTTAAAATTGTGCCCGTTTTCGACCAATTTCTCAAAGTGCTTACCATAGTGCCCCTTTTGGCACAATTGTGCCTTAAAAAACAACACTGACTATACTGTATACTATAAGTTATATTACACACAAACAGCACATACACAGTAGATTGAAACAGATGGTGAGTTTGAGAAGGAAAACCGAGTTATTATGGACGTCTCATTCACTCTGAAGCGCATGCATAGTACTCTCGCCCTCATACTTCTGACTGAATAATTTTTGTCTTAGGGGATGTTTGGTCACTCTAATTTGTCTTAATGATTGAATATAACTTTTAAATAAATACTTCAATAACATATTAAAAAATCAGACATGTAAAAATAAGTAAAGTTCATTTATTTTTTGGGTAGCTTAAAAGCGTCTGATAAAAGCTCTGGTCCATCAAAAGTGTCTGACACTTATGATATTACTTTAAAATAATATTCTACATGACATATATAAAAATCAGCCATGTGAATTTAAGTAAAATAATTCTTATTTTTAGTTACCTTTCTCACCTGGTACCTGCCCAGGTGTCACTCGGCAAGTTCCACAAAGCGCGTAGGTATTCAAGGCACACAAGACGCTACTGAAAACTTCAGGTTTCATCCGTGTGAAAATAAGTTATGTCTGATTGCTCTGGGATCTTGGACTACTACCCCAGTTGCCTAGCCATCAGATAGAACATAACCTATAAATACCACATACAAATCTGTATTTTTCACCCGCGAAGTAAGCACCAATTTTTGTGATAATTTGTGAAAAATGAAACCCAGAAAACAGTAGGTTGGTACACTCTCTCAGTTCATTGTGGAGGTTAATTCTCCTGTCAATCATTTCTGCTGTTACTGGATGTGTTGGGCCTGTTTCAATTTTTGGAACGTTCTCTTCCTCCATTTGGATGTCCCAGTCATGGACTACTTCCTCAATATCTCCGTTTGATATTACTTCTTCAGATTTCTTATCGGTTATTTCCATTGGAATTTCTCCCTCATAATTGATGCTCTCTTCAATTATTGATTTATTCGTGGATTGCGGGGGTAATTCTTTCATAATGTTTCGAAGTTTCAAATTTACTTTCCTTCTGAAATTCCCACTTCGCTTCACTTTCTTCCAGTTCGTATCCATATTTTAGAGTAACACAATTTGCACAATGAATTATTAATATGAACAAATTCAGTAGTACAATTTTAGAGGTTATGGAACTCTGACGTTCAGTGTCAAAATATAACTTTTGTTGTATTAATGCTGTATGAATGATGCCTCATTCACAAGCATAAAACCTTAATACGCTTACTATATAAGGTCTGGCTTGGATAGTATTGGGCTTAAAATTGCAAAAAGCTGTGGAATTTTGCTTTTAAAGTAGTTAAAACTCAATATTTTATAGCCTCTATAGAGAATTACCGATATTGTGAAACAGTTGGGTAATGGTTATATGAATGCTTAAACAACACTTATGAAGGTGTATAATTTGTTTCTGTGTAAATTTTGCTTATAGAGAAGTGAACGAATTGGAAATTATCAACGCCCTTTGGTGAAGGATAGGTCAGTATCATCAACTGAGGGGTCTCAGATTATCGAAATTTGCACCAGTGGATGTATTATCTGATTGAAAATGTTCTATACCACAACTTGAGCCTAGCTCATCACTTCATCAAAATAGTTATGAATACAAACTCAATACACTGTGATCTGTTCTCTGATCACCTCTGTATATAGAGTACTGGCATTGTTATTCGGCCAACCACATTCGGAATGAGTCGAAAGAGCAAAAATTCATCATGGTCAGTTCCCATGAATCAAGTCCTCATTAGTACGACAGAATTGTTCGTAATTAAAACAAACCTGTTTTAATCAGCAGAGCATTTTTCCATTCCATAAAATATCTCGCCAAAAAGAGTTTAATGCCCAGCATTCCTCCATAACAATAACCCTTTGTTCGTAATGAAGTCTGCGGCACAACTCTAATCCACTCCCAAGCAAAACAAAATATGAGCTCGCTAACAAGGAAGTAATATGGAACGATCCGATGCTGAATTGAACAGATGAATGGAAACGATAATTATTCAAATGCAATTTTGATTGACCAATTCGTTATTCTCTCTCATGAACAACGATGATTTCGATTGGCTGTCTCGACAAATTGATACATTAATCACATCGATGTTTCGTTCAGTTTTGTTGGTTCGCGTTTGAGAGCGACTACGTTAATTTGTGAAACGTTACACACCCACGTTTAACAAGGTGCCATCGTTCCATCCATCCTGATGACGATATTGAAATCTATCATTACTTATTACATGATACTGTTTGAAAGTTATTTTGTGGCGGATGGAAACTTTTTATTATTATTTTTTTTTTCGGTTTTCAACTTACCACAATCTCAAAAAGTAAGATTCAAAAGTGGAATCTATACAAGTGTAAACGTTCAGATTTCTGATCTATCTCAAAAAAATGCTGCACTCATTGTGAAACCGTTTCTGGATAGAACACGTTCAATTAGTGGGCAACTTCTTGTACAAGTCAAATTTGCCGACCAAAAAAAATTTCAAAAAGTATTATTTATCCAAATACCTATCGTTGTTCATTTAAGTTCACTTTATAATAATACGAAGATTGCCAACAAGAGATACTTGCATTTGAGCAGGAATTTGCATGAGAGTTTTGAGAACGGAAACGGATTTAGTTTCCGGAACGATAACGATTAGTATTTTTATATATATATATATATATATATATATATATATATATATATATATATATATATATTTATATGTTCGGATAGGTTTCCGCGGTCAGTACTATGTTGTTGTTGAGTTCGGGTTAAACTGCGCCTGGGGTTTTGTTCTCGACGTTTCGGCTTCGATTTTGGAGCCATTTTCAAGAGGAATATATGACTTCACGCTGAGGTCTCAATCTGCCTACTTCTCAGGTGTTGTCACAGGGGGCAAGGGTTTGTGAATTGACGCCGGGGCCTCAATCTGCCTACTCCCCAGGTCTCGTCACGAGCTCTTTCTAAGGTCTCAATCTGCCTACTCCTTGGATCGAACTGGGGCATCGAGGGATGTTGGATGGTATTTATAACAGCGGGTGCTGCTGAAGCACCGTCGGATGTCTTGGTGGGGACTGGGCATCTGGAAATTAGGGGTTTCCATGCAGTTGGAAGTCTCTGACCGTCGTCACGTTTATTTAAGCAGGAAGGTCGCATCTCGATTTCGATGGGCTCGCGAATTATACGAGCTTGTAGTGTTTTTGCTGTGGCGATGGTCTTAGTGTTCTCAAAGTCTATATTGTGTCCTGTCTTTTGATGATGTTTGGACAGAGCTGAAGATGGGTCTGATTTTCGGACAGCAAGTTGATGTTCGTATACTCTACTGTTCACACGTCTGTTGGTCTGGCCTACATATATTCTATGGCAATCAGAACATGGTATTTCATATATACCCTGTGATCCGTTGACAATTCTGTCCTTGGGGGAGCAGAGGAATGTGGAGATTTCATTGTTGGCTGTAAATATCGTTTTTATGTCCTGTTTTTTTGAGAATTCGGCTGATTTCGTCAGTAACACCTTCGATGTAGGGAAGGAACGCTTTGTGGGGAACGTTGTTGTTTGTTGGGTCTCTGGGAATGGAAGGAGAAGTTTGATATCCAACAGACTGACATCCTTGTGAGTTTCGACGTAGTGTCCTTATTCACAAATATCCCTGTATCAGATACATTGAACATTCTCGAAACCAAACACCAAATTTCCAAAGGCACTCTCAACCTCATCAGTCACTGTATGTCCAGCACATACGTCCTATCCCAAGGTACCTTTCACAAACAAGTAAAAGGCGCCCCCATGGGTTCTCCCCTCTCACCAGTCCTTGCAAACCTTTTCATGGAAGACTTCGAAACTAAAGCCATTGACACGTTCGACCACAAACCCTCTTGCTGGTTCAGATACGTAGATGAGGTTTTCGTCATATGGCCTCACGGCTCCGAAACTCTCCATAATTTCGTTGATCACCTCAACGAAATATCCAAGTATAAAGTTCACCATGGAAATCGAAAGCAATAACTCCCTTCCATTCTTAGATGTCCTCATCACAAAAACCAATGACTCCTTCACCCACACGGTCTACAGGAAACTAACACACACAAACCGATACCTTAACAGATTGAGGCTCCGGCGTCAAGTCACAAACCCTTGCCCCCTGTGACAACACCTGAGGAGTAGGCAGATTGAGACCTCAGCGTGAAGTCATATTTTCCTCTTGAAAATGGCTCCAAAATTGGAGCCGAAACGTCGAGAACAATACCCCAGACGCGGTTCCGCGGTTCAACCCGAACACAACAACAATATATATATATATATATATATATATATATATATATATATATATATATATATATATATATATATATATATATATATATATATTAAACTAGTGAATAGTGGGGAATGCAGCAATGTCACAAAAGAAGGACAATTTTAAGTTGATCCAAGCTTTCGGAACTTTGTTTATTCCATCATCAGGGAACTACAATTAGATTACATTTATGTGGAAGATGTTACAATTGGTTGTATTATCATACTAACACTTAGGTGAGGTTATATGACACGATGTTCAAAAGTAATCATTGATGGAGTGCTCATGGAATGAAGTTGTATTATGAAACCGGGTTAGTAAATGATGTACACAGATGCACATTTACAAAATATACGTTAAAATTAATATTAAAACTCGTCACTCTGTGTAGACAGCTGTTTTTTCTTGTTTAACCGCATTCAAGTTTGATTTCGAACCGCTTTCAATCGTGGCGTAAACATTCATGTACTCAAGAAAACATACAATTTTGAAACTAAATGATAAAAGTGTCAAAATAAACCGAACCGTTCTTATAGAAGCTTTCAAAACATAATGAACCGTATTCATTTTTGACGTCACTGATTCAACAACAAAATGTTTGGTTTCAAAACGCATTGAACACGGTTCTTCAAGAAAAAACAGCTCATGTGGTCAGTCTTAGAATGTCAGGTTAATGTCTTCATGACACGAATGAAATATGAAATGTGAAGTTGACAGCGACAGGGATAGTCATCTGTCCTGTCAATTGTTGAGCAGTGGTGCCACTTGTTATGTGTAACCAACTGATGGTTTGGGAAACGTTCCTCGTCGTTTCACGAGTATTTGTTTTGTGACTATGAAATTTATGTATGATCAATGGATTTGAGTGAACTGTGAAGAAATTTGCTGATTCCTATTTATGCTAATAACAAATATTTTCCTTAAGTTATATGGGTGAAACCAAATTTTAATTTGATAAGTTATGAACAGAATTGTTTGTACCGTTGATGGTACTGACTGGGTTTTCATCTAGTGACAGTAAAAAGGAATAAATCTCGCTCAAATGATTTAAGTCTGTTTTTTTTATTTATGCAGTATTATTGTTTATGCAGTTATTGTCTTGTGCCAATAAATGACAAAGAGGTTTTTTTTGGAAATGGCATTTATTGCACAAGACAATAACTGCATAAATAAAAAACAGACTCAAATCATTTGAGCGAGATTCATTCCTTTTTACTGTCACTAGATGAAAACCCAGTCAGTACCATCAACGGTACAAACAATTCTGTTCATAACTTATTAAATTAAAATTTGGTTTCACCCATATAACTTTAGAAAAATATTTGTTATTAGCATAAATAGGAATCAGCAGATGTTTTCACAGTTTACTCAAATCCATTGATCATACATAAATTTCATAGTCACAAAACAAATACTCGTGAAACGACGAGGAACGTTTTCCAAACCATCAGTTGGTTACACATAACAAGTGGCACCACTGCTCAACAATTGACAGGACAGATGACTATCCCTGTCGCTGTCAACTTCACATTTCACATTTCATATTTCATTCGTGTCATGAAGAGATTAACCTCACATTCTAAGACTGACCACATGGTCTTCACAGAGTGACGAGTTTAATATTAATTTTAACGTGTATTTTGTAAATGTGCATCTGTGTACATCATTTACTAACCCGGTTTCATAATACAACTTCATTCCATGAGCACTCCATCAATGATTACTTTTGAACATCGTGTCATATAACCTCACCTAAGTGTAAGTATGATAATACAAACAATTGTAACATCTTTCACATAAATGTAATCTAATTGTAGTTCCCTGATGATGGAATAAACAAAGTTCCGAAAGCTTGGATCAACTTAAAATTGTCTTTCTTTTGTGACATTGCTGCATTCCCCACTATTCACTAGTTTAATATATATATATATATATATATATATATATATATATATATATATATATATATATATATATATGTATCAGAAAAATAATAAGGATATATAATATATCCTTATTATTTTTCTGATAGGCAAAATTTGAGAAATATGAGAAGTTGCATACTAATTGGACTTTTTTTATCCAGAAACAACTGTTTTTCAACAGACGCAGCAACATTAAATATCCGCCCTTTTACACTCGTATAGATTCCAATATTAATTCTTAGTTTTCAGATTGTGATAGGTTACAAACCCAGAAAACTACGGAACAAAAAGTGTTCATAAGTATTTCTCTCTTTGGTTCGTTTTCAGGAATCTGTCAGAAATCTGAGGTTTGACATATCATTTTATTTTTCAAGAGGGGTACCTTTCTGTTATTCATATCAACTGAACTCCTCAGACAGTATGATCGAAGCAGATTCCTTCTTCTCTCGTCTCCTGCTATTGCTCTCTCTTCCATCATTTGAGTTTCATCCCATTCCTTCGTGTTATCTATCGGCAGTGATATTTTGTACTGGGAGTCTAGAACCACCAGTCTGTTTGTTCTTGATGTACATATTCTGTTCTATCTTTCGCACTTTCAGAGGTCTGTACGTTTCACTGATATCTTTTTGACCGCACGCACGAGGAACTTGATATATAAAATTCTTCGCGTTCTCTGTTGTGTTACTTGGTTTGGTATGTATCAGTCTTGAAAGTAAATAACTTGTTGTTTTGGATGAATGTTCTTCCCTCCTGAATCGATTACCGGGCTCATTCACAAGGTCTGGCTCTGTCGATCTATCATATCTTTCCTGAACTGAACAAATGTCTGAAAGCTCGTTATTGTTTTTCGAGGGGTGATTTGATAGAAGCTGTGGTAGTTGAAGTTTGAGGACTACAGTTAATGTTGAAAATTCAAAATATTTGCCTTTCGAATTTCGTTTGCTTTTAAAATAGTCTGAAAATATTTTAATACATCCTTGTACAACCGATAATCAATTCAGAACCGTTGAATACACCTATCAGAAATTGTTCGACGCCGAATCGCAAAAGAACTGAAAAATCGATGGTGAACATGCCTACATCTCAATCGATACTACCGTTTCCTCAATAGAGATAGCGGTCACAAGAAAAATAAATATGTAACATTCATGTTATTTCTGTTCAGTGCTTCTGTTTTCCTCTTCACCTTCACATTTATTTTTCTGCCGCATCAATATTTATATACTCTCCGTGAGGAAGGATACGCCCGTAGAAGGTAAAAGAGCCTTGTATCAAGAGTTCCTTGGCGTTACGAGGCCTTTTTGTTATTTTATGCTCCCGTTCTTTGTTATTCTTTGTACTTCTGTTGCCGGAAGGTAACAGAAAAAACAGCCTTTCATCAATGATCATCAATCATCCCCTCATTTCCCAACGTAGAGACGGAAAATTGAATTATCCCTGTTGGAATTACGTTACCCTATGAGGGTCGAAAAAACAATATGAACTCCATACTCCTGCAGAATTGGAAACGCTTTTGTATGTATGGAAAATTTCCAGCTGATAAACAAGATTCCCTTTTCACAAAGAAGTATTCAACATATTTTCAGTTTCCGGAAGGCCAACCCTCCATCATTAAACGAATAATCAATTTTATTATGCTCGACATAGTGAGTGTTCTTCTCATTCCACATGATTTTCTAGATATAAATATAAATCAACAACAAAATATATATATATATATATATATATATATATATATATACACGCACATATAAAAATATATCATCACAATAACGAACATTCATACAAACTATAAAAAAATGTCACGACTTTGTTTGCATGAGTCATCATACAAACAAAATCTCAGAAAACTGAATCGTACTCAGCTAAAACTGATAACTTCTTAATTATTCGTCTGTAAAAGTATCCTCTAAGTATTCTTTACAGCTCTAGTGACACCTTTCCAGCAACAAATTGTTTACTTTTTTACTGAAAATCATATCAGAGTTTTATTTTTTCAAAGGGAGTGGTAGTTTGTTATAAAAACTGATGACATTGTAGAGCGGAGGGTTCTTGTAATGGGTACTCTTATGTGAAGGAACTCTCAGGGAAGTGGCATATCGAGTATTTCTACCGTGTATGCTTTTGTTCGTAATGGAAGAATATATTTTTATGCACAAAAATAACACATTTCATGATATATTGTGATAGAAGGACAGAGGATTTGAAATGAATCGTGCCTATACGGCAAGCGACACATAAGTGGAACCACCTAGGGTGTAACACTCTAAGAAAATGCTGTCATAGTTTTCCGTCAGTGGTGACAGATCGCCACGTCAACTAACAACTGCGTTTGCAGAAATAATGACAAGCACTCTCAGAGTGTTATCGAAAATCGAATCCACTGAGAGTGCTTGTCATTATTTCTGCAAAAGCAGTTGTTAGTTGACGTGGCGAACTGTCACCACTGACGAAAAACGATGACAGCATTTTCTTAGAGTGTTACACCCTAGGTGGTTTCACTTATGTGTCGCTTGCCGTATAGACACGATTCATTTCAAATCCTTTGTCCTTCTATCACAATTTGTCTTCGATACGAGGACCATGCCAACCCACAGCTGATGAAGGCCAAAGCCAGAAACAGCTAGTTGTCTTGTGGTGGGCATTTCGAATTGAATGCAAATTGTGATAGACAAGAATTTGATAATTTGACTTATTCAAAGAATGTTTCAACTGTTTTATTGCATAATAGACCGAGTTGAGTTTATTGCATACTTTTTGTGTATGACCATCCCAAGTGAGATTCTCATCTGAAATAGTTCCCAGAAAATTATATTAACTTTTTTCGATAGTTTCATACCATAAGGAACGCACTGCTCACAGCTAAAACTCCTTCTAACAAATGACTTCATCAGTACTGACAATACTTTCACTCATTCTGTATCAACTCTTTGATGAAGCAGAAAGTGATATCTTTCGTAATAAAATTATGAATCCGTCAAAAAATGTTGTCTCCACTTCGCATATCATTTCTACAGATCTACTGCCAAATGTTATATAATCACCTGATCAATCCGTTCCAATCATTCATTGTTCTCACCGAACGGTACTTCAGTTTCCATTGGTAGAAGCATTTTACCGGGAATCATGATGAAGCGGTGAGTGAGCGGTGTACGGGAACAAATAACACAAGATTGGTAATAGGTTTCATCGAAGTAAGGCTATTCACAGGTTATGTATGCAGATCACAAGAGATAAAAACTGTGTTTGGTGTCAAATGAATGAGAATGGAATAAAATGCTGGGGGGGGGGGGACGTAGATAACTTCAAGTTGCATTGCAGCATGTAGCACATTATATTATTCTCCTGCTATTCATTTCACTGAAACTCTCTATTCACGAAGAAGAGCCATGACAGTACTAACACCTCAATCCCAATTCAACGTCAAGTTTGTTTTCATCAGACGTCAGAATCATCTCGCCTTCTATGTCACCTATGAATTCGATTTATTTTTGGAATTCATAAAATTTCTGATCAAAAATGAACCTCCATTTCCTCATTCTGCCGTAATATAGAAAAACCTAGTAACTCGATTTTTACATATTTTCAGGAAATCAATTTTTTCAATATTTGGTTAGCTTTCAGTCTTTTTGATATTTATTAATAATTCTTGAATGGTTGTATAGAATTTTTTGTACGTTGATTCTGAATATGACCTTGAGGTTTGCCTAAAGTTTATCGAAAAGGGAGTAAATTGTACTTACCATTTTTTACTAAATTGCAGAACATCAAAAAAAGTAAATAATGAGAATTTAAAATGTGGTAACTAAAGTTACTAGGATATGATGAAGTCTCATCAAATTTTAGTAAGATACTAGTTCAGGAAAAAAAAATAGTAACAACATTTGCTACATTTACCAAAAGATTTATTTTTGATTCACTTATTAAATTTGAATTAAGTAACGCGACATACTTCATTTCAACTAAGTTCACAAACACAGGAATACAATGAAATTATGAAATAAAAATATCGCATGTTCACTTACTAACATAAAACCACAAATTTAAAACAAATATATTATTATATTGTCACCAGCTGTATGATAACTCCTAGTGAAGTCAACGTTCCAAATTGTAACACAAATCTGGAGCATTGTCATTGGTCGGCAAGAATTGCCAAAACAGTTTACGTCGTTCATCTAGAAAAGCCGGGCATAGGGACTTCAATATATATTTTTTCAAGAGGTGTTTTTTCCCAGAGGTACAGAAAATTTCCGTTCGGGAAAATCAGTGCTAAACTTTTTTTTAAGAAATCAACCTCAACAAATAACTAATAACGAAATATAATTATTTTTTCGTACTTTGCAGCCATCCTGGAATGACAAATAATCTGAGAAGTTGAAAACATTATATTAATCATTAATATTAATTTTTTCATCGTTTGAGTTGTCAAAGACATATTCATTTTCATACTGTTCTTGACCTTCGCTGTGTAATACCAATTCATTAGTTTGATTTATTTCGTTCGAAACCTCAGGATTATTATGAAAGACACTTGTTTTTTCAGTTATTTGATCATTATCGTCAGAAACATCGTCAAAATTGGCAAAAAACTGTCTCACTTTTTTTTTGGTGTAACATCGGGATTATAGTCGGGATCTTTATCACTATCGTCAAAGTCAGAATAAACTTGATCGTCATCATCTGAAGGTGAATTTCGAAGAGAAGTTGATGGCCTTGAAACATTAAGAAACAAGATTCACCTATCTACATAAACTTCAGACCTTTCAGAAGCGACAGCCTTCAATATTTGCGGGGACGGGGGTTGTTTTCGAATTATTTCCGATTGAAGGCATTCAATGGAATAGTTAGGATTGAAATAAAGTTGCACATTCACCTATTTAGATAGTTGTTTCTTAGTGAAACGTTTAATTCAACATTTTGATGAAACAATTAGCTTAGTGAAAATATTAGTTCATAAAAAAAGAACATGTAAATATATTTATTAAAATATTTGTACTTTTTTCTCGGCGTATTTTCTTGATTGCCTTCAAATCAGTCCGCGATCCTCAGAAACATTCATAATTTCAGTTATTTGACATATTATCAACGGGGATGCGTCGCGTGTATCCGATACCCTGGTCAAAACTCAACTGATACCCAGACCAAGAATAAAGATATTATAACATAGTAACTGCAACATACTGGACAATTCCGGTTGAGGTACCAGAAAAAATATTCGATTAAAAATAAACAAAACCTAATAACTTGACTTGCTGAATTTTAACCAAGTGAAGATGCCTATTTTTGAAACTTACTAGAAATAGAAAGAAAATAACCCTTATTTATGCTGGTAATAGGGTCAAAAAAAGTCCATATGAGGTAATTTGGCGCGCTGAATTTAAAGATCGATAATAATTCAGAACATAGTAACTCTAGATACTAGCTTTTCCTATATCACGGCAGCATTGCCCTGAAGATGGTTCACCAAAATATAGTATCATGGCCGACAAACTCTGAAAGTATTCAGTTAAAGATTGTAATAAAAACAAGATTAATCTAGAATGACCTTTCTTAATGTTATTTTTGGTAGGTGTTCTATTCATTCATTCGGAATTTTTCCTGTTTAGCATATTTTGGTGGGTTTGTCGAATGAGAAAGTCTGAAAAACAATCAGGAAATAGAACGAGTATAACTCAAACCCAAGTGAACATTGGGAAAGGTAATTCAAGGTAAAACTTGTTTTCACAAGCATCAGAATAATCCCGCGTTATATTCGAATATCGTTAAGTTAGATTCGTCTAATCTAATAGGTGTTTGGAGGAACTTTCATCCAAAAAATGTCCCGGACTTGCTAAATCGCCTATCAACTTTATCATAGCCCTAGAAAAAACCATACGCTTTGAATAATTTTTTTCTGTTCAGGTACATTCTGATTCCTACTGTTCATGCCATTTGATATTCTGGAATTTGAAATTGTCATTTGTCTATAATTCCCAGGGCTCTGAAGTGCCCATTGAATTTTGTCCATTTCAAAACGATACATTGGATATATACAATGTTCTGAACATTTCAATTGGCCCAATGGCATGAATTGATATTTCATTAATATGTGTACCAAATTTCGAATCAACCAACCCATGGAGATATGAAAACAATATGAGAAAAGAAGACCGTTAATCTGCAATTAGTTCGTCTATTGGAACTCCCACCGAAACAACTTCAGGAAGCAAATTTGATACTGATGAACATCAATATTAGGGTCAGCTGTATTCATTATCTCAAAGGAATGAGGCACTACGCAACAGATTGATGACTACCTACGGAATTATTTGATATTGAACCAAATGATTGCTGCTATACTCAGATTTTTGTAGACTTCCGAAGGAACTGAGAAGACTACTGTTGTGCACATATTTGATCAGTCTCAAATTTCTTCCATTGAAGCCTTTATAGGATCGATATGTAGTGACTTCAACCGGAAAGATAAAAAATATTATGATTTGATTTCTGATGAATATAAATGATCTTCTATTTTTGGAATATAAACTATCACGCACTACAGCGGGTAGTGGATGAAAAATATTGTTTACCGAGGGCATAGGACGAGGTGAACAATTTTCCGTAAATGTCATAAAGGTAATGAAATCTGCTCTTCAAAAGGCTCAATTTCCTGAGGTTATATTGTTACGTTTTGAAATAAAGGAACAAGCCCCAAGTAATCCGATCCACTTCATCAGGATCCTCAGCATCCAGGGCCTCGAATAGATGAAGGTCAGGTATAATAGATATCACAGGTCGCAGTCCTGACAGGTTCAATGCTCAACCGATCATTCACAATTAACATCTAGTGAAAAAAAATTAAATACGAATGGAGAATAGTGAAGGTAGATAAAAAAATGCATTGCAATGTAAAAAAGCGTGGGCTGCTTTTCAAGTAATATGTTGATACCATGCACCCCATCTTTTTTTTTCATTGCAATACTTTTTTTTATTTCCACTATTCCTAACACGTTCACGGACAGCCTCAAATCACATGGTGTATTTTTTTATTTAATCTGAATTTTGTTCGGAGGCTGGAGATATGTCGATTGCAATTCGAAAAATGATGGTTCTGCCTGTTTCAACATAATTAATGACGGGCTGCAGATGCGGACCTGTCCATGCACATCAAATATGTTATATTCTCGAACATACGACGGCACAAGCAGTTTGTGATAATTACCTCAACATTATTCAATTTCAAGAATATTAAAACTTTATAAAAACAAAATAGCTGACAAGCTCTTGATACTGATTACCCGTTGTTTTGCTGAGCCTTGTTTGCCTTCAGCTATCTTCAATTTTACTTTTTGTTCTGTTATATCGCTCTCTTTCTTGTTTATCCGCTCTCGATATATATTTTCCAAGAAACATAAGTTTTCATACAACTTCATGTTGAATAATTCAGTTATGATGTATACTTGAATATTTTTTTTTGTGGATCTGATTTTCGCTTTTTTCTTTTTTTTTTCTCACTACCAAGAAGAAATCACTATTTATGTGATGTGAAACACCAAAAAGAAACAACACTGTGCAATATGCTTAAGCTCAAACCCCTTGTAATAAGAATTATGGTTCTTTTATATACAATAAAAATATCTATCTATCTATCTATCTATCTATAAAAACAAAATATTCATTTTTGGAAATAAATATAACTCAGATGATATCTGACTGAGGCGCAGGGAGTAAGTAAGAAGCCTATGATCCACAATGAATCCTTAAGGTTGCAGTGTAAAACCTACCCTACCAGATGATATATTTTCATCTAGTGCGTATGCTTATTGGGAATTCGATTCCATCAGCATTGTTGGTATAATTGAATGCCCGTAGAATATTTTCCGATCTTCTGCTCGATCTGGTAGCGAAGAATATTGGATGATAATATAGGGGATTGTACGAGAAAGCTAATCGGATAGACAGAACACAAATCTGAGTTTGCAGAAGACAGAGGCCAATACACCTTTGCGTCCGATCTTTCGTAAGATTTTTGAATCTTCTTTTCTATCCATTTCTGTACTACGTATATCTGCATGGACAATAGTCATATAGTCTATAGTCATAAGACTCCCGCCAAAAGACCCTACTTTTATAAGACGAGATGAACATTTCATATTTGATTTTTTACTCGTACAGGAACGTTGCCTAACATTTGAATATGATCTGCATGGACATCAAACTCGGAAGCTCGTGAGAAACCACATAAAAATCGTCTGCTCAGTTGGATGCTCATTATAATGTCTTCATATGCAGTCCTATTCCAACACATCGCTTCATAAATGGCTGCATATGCAGACACTGTCCGCGTATGTGTTAATTCAAATTTTTAAAAATCAAGAGATCTTACGCGACTAAGGGCTACATAACCTTGTCCAGCGGCAAACAATCGAGAACCTGAATGAATGGCTGCATGATCAACTATGCAGCCTTGTATTTTGTGAACAGGCGATGCTCAACTCAAGATCAATGGCAACATTCGTCTCTCAGCGGTACCGTAGCTATATTTTGCAAGAAACTGTATCGACATTGGTTGAATTGAACATGTAATCTGTCTGATACGAAATCGATACGGACTGACGCTGACGGTACATCTGTTTCAAATACTTGATCCCGTTTCCTTCGCCAGGAGTTTCGTACTAAACAAGATCGCTAGAAAAACAAATCATTAATTTTTTTGAAGGTCCTAGTGAGATTATCGGGGCCATTTTTTTGCATATTATTGCATTGTTATCGGTTCTTGATGAACCGCGTTCAATGTTTCCATTACAAACTCAGATAGGTACATGCCAAGCTAATGAAAGCGTACCTATTAAAAAAAAAATTATATACAGGATTGATTTCAATCAACTTTGTCTTCCAACTCGCCTAAAAGAAATTGGGAACGATAGCTTGGTTTCAACAATGCGTTTGACAAGAAAATCATATCGTGAATCTTGGTTATGTTTCACAAGAATTGCCACAAAAAAGCAATTTCCACCTGGAATATTAGCGGTATTTTCGTCAAGAAAAAAAAAGTTCTGAGTGAGAGAGACCAACCTTGAAATGAGATGCACAAGCTGATGGAATGGCTGATAAACCGGGAACGTGCTGCAAACTGAAGTGAAGATTAGAACACTTCCTGAATTCCAACGAACGAAATGATGATACAGATGAAATAATAGGAAGAGACCGGGAAGACGCCCTGAAATTCACAATGATATTTCCTACTACTGAATGGCAAATGGCCACTCTTCAACTCGAAAGTAGATTGGAAATAAGCACATTTTCGAAGGATTGTAGATTAAACGATACGGAATATGCATGGTTTTTTGTTATTTATTTACTTTATTTACTTTATTTATTTACTTTACAGGAATACAAACGGGACGAACCCATAAACAGTATTCACAGCTGATATTATTAATTATTACTAATTATGTTGACAATTAATAGTACTTTTAATCAAAAAGCAATTTACAGGCACAGGTATTGGAAAAAGTACCTATTCTATTTGGTGCAAGAAGTGTGATTTAATTTTCCTTATAAAGGCAGTCAGGGAATCGTGAAAAACATCAATTTCGATTGTTTTGGAAATAAAGTTGTAGCTTTTCAAACAACGGTGTAAGGGGGAATTCATATAGTAGTTCGTGTTCGTCTTAGGAGTGTGAAAAAGTTGATAGTGACGGGTATGATAATGTGGTACGTTATAATGGATAGAGTTGATGATTGAGATAGAATCAATTAAGCCATTTAGCACTTTGAATGAAAATCTGATATCGGCGGAAGCTCTTCTATGTTCAAGGGATGTCAAATTCAACTCCTTGCAGACCAAGCCTCGGTTATCTGGAGTTTGTCGGAAGTATTTTTTATTAACGTAATCAATAAATCTATTCTGAATTCTTTCTATTTGTTTAATGTATGTAAGATAGTGAAGATTCCAAATCACCGAAGCAAAGCTGAGCGAGCTGTTCACATATGACATAAAAAGAGTGCGGATAGTATTAGGATTATTAAAGGGGTAGGTAGTTCTTATAATAAATCCTAGCATTCTATTTGCTTTTTTGGATATATGGGCAACGTGGTTGTGAAATATCATTTTAGAATCAAAAATCACTCAAGTCCTTAACTTCTCCACAAGTATGGAGGAGGTGATCGTTCAGTGAGTAATTAAATTTCATTGGGTTGTTGATTCGACTGAAGGTAAATTGATTGCCTTTATTGAGGTTAGGGTAAAGTGCGTTGTTTTCACAATATTCCATGAATCTGTCGAGATCTTCTTGAATCGAGATTGAATCATTAATGTCAGATACTGTGTGAAATACTTTCAGATCGTCAGCATACATGAGGAAATTAGAAAATTTGAAGCATTCGGAAATATCGTTGACATATATATTAAAAAGAAGAGGGCCTAAATGCGAACCTTGTGGTACGACGGAGCTGATTTTAATGTAATCAGAGTTATAGTTGCCTATACTGATTGCCTGACAACGGTTGTTCAAATAGGATCGAAACCACTGTAACAGTGAACCCGTCACACCGACCCCAGCCAGCTTTTCTGCGAGTAAATCATGATCGATTTTATCGAATGCTTTGCTGAAGTCGGTGTAAATGGAGTCGACTTGAGTCCCGCTATCGAGACTTCTCAATATATATTCTGTGTATTCGAACAGGTTGGTTTCAACAGACCTTTTTTTTATGAATCCGTGTTGCTGTTTGTTGAGAATGTTTATGACATCGTAGTAGAGGTAGTCGAAAATAATTGATTCGAATAACTTGGCTAAAATGCAAAGTTTTTATATCGGCCTATAATTCTGTGGTAGCTGTCTTGAATTGATCATTTACATTATTTTAATGTAAAAAATAGTAATGGTCATGAAAATATTCAAATTATTGTTCGAAGTGAAATTTAAAACACCGAATATATCTGAGACGTTCAAACATCACCCTGTAGAGTGCGCTTTGTTAGTATGACAGGATATGTCCCGTGTTTGTTTACTCTACCTAAGCGTGTCATTAACTCAAACATATTTTCAGATTTGATTGCTATATAGATTATAAAAGTGATTAATGTTGTTTTGTACAGAAGTGCAAGACCGCTATTAGAAATACAACCGACAAAGTTTTTTTTTTTTTTTCGTATTCTAATCGATGCGATCGTAATAAAATATTGGATTGAGATATCATGTTTATATTACTGTTAGTTGAGTGAGATAGTTAGGTATGTTTTGCATCAGCTATTTAACAGTGGAAAATTCGATTAAAAACTAACTGAGCAATATCGTTCCATAATATACATCAAATTACTTCATATTCATCTGATATTAAAAAAAGTAAATAAACGTATAATATTCGAGTGAACCTCAATAATATAATATTATGGATACATTATTATGATTTGGACGTAAAATAGGAAATTTGGCTCAATTTCAATGTATGGGCTATGTTTTGTTATATTATAAACTGCTGCGTGCATTTATGATACCATTCCATGTTATGGACTGAAATATACCGTATAACATGATAATTACTTTGCAGCAATCACTTCCTCGATCTCTGCTCACGTGAAATCGGGATTTGATTCAAAATATGCCATCATTCTGTCCTCTGGCGTGACATTTCCTTTCGATCAGTGGTAACGCGTTTTGTGGGTTTAAATTTTCCCCTCTAATTCTTCGCTTTCATATAATTTTGTCACGAATCTACTAGCGCCGGCCCTGACGATCGTAAACGCAGTTGTCGAAGAGCGAACGTCATTTCTCCAGTAACTGTTGATCCGCGCGGTACACATCATCGAGGCCTCTCTCGAAGATTCTCCATAGGCTAACGCAGGCATATAAGCAGACGCTTCATCGCGGAAGAGTTAGTTATTAGCAGAGACAGTTATTCAGCAGAGTGATTCAGAGCTAAGTGGAGAGAGATTTGTGCGGAAGTCGAAGGAGAGAGTTTCTATTGGAGAGAGATTATCAGACCGTTTAGTACAGAGCGATGGATAGTCAGTTTAAGTGATTGTATTGTATTGTATTGTGATAAAAAGTTGTAATAAAAATATTGAAGTGTTTGGAGATTTCATCAACGAACCCAAAGAAATATCGTAACAGTGGTGTCGGAAGTGGAATTTTGATAATAAATAAAAACAATTTATGGTGAATAAGAGAAGTACGATACGATGGAGGACATGTTGAAATTTATCCAAAACCAATATGTGGATTTGGAAAGACGACGACAGGAAGATGAAAAGCCATCTGAAGGAAAAAGAATTAGAGGAACAGTAGGAACGAGAAAAGAAGGGCTCCAGAAAATTCTCAAAAATGAAATGAAAGAATGAGAAAAAAGACTCCAGAAAGTTCATGAAAATGAAAAGAAAGAACGAGAAGAAGAACTCCAGAAAATTCTCGAAGAATAGAGAAAAGAGCGAGAAGCTGAAAAGAAAGGAACGAGAAGTTGAAAAGAAAGAACGAGGAGACGGTATCCAGAAAATTCTCGAGGAACAGAGGAAAGAATGAGAACTTGAAAAAGTAGAACGAGAAGAAGCAATCCAGAAAATTCTAGAAGAACAGAGGAAGGTAAGAGAAGAGCAAAAAGAATCAGATATAACAGAAAAACAATGGAAAGCAGAATTCCAGAACATTATAGAACAGCAAAACAAGTTCCTCAAGCATGTGTTACATAAAACCGAAGTACGATTGAAAGAACTGAAAGGAGAACTGAGAGTAGATCTGAAAGAAGAACTTAAAGAAGACCTAGAAGAAGAAATGAAGGAAGACGTCAGGAAAAAAGGCGATAAATTTAATAAGAAAGTGGACACAGTGCGAGAGGAGATGAGAAATTAAATGAGAGTTCTAAAAAAGCAAATAGTTCTTCTCAAGAACCTAGATCGCTAGGACAGGGTTGCCACATCTGATATTTCCGTAAAACTACCGACATTTGATGGTCAGTCATCTTGGTCCATGTATTGTCGACAATTCGAGGCTGCGGCAGCAACCAATGGATGGGGCAGACGATACCCAAAATGAATACTAGGATCTGATTCCTGCATTGGAGTTGCGGTATGGCGAGCAACATCGCGAACAGCTCTACCGAGCCCAAATGAAAACACGCACACAAAAATCCGGTGAGATTCTGCAAGAATTTGAAGCAGATATGAGACGCCTCATCCAGCTGGCGTACCCAGAAGCACCTGGAGATTTCAAGGAGCAGCTAGCGGTGCAGATGTCTATAGATGGGACTAAGAGACCCGGAGTTCCAAAGAACTTCACGACTGATTAGTTTCAGAAGGAGTAGCGATGCTTTGGTTTGCTCTTTGGAAGTGGGGCGGCCTTCAACACCTCAAGGCCGAAAGTACGAGCGATATCAACAGAAGATCCCGAACAACGCTCAGACGCAGCGACTGGTTCTTTCGAGAAGTTTCTGGAAGAAATCAAATCATTAATGAGTGGAATGAACACCCAGAAGAGAAGAACATGTTATGGATGTGGAAAACTGGGACATCTTATAAAAGACCGGTGGCTGAAAATGCCAAGAGGATTTGCTATACATGCAGAAGGCCGGGACATTATATAAAAGACTGCAGGGAGAGAATTCCACAGAGAGAATGTTATAGATGTGGAAGATCAGGACATCTCATGAGAGATTGCAAGGTGAAAATGCCCTCGAAATTCAACTCACCTGCCAGAGCGCCGCCAAGTTCGGAATCCCCCGCGTGGTCAAGGTCACCGAGGGTCATCTGTGTCAATAGGCTGAGAATAACAACCGATAGCCTAACTATTCCTTGAGAATTGAATAAAATACATGCAACATAGACATCGGTGCAGCAGTTTCTTTGGTACGTAGTCACATACTCCGGCCAGAAAGCGTGAAGCCTGTTTCTTTCAACTACATGCTTCGAACAGGCACTGGTGAAAATGCACCTATTCGAGGAAAGGCTGATATTACACTGATTCTGGATCGATTTACCATCACGGATATAGTGTACGTCGCGGACATAGAAGATGAATTGGTACTCGAGATGGATCTGATCAGTGACTATGGGTTTGCATTCGACAACGAGAAGAATTTTATGAATTTTGGAGGGGAGGAATTTGTCCCTACAACTCCAGGACAGAGAAAGATGCCTGCGAATCCGCGATCAGCGAAAACTGCGAGAACCCCTGCACTATCGAAGGAAATAGTTCGTGCTACAGTGAATGAAGTTCGGATGAAGACAAAAAAAGCCATCCCTGTAAGAGCCGCCAGGTATCATATTGGAAGTGAAAGTGACATATCCCAGTTGGAAACAACTGAAAGGGTCGACTCGGTCAAACAAAACGTCAATATTGGCCAAGTCCGATCGATTCAACAACCATCAAGAAGAGTTCCATTCGCTAAACAACAAGAGATGCTAGAGCGCATTGACAGGAGGAAGGCGCGGTACTATCGGAAGCAGACGCTTCATCGCGGAAGAGTAAGTTATTAGCAAAGACAATTATTCATCAGAGTGATTCAGAGCTAAGTGGAGAGAGCTTTGTGCGGAAGTCGAAGGAGATAGTTTTTATCAGAGCGTTAAATAGTTAGCGGGGCAGTTTAAGTGATTGTATTGTATTGTGATGAAGAGTTGTAATAAAAGTATTGAAGTGTTGTTTGGAGTTTTATCTACACCCGTACTCTAATAATACACTTATATGCCCACCACCCGTTTTATAATGAAATCCATTAAGATACAGATTTTCATTACGATACAGATTTTCAACCAATAGAAACCCATTATTTTTCAATCAAGCATGATGTGCAAGCTTTGCATTTTGACATTTGTCAAGTCAAAATCAGTAGGTATTGAATTTTTGAAGAATTCAGTCAATTTTCGATAATCGAATGAAAATGTCTTATAGCAGTGATATAGAAGAATTACCAGCGACTCCTCCACAGATGTCTTAGACAAGAAAAAAATACAATCGAAAGGATAATATTATTCATTTGACAAATGCAACACATATGTTGTTATTTTCGTTCAAGTCAAATGTGCTTTCATGGCCGAATGGTCAGCGACGCGGGCTGTGATCACAAACGTCCCGGGTTCAAATCCAGACCTCAGCAAGGACTTTTTTTCATTTTTTTTCTTCCCATTTTTGTATTTTCGGTGGTTATGTCATTAACTATAATTCTGTAGAATTTTTCAAAGAAATACGATTGATTACCCACTATTATTGTGTTCAATATAAATACCTAATATTATAATATTTTTAATTCTTCATTATTTATTGGGTGTAGATAAAATAGCGTATGCAACTCTCATGTAATGGTTATTAATACACTCGCATAAACCATACGAAACTCACCTTCGGCTCGTTTCGTATCCCGGTTTATGCTCATATATTAATAACCATCATTACACGATCGTTGCATAATATACTATTAATCAACGAACCCGAAGGATATATCGTAACAATATTCTTTGGGTATTCTTTGATTATAATGTGACGATAATTAAAATTCGAGACAAAAACAATTTTGGACAAATTTTAATGTTTCCTATTATCAACCTCATGGAAGGAGCAAACTCATTAAAATGGAGCACGTCATCCTGACCGAGCAGAATAAATCGAACACCCTTGTTACTATGATTGTGCTCTGAATATTGTTTCATCGTAGTGGCTGTTTTTCGTTGCAAGTGGCAACCAAATGAAAATCTCGTCGCGTAACGCCGAAGTGGGAATCAATTGTAGTTTGATTAATCGATATTTATAGAGCACACGCACCTGGGCTTTAAGTGGATTGTCGTGTCGGGTAATGAACGTTGATGGGGAGGATGAAGGGCTCCCCTGTCGACCTAAACGACACGTACTTTCATAAGGGGGTAGGCGAATAATTTCGGCTATTCATGAACACGAACACAATCAGGTGCATTATCGTAATCCGTTTTTTTTCTTTTACGTAATTGCTTCTTCGTTTATCGCCCGACGCAGAACGGTTCGTAGGACTGTTTTATTCATAGAGCGAAAGTGTGATAATGTGTGAGCAGGAAGAAGTTGTAATAGCTAACAACGTGTAGGTGAAGGGCTCAGGGGACCAAGCACTGGTATATGTGGTATTACCCTTACAGTAGAAGATACAATTATTTGAATTCACTGTTCATATTCATTCCGCAACTTATAAAATTGAGTAATTGGGCCAAGAAAAGTATTTTTTGAGAAACCGAAGAGTTTTTTTTCTGTTTTTCAAAGGGTACAAAATTGTGTATTTTCGGAGTGAACTTATAAAAGCACAATTAAAAAGAAGTAGATTACTTTTTATGGATTGAAATGAAACAATTTTTGTTTTTTGTTTCGTGACCAGTGTTGGAAAGCGTCAAAGCGTGGATGGAGTAACCTTTTTCAGGAAAATCTTCGGTTCTGAAATTTCCTACTTTTCATTGCAACTTCTATATTAGGGCAACAAAATTCGAAGTAATATAAACTTCATCAAGTCGCTTGGCCGGGGTCTCTTCGGGAATTTCAAATTCGTCTCCTTCACCTTCGGTTCCAAATCTCAACCCCATTTCGTCTAAAAGTTGTAATAGTTCATACTGACTATTCTTTAATCGGTCCAGATCTATTTCTTCATTACGTTTCCATATAATTGATAATTCATTTGAATTTTTGAAATTTGAATTGAATCACTTTGACTCCCATGGCTCACAATTGTGATTAACGATACAAATTCGTTCTTGCAAGCAACAATTTCATATATAGTTGGAGTCTGTGTGATTGAAAACGCGAAACCCATTGCCCCCAACCAGGGATACTACAGTCGACTGGAACGTAAGGCAATAGAGATCCACAAACATACGGATAATTTCGACAGAAAAGAAGAGGCTGTGAACCTCAAGCAAATATGGAATACCATTTCAAGAAGATAAAAATAACAAATATCAGGATGACAGGTAGTACTTCTGAAGAAGCTAGCCGATCGCGCTAGCGAACCGTCGCGTCGGGGAGAAATGTCAAAAAACGACGACCTTCAAACCTGAACAAAAGTTGTGATACTGAATACCTCGGCCGCGAAAGCCTCAAACATTTTGTCAGGCTCGTCTGGGTTCACGAATGATTATCCCCATGAATGAATTTTTTGTAAACTACGACTACTCTCTATTTGTGTAGAAATATCCTACCAATGGTATGTTTCATTAACAATTGGTTCTTACATTCTTGTGATAGGCAAATTCACGTTGAACGAGAAGCAGTTATATAATAGGTGTTTCATTCAGAAGGAAATCTTTTTATTCACGCAGCAACTTCTTGGGGTAGATTAAAAAACGGCTCTTCTACAATTGTATAGACTTCAATGATGATAATAATTTTTTTTCAGATTGTGGTGTGTTACTGACCCGAAAAGACTTCTTTCAGATGATGAAGCCCATCAAACATTGACTTGATTTTGGAAAAATATTTGGAGTAATTTCAACAGAAACTGAAGAATTTGAGTACCTTCGCTGTTGTTCTTACATTTCGGAATTCAGCTGCATTGAAATGATTATCGTTTTTTATGGATTCCATCACCATGAAAACGTCTACGGATGATAAATTGTTTCATGATACTTTCACAAACCAGTTCGACAAACGAAACATCAGACAAAAAATTCTGGAGGAACTCCAGTATATTATTGATCCTTTATTTAGTCCAAGACTAATGCGTACATGTACAAAAAAAACACATAAAGATAAAAGATATCACAAGTAGCTAAAATAGCAAGTACATGAAATGAACTCAACTAAAATACATTGGCCACAAACAGACACCAAGAAACATAGTCAAAAAAATAAAAAAAAAATGAATACCACTGTCAAGGGTTGCAGTCAGCCAGCATGAGGTTCTTCAATTATACTTTGAATACAGGTAGCGTATTGGAATTTTTCACTTCATCTGGGGGGTCATTAAAATGACTCAATCCCTTGAAAAAAACTGAATTTTGTGAATTCTTTGATTTAACATGCTCAATAAATAAATTATTTCTAGATCGGGTGTTATAATTATGATGTTCAGAAACGGAAGATATTTTTTCTCTCAAATACAACGGGGCATCGCCTGTTCTTATTTTGAAAATAAAGACCATTGTTTGGTATAAGAACATCCTATCAACTGGAAGCCATTTCAAAGAGCTTAACATTTCATGGATGTGCGTTCGTTTAGGGCAGCATAATATAGTTCTCATTGCCCGATTCTGGAGTTTTTGTAAACGGCTAATTTCATTTTGTTGTAGCAAATATAGAATGGTAGAGCAGTAGTTGAAGTGAGGAAGTATCAGTGTGTTGTATATAATAGTTTTTGACCATCTCGAGAGAAACCTGGAGCACCTGTATATATAGTTAATTTTGAATGAAATTGTTTTAATTATATAATTTGCATGGTTTTTGAATTTCAGTTCTCGATCAATAATGACTCCTAGATATTTGAATGTATCAAACCACTTCAATAGACTAGTTGTTTACTTTTATTTCACAATCTTTTTCTATAAACTTATTATATTCCTTGCTATTGCCTATCATCATGAATTTAGTTTTACTTGTATTTATCTTGAGTTTGTTTACACAACACCATTCATATATATTTTCCATGGTTTCATTTATTATCTCTACTACAGCCAAAAAATCTGAATTCGAGAAGTGGATCAGAGCGTCATCTGCAAACAAGTGAATCGAGCACTTTCCAACATTTTCCACGACATCATCAATATATATCAGAAATATATTATTATTATTATTATATATTATTATTATACAAGTCCCACTATCACCAAAACCATACTTCAAATGTAAATGAATTGTCATCGATGTAAGTTCTGACGTCATTGTGCGTTTCGATCTCTTTTTGTTTCTATCGATTCTAACTCGTGAAATCTTAAAAAAAAAGAATTGTTGCGTTGAGTTGATTACAAAGAAATTTCCATTCGTAACGAAAACCAAGATCTCTCTTTTCTCAGCTTCTGTACTAATATTTATTCGAATAGACAAAGGAATACAAAAGAACAAGTTTTCTAATTCTTTTAATTTTTGTGTTAGTGAGACTCAGATCGCATCAGACTACAAACCCGAAACACTTTTTTAGAAGATGAAATGTTTCAATCAATCACTTCCAGGATCATACCATCAGTTTATTGCGGTACAATGGTCTATAGATAGAGGGAAACTGAAGTTTCAACCAAAAAATGGATAATATTAAGTACGACATTTTTCAAGATGGTATACAGATCCTGAAAAACTCATTACGGAGAACCCATAGTGGTAAAAAAATAATGGTATCGAAAGTCTTGAATTTCTCTCAGAAAATGAAAGATCATTTTGTTGTGTGATTCTCACTAGACAGTTTGCAAAACAGCTACACCTATTTCATTATACAATAGATTATTCAGGCGTGTGAAAGAATTCTACACTCCTGAATATTGTACAGTCAAACGCGTGTAGTAAATTCGTGAACTGTCTGTGAAAAATCACACAATAAGGTGTTTTTTGAACACGTTATTATGGAAATCGAATTCTTCGTGATGTGTTTTTCTATTAATATTGAAGAAAGCCAGAAAATGTCTTGTTTCTGCTAGGGAATCCAGTTCTTTACTGTTAAATTGACGACGAAGCGCTAGAAGTTCTATATAGCAGCATCTTTCTTTTTTTATATGCAGATTCACACGAAAGGGAAGCGCTGTGATGTTCAAAGAACACCGCGTGAATCAAGGGACAGGAGATATGAATTAACAATTTTTTCAAGTTTGTAAGTCTCATGAAAAACCTCTCTCGGCAAAGAGATCCAAAGCTCAGCTGTTCTATTGAAAAAAAAATTCCCGAGCAAGCGAGGTTCGACAGGTCTCCGAATTCACAACACAAGGGTGGTAATTCTGTACTCATCAAGTCATCCGTGTAGATATTGCCAAGGGTGGAACGATTGAAAACAATTCAGAAGAACACCTATAGAAGAAATATATAGAAGAGAGACAAGTCTCCGACCCTTCTACGATGTTCCAATGGAGTGAGCGAGTCTGTGAGCGAAAAATCACCAACAAGACGAATTGCCTCCATCTGAATAGAATCTAGAAGCCTCAATTATTGTTTTGGTGCCGAACTCCACACATGAGAATTATATTCCAAGACAGATCGTCTCTGAGCCTTGTAGATCATTAGAAGCTGACGAGAAGTGAAGTATTTCTTCACACGAAATAGAAATCCAAGTTTCTGGGAAACACCTTTAGTGATCGATCTCACATGGTTTTCCCCATGAGATATTATCTGATCGTAATTTCTAGCATCGAGATACTTGACTTTGTAGAAATAGTAACTCCTGACATCTGAATACTAGATGAATCATGTTGGATCATTCGACCCGCTGGAAAAGTTATATGAGCTTGTAGTCTGTATATAACTCGGAATGGTTTGAATTGTTTCTTGGATTCCCTCCTCTCCGAATCAGAAAATGAAAATCACAACTCCTATAAAAAGATAGATCCAAAACTGGCTGAAGTTTGGCATAATTGTAATGAACACGCTTCGGTAGCGGACCGTAACCGAATCGCAGATTCATGGCCGTTGCCCTTGCAGAGACAAAGCCTCATTATGAAGCTCTCCCATTCAGCAGACTGCGAGTACACATCGACATTACATGCAGAAGAGACGATTTCTGGGATTTATCGGAGGCCATATATTCCGCAGCGAGGCGAAGCATTTCCGAAATGATGGATGCAGTTGAGGGGGTCGTTAACTATAACAAATTACGTTAATATAACTGACGATAAAACGGAAATGTAACGGGATACCTGGAAATAGTTTCAACGATTCCCATCGATTCGTGTAACTCATGTTGAAAATGAAATATGAGGGATCGGTACTGGGACTTCATTTGATATTACCTTCTGCAATACAATTTATAGGTAAAATTATTATGTGATTCTTCCTCTGTTCTGGAAATTGTCAGTGATTTATCCTTTCATAATGATTTTACAGCTAGTGATATAATATGAATTACATGAAATAAAATAAAATTTCATGTTTGTGAGTTTCAGCCTGTCTGATGCTTGCATTTTTTGTTGTTGTTCTAAAATTTTTCGTTTCGTTAATCAGCTGACGAACGTCAACGCGCAGAAGTCGACATTTGTGCGAACATGGATTTCGGGGTATGTCTCGATTGATATGTGAAAGCCGATCTGGCAAATTCAAATGAACTAAGCTTGACAAAACATTACTCCGGTCAATTTAAACATTCGAAGCTACATAAATTCCCATCAAGCTGAAAATCAGTGAGGTTGTTAATAATATGATTGAAAATAAAATTTGAAAGTTCCCCATCTTTCCCCTGTATGGAAAAAAATTTATTCAAGGTCAAAGGTCAAAAAAATTAATTTTTCACGATTTTGAGCGATACGGTAAGTTTTATCATAAAAATATCTCTGACAAAATTGCAGATCATAAAATAATCTACAAAAAATGTATCGATACTTTTTTCCTACGAGCTACCGTTTTTGAGCTATAACGATTCAAAAAGTTGAACAAGTTGCAATCGTCATAATGTGCACACGTTTCCACGCCACCTATGAGGTAGTGTACTTAGCGCGTTTTTTAACGTGGTTTTCCCCGTAGGCCTACTCTACCGGTCAGTTGTGATCCTGTTCAATTTGAAACTATTGCTAAGTTACGGAAAGTTGTAAATATTGGAAAAGATAAAAAGCGATGTAAATTAAAAAAGTGGTGAATTTTATTCGTCTGAATTGTAACCGTGAAAATCTTTTCGTTCTTCTAATTCTTGTTCTTCTTCATTCTGAGTGCAAGTAAATTGCGTCAATAGCGATGTATCCTCGTCGGAATCAAACGAATCCTCCCCTGTAAGTGATTCAACATTGGAGCACGACCGGTCTTGACAATTTGTACATGCCAGAGAACATAACAGTCCGACTTTTTTGCAACCACATTTAGCACTACATCCCTTTTTGCAGTTGCAAAAAATTGTGTTCAGCAGTTTTTCCGGTGCAGGTGGGAGTGAATTTTGAACTGGTTCCGAAGTATTGTCGACCGACTTCAAACCCCAGTCTGCAGGGTCTAGCTGATAACCAAGCCACTCTTGACATTGGTAATATACCCGAAGAAGATGTTGATGAACAGCAACTGAGGTTGGAGGAAGAGAAGCTAATTGAACTTCTTTTTTATTCTTATTGTTCTTAACGAAACATACATATCGATGCTTATCTGAGCAGGTAGTATTCTTAGGAGCTCCGTACATAGAAAGAAGAAAGCGGATGCCGTTGGTGATAACTTCTTCTTGAGTTGATTTACTGTTTTTTGAAACTTCAGCACATTGAACAAAATCTAGTTTTTCAAACATTTTGAAAACTGTTGTTGCACCCCTCCTGTAAAATGCAGATGTGCCACAGCCAGTTATTGCGTGTAAAAATAGTACGTGATTTTGACACTTTGCAAAAGTAGATACACTTTTTAATGAATATATTTCCGATTGATGTTGGGCTTTTTCTGGTTTTAAGAAGAAAATAGTATTTTCGGTTGGAGTTCGAGCAGTGAATAATACAAGTAAGTCTACATCTTCACCAACAACAATAGTTGTTTCTGTCAAATTGAATTGCTCTATTGCTTTTTCAATAATCAATACATCAGCATCATTATCAGATTGTTTTACCAATATATTTTCAGCGGTAAACTTTCAACATGGAAATGAACCGAGACTTGTTGTGAGTATTTGTAATTGTAATTTGTAATTTGTACAAGTGATAATTTTACTTTCACTCAAAAGTTTAGCACAAATGAAACAATATTCATACATTATTGTTATAAAAGTCAAAACAGCACGATATAGGTTAGTATAAACACGTTATATCACTTCAGAGTGTCGTGAACCCCTATCGAGGATGTGCTACAAACCTAAAATTCCAAATGGGAAGTTATTAAATAATTTTTTATACTTACCCTATTCATTCAAATTTACTCATATGAATAATCCGGAAATATCATTGAGAATATTAACCCAATAATCTTGGTATTGAGGAATGAAACAAAAAAAATTTTGGGAATCAGGACTCAAAACATCCACAATTAGTGGTAGGTTTCAAAGTTTCAACTTTGTAAGAAATGATAATGTGAACATTATAAATCCTGTTGATATGCATTTATGAAATTTTGTTCTGATGGGGTACTGCGATTTTTGTTTCACATCACAGACGAATCAGGTATTGACAAACTTCCTAGCTAGCTTGAAAACATACGAATATTTTTATCGTGATGAAGCTATCAGTATCAGTATCATTTTCAACTCGTTCTGGACTGGAATTTACCATATTTTATGGTGAAGCCGAATTGATTTTCCATGGAACCAAACTGAATCAGTGGCAAGACTGAAATAAACTTTTGCTATAATTAGTTTCCTACATTCATCCGCAGTTTTTACAACAACAAAAGAGCTAACGATGAACAGGTAATTCGATTGTGAATAAAATATTAACATTGAAATCTTGCTTCCGTCATTCTGAACCTTAAATCTCAAAACTCATTTCAAATCATTCCATTCAATATCTGTTACAATTCTGAATGTATTTCTGTGGCTGCAGATACTTCAGAGAGCTGCATATTTTTCCTTCGTCGTTGTGATGAAAAAAAAGTTAATTTGTTTATGAACTACAACACCTTTTTCATTCTTTTCTGACATACCCTGAGGGGCTACCACAGCAGTTGTATTCATGGTTCTCTGGGCGTTAACAGAAACGTTACCAATGATATTCTGTGAAAATGAGTGAGGGAGTGACTTTAAAACACAACTTTCTCTCGAAGTTATGATTCACTGGGAAATATGTTGTGATGATTCGATCCAAATATTATTTGAATCAGTAAATTCTTTCACCATTAATTTCAACTCCTCGTTCAATAACATGAACAACAAAATGCCTAGCGATTTCTGCGCTCAATATCAATTTCCTCTTTGATCTTTGCAATGATACAGAAACATTTATGAAATACCCTGAAACGAATGTCATATTATGAATTCATTTCGTACTTGACATTTTAATTTCCCAAATAACCCTGAGAGATGACCATTTCAGAGCATTGCTGTTTTCATTTCGTAAGTCAATATTATGAAATATCAGTAGGTCATAATCGGCTATTTCTGTCAGAATCAAAGCAATATTTATGTCATATTGATGTTAATGACTTTTTTTCAAGATTCATAAGAGCTCTGATACTTTACTAATATATGCTTCATCCTCTCGATTTGAGAAATCGAAGTGGAATTTTTTTTTGACGGGAGGTGACAATGCAAATTCCATTTCTTGATGATGCAGTTCGAATCGAGAGACAGCACAAGAGTAAATTTTTCTACCAACGAAACTCTGGCGGAATATTTCGTTCACCAATATAAACATTAGTACACCAAATCCCTTATGGTAAGGCCGCCTAATGAAAAACTTGATAGTTTGACACTCCGATTTGACTGAGTCGATTTCAATGCGTTTGGAAGTTCCTATAATATTCGAAATAATAATCGAAATCTTCTTAGTTTTGTTCTTGTTCCAGTTGACGTTTTTTGTGGTTCTGTCCCTTTTTGAATTTTTATCATTACTCTGTCTGAGTGAAGCTTGATATGTGTGGTGTTAGTTAATCTATTATCCATCTTAATGAAATAGCTTTTCCAGTTGGATGGTTTCCTTACTGTTAGAGAATAAATAATATTTTCAACATGATGTTTTTTCGAAACCTGCACCAAAATTGTTGGCAATCAATAATAACTTTTGAATGGGTTCCAATTGGATTTTTTTCATCAAGAAGCTCACTACTACGAACGTCAACCTTTAGGATTGGAAACTGTTGCGAGCTATAGATTAACAGAGCCTTTTTTTTTCACGCGTGGAACACAGTGCGGTTTCCTTCATTGTTCTACATCCTACATAGAATTATGGTACAGTCTTTGAAAATAATTTTAACTTATGAGCCTAACCTCATATAATAACCAACATCTTGTATCAGGAATTCCAGATCACATAATGTCTGGGTGGCAAACAACAGTTTATGGGGTGGAGATGCCGTATAGGTTCATTTCGTCATATAGCATCTTAATTTTATCATTTCACAAGTATCGAGAATGCCTAATTCACCAGGGCGGGCTAGCGATAACCATATAGATCTCTTGGATGCGCTCCTGTTGCCAATTTTTAAAAGTGGTTCTTTCGGTTGAAATCTATGAAGATTAGGACTGTAACATATCGAGATATTGTGCTTGCGATGTTCCAGTTATGAGTCGATGAACCAGGATTTGCATGCATCCTATTATTTTTTGTAGGTACGTACCAATAAAATCAATATCCAAAATTAATTCAATTTTGATTTCAAACATATTTTTCGAGATAAACACTTTGTTTTTGAAAATATTGAACTACTGCTATGTGAAATATTTTTGAATCATTCCGTTTCAAATCGTATGCAAAATTACCAGAAAATAATCACACTGGCATAACCCTTTGCAATTTGAGAAATATGCGTGCATTTTTTCGGGGTGTTCATTTATTTTCAAGTAACAACCAACTTCATGTTTGTTGCAAGGATATTCAACAAAATTCCGAAAGGACAGGACACGAAACCCTATGACAATTGCTCTCAGTAAATTTTGATCATATTTTTATATTTTCTTTGGTTCGAGACCCCACCCAATTTTAGCAAGTTATGAGATGATCGTATTATTAGGAGAGCCGCTAGAGGGCGACAAAGTTGGATTATTCAAAATGCATCGTTTGGTATTTTCCATAGAAAAATTATAATTCATTTGATTACTATACATTTTCATGGAAATCTCATCGAATGAAATTGCATTATATTCAAAAGTGTACAGGGGCACATAAACTCAATGATTTGAATAACTACAAGAAGTTAAGTGGGTGAAATAATAAAATCGGTGCAGAATCAAAACACTCAAATCCATAACATGATTGAAGAATTGCAATAACATGAATGAAAATACAACAGTTCACCGCTAATGATTAGAAAATCGGAAAGTTGCTCATGGAGTAAAGTGAAACTGCTCACTCTGGAATAATATGCAGTTCTTCATTGAGTTGATAATATTTGAAAGTGATCAGAACTGGAAAAATACACTCGTATGCACAAGCATGAGTTACAAAAATAATTATATCCAATATTATAAAGGATATCTAACATCGAAAATGATATTTCAAAATAGAAAACTCAACTTGAAAACTTGTACTTCTCTCTGTAAGAGTAGCCCAACTATCGATATTATTTTGATTACCATTAAAATAAACTGTTTTTATTCGGATATATGAAATGAACTCTGTTCGTGTCTATTTGCAGTATCAAATATAGACTGCATTAATAATGCTGGCATAGTTGATATCTCATGAATATTACTTTCTCTACTCCCCTCGTAACGAAACATCTACATGAAATTATACTTTTGAAAAGTGAATAATCATGTAAGTAACAATAATTGATGCCAATTTTTTCACATGTTTTTTGCGTATCGAGTAGGTATTTTTGGAATTCATTTCTTCTTCATTTTCCTACAAGTCTATTATTTCTTGAAAGCTAACCGCAAACTTTTTGAATTTGGTGAAAAACTCCAATACATAATACCTATTTATCGATATAAAAAACATGTATTGGAGATTATAACCAACTTTCTTAATTCTGTGGTGAGCATTCAAGAAATAGACTCGATGTTGAAATATGAAAAAAAAATTAAAAATAGTTGATCTGCCCAAGAAATATTGTTTGAAAATTTCGGCCATGAAATGTTATTACTCACATGATATTGTTCAATATTTCATAGGAAACTTTCATGAACATTTTCATACAAAAGTATTTCTTTATAAAATCTCAATTATTTCACAAATTGTGAATTGGTATGATTATGATATATAATTGAAAAGGTAATTACATATCGAGTCGTAATTTCAAAAAAAAAAAAATAGCAATATCATTTGAAATATAAAAATTAGATGCGCTTTCGATCAAATATGGTCATATATGGTTTGATACTTACTAAATTGTACACTCATTGTTCCAAAACGAAGTACTGAATATGGAAAAACCATACAAAGTAACAACGAAGATATAGGGGGATGAATTGGTTTTGGGTCACCCGGTATACTCTGAGCGGCTTATATTGATTGACATAAAGTAATTTCAAGTGAATATATGATCATTTGGAATTCAAAGCTGAGGAAAATTTTGGAGATTCACTTCTTCTGGAATGAAAACCTGAACAACAACTAAGTACTGCTCGAAATCAATTTGATGTTGTTGATGAAGTTGTTTTCCATAATTTTTGGATCATTTTAAACCCACCACTCATATTGTTATATCCCAGATGATTGACAAAATTTTCAAAAGAAGTATGAAAATTCAGCATGAATTATATTTTTGTGAAGAGAAGAAAGAATTGTGGAAGAAACTTTGGTTTTTTCCCTGCCCAAGTCAATTCAAAAAATGTATTGTTTTGTTTTCCAACGACTTGAAGAAGAAAAAGCCATAACTTACTTTCCTAAAATTAGTTTCGAAAAATAAAGCGGATTTTGTTTTCGGAACGTTAGGAGTATTTTTATGAATATTACCTAGTTCTTGTACATTTTTGAGTGCTAATATGATTCATACGAAAATTTGCTGGACATAGTTCATTCAAATTCTTGGGGGATCAAAAGTCCACCCTTCTACACCGGTGAAAATTCCAGATTGGAATTGGTGGAGGATTGTCAACCCAAAAACTACAGAAAAATATCTCAGCCACGAATTGATAGAACTCTTGATGGGCAACCCTGTATAACTGACTAGAGTGAAAACTAATTCCTCAGCATCGCTCATCAGTGAGTCCAAATATTGCGTTAATAGACCACGATGCACGATTCATTTGTCGCAGATTGAAAAACAAAGTGGATAACGACCCAATTCTCCCAAAGCCTCCATTGGTGAGCTTTTATATTTGGGAGCTTTGCGTTGCCACATATTTATTCGGCTCTGTCGACCAGTGAAGCCAAACAATCGATACTATGCCGATTGAACCGCTATGCGTTACTTGGGCTCAGTTTAATCAGTTAGTGGGAGAGTGACCGGATCAAATGAATAAAAGCGGAATTCTCGGCCATAATGGATTGAATTCAGTATTTTTGTTGGTATATCACATATTCATTGGAAAAATAGAAAGGATTTTATCAAAAACAAGATCCATTCATATTTGTGTTCCTTGACTGGAAACTTAATACCTATCAGTTGAAAGGATCCTCCATCGAAATTGTTTTTATACGCCATGTGATATCCGTCAAAGGAAATATTGAGGCTTTTTATGTCAATTGGATCTATACGAGATAATATTCATGAAAAAAGATTTGAATGATGTTTTTTTGATGGATTATAATGGAGAAAAAACTTTTTTCGATAGAAGATCCCAGGGATGCTATGTTGAATCATTCATTATCGTATTGATTTACTGAAAATTGTAGCCAGATGATCAGATCAGATCAATCGAAGCAGACTTTTGAGCCAATTGAGATTTCCTAGTTGGCGGAAAAATGCTGTCCTGCCTCCCCAATGAGTGCTGAGGATTCACTCTACTCACTATGCTATGAACATTTGCATTCGTATTTGACAAAAATCAAGATAGTATTAATTTTCTTATAAACATAAATTATATCAGGAAATTGCAATAATACCTAGAAATGAATAACTGGTTCAAATCGGGTTTTCTCATTGACCAGCTGACGCCTCCTTCCAATCGTCAACCTCCAGGGGCTTGTTCTATAAAAGTAAGAGTCTTCTACTTACAGGAGGAGACAGACACACAATAACTGTTTCTCTCGTGTGGGTACGAGCCTTCTATGAAACAGCCTCCAGAAATCGAAACTTGTCCGAACGATGGATAAACGAGGCCTCATCTTTCATCGTTCCTGAGAGAATGGTGAAATCTGGGATCCGATAGATGGCATAATTTGGGTTCTTCCTGGTTTGCACACAAGTGTATGTAATTCGATGAGTTGATCATGATGTTTTGTATATGATAATAAAATTAATTATTTTCACATTTCTCATGAACGGAAAACGTTGTTCGACTGTCGAACGTGAAGCATTCTTTGTGCGACCAACAATTAATCCAGTCAATGATAATTTTTACGTGTATTTATCCCATACAGCACCGATTTTCATAAAAATTTGAATTTGAGTTCTACTTACCATCTATTTCAAGGTATACCCTGTGCCGGTGGTTGCTTTTTTTCTGGTTGTGGATGCCAGGAGGTGAAAAAAAATTAATCGAAAATTAGTGCGGAAATCGATAAATTGTATAAATCTTAGTAACTTTTCTTTATGAAGTTTTTTCTGAAAAGCAATACTTTTCGACTTATTCACGAGTGGAATTGTCGGTTTTCAGAAAACCACGTTTTCAGAATCTTTTTCGCGAATTACTGGAAAAATATGCATTTAGTCGAAAAACCTGTAGAGCAGAATTATTGCTTATGCAAAAACGAAGAAAATTGTGTATTTATGATGCATGCAGGCCAAATAAAATGGTTAATTGCTTGTTTAGAAATGATTGGTATTTACAAACGCTAAAATGGTATGTTTCTATGTACAATAACCAAAAGCCAATGCATTATTCGGAAAAAATTCATGTAACCTTTTTTTGCAGTCCGTTAAAATACTTTCATTTCGATTTTTCATGGAAGTTCCTAGCATCAAGAATACTCGAGGTTTGGAAAGAATAATGTCGATTCTTATTCTTTCGTTGACAAAAAAATGGTGGAATTCTCACCCTCTCTCCCACCCGATTTGAAAAAAAAATCGTTGCTACTTTCAAATTCACTTAATTTATGTTCTTATAATACGTTATGTAGTAGTAGTAGTAGTACTTTATTTAAAATAGGTAAGCCTAATATACAAACATCTCGATTACACATAAAAAAATGTTTACATCACATATATAAAAAAAATCACGAGCAATTGATAATTACATAGGATAAGACAGTAACAGATTCGAAACAATGATACTAAAATAATGAACAAATAACACTTGCGGCACCAAACGTGCGTATATATCCAACAATCATAGAGCTTTAATATACTCTGATAATGATGACTTGAAAGAAGATAAATAAACTGATTGTTTTATATTCATTGGCAGTTTATTGAATTCATTCAACCCTTTGAAAAATAGCGATCTCATGCTCATACTAACATTTGTTCTGTGAATATGAAAGTCAGTCCTCATTCTTGTGTCATAGGTATGAATTTCATAATTTCTTATTTTTATTATGGGTGTTTGACCAGTAGAAAGTAAATATTTTTGAAAAAAATCTTGAAGAGTTAAAATCATTTTCGTAATTCACGGAAAAATTCCTTTCATTCTAACTAATTCGTTTAGTTTCTAAGCAATCAGGAAGGGGTGGCATCCACCCCAGGGAAAAAGCAACCTTCAGTATAGGGTACACTTTGAAATAGATGGTAAGTACAACCTGAAGACAAATTTTTATGAAAATCGGTGCTGTATGGGATAAATACACAGTTTACATTTTTTTTGCCGTCATTGACTGGATTAAATATCTATTTTGAGAAAATGAAATATACCACAGATAGATTATGAAATATACCACAGATATATTTTTTGAATTTTGTTTTTCGAAATGATTCGAATTGAAGAATATACCCATTCTCGAAACGAAAATCAAATAAAGGCAGGATCACAGGTAAACAGGTCATAAGTAAAAACACTTGACATAGTCAGTGGGCATGCCCACTGACTATGTCAAGTGTTTTTACATTTTCCTTGCAGGAGGAATGGGCGAATTCGGTTTGCTTTTGGAATACCTCGTCCATTGGAAGATGGCGTAACAACTTCGTTGTTTGCATCAACTTTGGCCGGGGCTTGATACTCTTGTAGGAGTTTGATTTTAATTATGGGAAATCATCGACTTTCATGTTGATGATGGCACTGCCTTGCACTGACGAGTGGCCAAATAGCCCGAAACCGGTCTGCAAGTGTGTCCGTCCCTATAATTGAAAATCAATTCCTTCATTTGTATCGACGAAAGCAAATGCAGGATTCACTTCTGTGAAGAAACCTGCACTGGCACCTGGTCGGATATAATTCAATGCCCTTCGTGGTATTAGCCAGGGGAGTAGTTGTTTTCTAACAGGTGCCAGCCGAAACCTACTGTGTAGGTAATTTGGGACTGGCCTGAACAGATTGTTCCAAAGATGATTAGGTCATAAGTAATCCATTTAATTATCCTTTTCTGTCCATACAGTAAAACCGGCTCCAACCGTTGACAATGGAATCCTGCATTCACCTGAATTTGCAACCTGCAACGTTTTTCCATTTCCAAAACACGAAATTATAAGGATGAAAAAGGATTCTATAACATCTGAAATAATGAAAATTTCCTGACGAATTAATTGCATGTCATTCCATTACACCAAGCACTATATAACAGCAGTAGAAAGTTGAATTCGTTTACCCTGTGTTTCGGAACTAGTTGATTTTCAGGGAAAAGTATTTTTGTAATTGAAATATTTGTTGTGGAAGTTGAGACTTTTCCTTTGTCAATTGAGAAAATTGAACATGGACTTTTCGTTATATTCTTATATAGTTTGATAGTTCGGTAGTTGCCTTCCGCTTTCTTTCCACTGGATATTCAGAACTTTCAAGCGCCTGTTTTCAATATCTTGTACTGGCTTCAAAGTGCCTCGGTGTCGAGAAAGTTGGGAGTTTCGAGCAACGGATGATTGTTCGGTGAATGTATTATTCGGAACAGCAATGCGGCAATAGCGGAATATTGCCTCATTCGAAAACTGTTTGAAGTAATCCATAATATTTCAGCGATTGGCGCTTTGTAAGGAATTCAGTAACGGATGACGACTTGATTTCAGTTTATTGCAGTTCGTGATATCAATATTTCATACTCAACAATATTGAGCGGCTGCATGAAACTGATCATCAGATCGTATAAGAGATGAAAGAAACTTTTGGCATTGAAATTGGCAACGTAATTAAAATTCGTGGGGCGAATACAGGATATACTGTTTCAAATTGAATTCGCATCATTGATAAATTTTTTTTCACTGGAGACGAGCTGTCGTCCGCCATTCGTTGCAACGCTCCCAAAAGAAAAGAACACTTATATAGTGGTGGCACTAGCTTCTCGTTTGGTTCAGATGAACAGGGTTTAATAGCCCTTACCTGGATGGTTTCCCGTGTACCCGTCAAAATAATGGGCATTTGTGGTCCATATCTCATAATTTTTCTATTTCACCGTTGCACATCCGTTTCAGAAGAAACGGTGTCGATCGCAACTTACTTTAGATTTTTTTACATACACAAGTCAAGTATCTCGATGCTATGAATTATGATCATCAATAATCTCTCATGGGAAAACCATGTGAAATCGATCGCTGAAAGTTGTTCCCAGATGCTTGGATTTTTATTTCGTGCGAAGAAATACTTCACTCCACGTCAGCTTCTAATGATCTACAAGGCACAGATACGGCCTTGTCTTGGAATATAGTTCTCATGTGTGTTCGTCACCTGAAAATTCATTGACACTTCTTGATTCTATTCATAAAAAAAGCTATGCGTCCTGTTGGTGGTTCTTCGCTCACAGATTCGCTCACTTCATTGGAACATCGTAGAAGGGTCGGAGACTTATCTCTCTCCTATAGATATTTCCACGGTCGGTGCTTTTCTGAATTGTCGTCAATCGTTCCATCCTTGGCAGTATCAATATACGAATGACCTGACGAGTGCAGAATTGTCACACCTTCATTGTGGGCTTTGAAACCTGACGAACCTCTCTTGCTCGGGATATTTTTTCAATAGAACTGCTAAACTTTGAAATTCCTTACCAAAAGAGGTTTTCCCTGAGAAATACAAATTTCAAAAATGTAAAGTGAATGTCAATTCGTATCTCCTGCCCCTTGATTCACGCGGTGTTCTTTGAACATCACAGAATTTCAATTCAATCAATTTCATCATTATCACCATAGTTGGATTCTATACATGCATCCACGGGCTTGTTACTAACAACTCACCAATATTTCATTCACATACTAAGTATAATTGATTCGGGTTGGTGGAGGCCAATTAAAAAATAGGAAATTGAGCAGAGTAGAGCAAAACTGGCAATGAAATCAATTTCGGAAGGTATCGAAGAGAAATAAGCCAAAACCAAGTGGATTTTACATTAATGAAAACTGTTCATATTCAATAAAAAAATAAGTTCTGGTATGGAAAATATGAATATAGAGCAAAACAAACCAGAATCCGTAAACTATATTACAAATTTGGTCAAGCTGAAATATATCAATCTTTTGTTTCAATGCACTTTGGCTCGTAACGGAATATTCTATATCGAAAACCTTTTTCGTATTGGACAACTTGAACTACTACTCCGTCTGTAGTTCCTTATGTTGACAGTCACGAGACCGAATACTTGTCAAACTACTCTCTCTTCGCTCTTCTCCCTCTAATTTTTGAGTTTCCTCCATTACCCCACCCTTTTTCCCTTCCTACCCGACCGCCTGTTAACCCCTCTCACCCCTCTCACTAATCTTCTCCTTTCTCTCACCGCACTCTTTCTTTCTCTCTACCCTATTTGATTATCCCTCTCCTCCTACAATTCCCACCTTCTTCACACCCTCCTCTTCACCTATCTACGCTACAATTCCTCTCTTTGGAATCGTTTTGAGACTGATCGGTTGGGCTTGGTTATTTTTTTGTCCAGAGAAGAGACCTTGGATTCACAAATGTTATATTCATTCTCATTCTCACCTTTCTCTCTTCGTCTTCTGTTCTGGGGGGACGGTAAATAGTACCGAGCGAGGTGTACTGACGCTCTTCACTGAACTAGTTCAAGAACTAGTCCTGCTCAACCTACAGGAGGTAGCGCAACATGAAATACGATTTAAATTTCCGAAGAAATATCTAATGATTGAGTTTCAGCGTCTAATCATAAAAAATCATGACCATGAAACTAGAAATACTTTTCACTTTTCGCTGGTAACTACGCGAATATTGAGATAAAGATTTTCTGGTCCCTTATTTCAAAGTCATATCAATTTATTTATTTTTGAAAGCCTGAGACGATACTGATACTGAGGTAGTTTTTTGAATGTGCTATGGGAGCATTTCGAACTGAGCGAATCGTTGTCATCGAAATTCCCTTCGATATTCAACTACAACGTATGGATCGAAGAAGTTGACCAGAAAGTGAAGAAGTCGTTTAACCGGGAGAAAGGAAAAATTTTCTTTCATCAATTTGGATTTTCCGTTGTTTATCCAATTTACGAAATCCATGAGGTTCCATTACGAAAACAAAACGGGAGAGAGATATAATCACAATAATAATCCTATATTCATCTGTCAATTTCATATAACTGAAACATACATTAAACTTGTCAATAATGGACAAGCTGCCTAATCAGCTGATACATTACAATAAAATAGTCAATGAAATACATTTACTGTTGGAATTTCATTGAAAGTTCATACTTCCAATAAGTCGTCTCAATATGAAATGCCATCACATGTACTGATGCAGTTTGTTTTTGAATTTGTTCAAATGAATCTCGTCTGATATATTCATATTCATAATCATTTATTTTCACCCTTCAAAATTTCAACATACGCAGTACATGGGTACGTCTTACAAATACATTGACTCAAAAAAAATATAACAAATGTGAGTCAGTTGTAGAAACATGCCAAGGCCTTATTATAAACTTTAATTCCCTTATATAAATATGAGTTTTGACCAATAGATAGTCGCGAATGATTCTGCTTTCAGAACGTGGATCATAATAATGAACTGAGGAACTTATTACCAAGTTTGGGTTATACTTGATTATATACGAGCTGGTTTCAAGGTATAAAAAGACGACAGAGTTAGTCTGAAGAATTTTATAAAAATGTATCTGCTCTGAGTTAACTATGCTACATTAGCTCAACTACTGAAAATCCTTTTTTGTGCCACAAAAACCCTGTCAGCGTGCGCTGAGCATCCCCAAATTATCAGCCCATATGGTAAAACAGATTATACAAAATACAACAATTGGAGAACATCATCTGTAACTGGGCCCTTCAACTGACTCTCAGAAACTATATCTATCTCAGTTTGCCAAGTCATTTTTTCATCCACTTTTACCCCTGAGCGTTTGGACCGATTTTTTGTTCGATAGATTGATGATACAATTTTATCTAGTAGTTGGCAGACAAAAATGTGTTTAATTCGCAGAAATGTCATACAATGTATGTTTAAAAGCTAACAATGAGTTCTTATAACCTAAACACCAGTTAGTTCTATTTGCGATTCATAGAGATATTGAAAGACATAATTCTTCTATGACAACGATAGGACACAGTGGCTCTCCTTCACAAAACGAATAAAACTTGAACTCGTGTTCCTCATTTCCTTAATATGTCATGAATATCATCTACACGAGGTTTGTTTTACTTCCGTAAAATTTGTACAACAAATCAGGATTTCTGGTGTTTTACAGGATTTCTTCAAGGATTTTCTTGTGGCATTTCATGGATTTCAACAAGATTTCTACAAAATTTTATATACCGGATTTCCGACGTGAAACACACCACGCATCTACAGTTTGTGAGTTCAGTGTCAATTTCGTCTCCTGAAGATACTAACATGCTAACCGAAACGTGTGTTGTGCAAGTGATTCCGATATACCGTTAGGGCCAAAGAGCTTCGCTTCGGTGCCCAAGGAAAAATAGCCGATCCTTGCCCGCAAAAGGCTATGTCTTTTTGGGCCCACCCGGAAGAGTGTTTCATGAAGGAAAAGTATACAAAAAATTGATCTCTGTTAATTTCACTCCAACATCACCATCAGAATTTATCTCATGAAAATTGTGTATTTTGTCGTTGAATATCAGACTCTTGGTTGGTATCAATTCGGATACTTTCTATTTGTTTAGTGCACATCCTGGAAAATGGGGATATTATCATCACCATTATCCTTTCACTGACAATTCAAAACTTTCCAGAACGCCTGTTCTGTTTTCAGCATCCTGCACTGCCTTGATGCCGATAAAGTTGGGAGTTTCAAGTAACAAATAATCGCTTCTTGAATGGATTATCCGGGACAGCAATGCGACAATGGATTATTTTTAGCGAGAGCTGTTTGAAGAGTATTTCATTGCGAAGTTGAGTGAATATCATTCAATAAAGAATTCGACAACAATTTCGACGAGGCATTTTCCATGAATACCTTCGTCAATTAGTAACGAAAATGAGAGAGATTATTGAAATCCATACCAGATAAAACGAAAAAGATTCAGAATATGATGACATCTGATGTATTAAGAATTGATACTCACAAAGTTTTAAAATATAGCTTGTTTGAATTTGGTTGAAAATTCATCCATCAAGTAGTAGTTATTAAAACTACCAATCTCTAAACTTATCGAATCCTTCGAAACACTAAATAGTTTGCAATAAAATGATAAATATTGACAAAATATCATTGAAATCGTTGAATAGATGAAACTTATTGGAGAAATTTTGAAAACAATTGCTGAAAAAAACAGCTTCGTGGGTGAACAGGTCATTCTCAAATTAATTGGACAGTAACGTTATGAAGACGAATAGAAGATGTGCGATACGAATATCCCACATCTCAATACATTACAGGATTGCTACAATACTGGAAAACCTTGAAGGACTGAGAATTTCACCAAATTCTCAGAGGAATCAATAACTATCAACTAGGAGTCAGACAAATTACGAATATTACAGAAATATGTAAATGCTTGATAATCCGATGCTCTATTGAAATAATGGATGATGTTGTGGTGATTGTAATGCTATGCATTGGAAATATAATTCATGGTAGTATTCGCACCCTGTATGCGGGTTTCATTCGAATGTATAAGAATTTGAGATTTTCTCTCACGAATCAGCGTGGGCGAGATTGCACGCTGTGCAAGAATTACGATTTTTGCAAAATCTGCAAAAATGACGGGCATTGGCTCGAATTGAAAGTGGACGAAAAAGTCGCTCTCAGTAGTTGATCCGGAGACACGGTTGAGAAAAAAACTCGCGAACGCGAGGGAAGGGCCTTTCGAAGTTTGTCCCCTGCCAAAATTATGGGGGCGCGTTTCATTACGAGAATCTAATTACGGTCGGAAAAATCGGAACAATAAATAACGTCAAATTGATTCGTGTGCAAAGTGCTATATCTTGGAGAAACCAAGAAATCTATGGAATGGAATGGAAACAGCCACGCATGATAGACAGAAGACTTGGTATGTCAATTTTGATGTGTGTTAACGTAAATAACCATTTTATTCACTTTTGGAAAGAGGAACCCTCATTAATTTCATATCTGTTGTTTGAATCACAAGTTGAGAAATCTTTCTGACTCTCTCTGACATCAAGTAGTAATTGAGAGGGGCCGTAGGGCGGCCTAAAATATACATTTAGCCATTAGGGCAAATTTAGAAGCATTCATAGATATAAGTACATCAGATTTTTGTGTTCGAGTACACATTTTTCTGTTTGTGGACTTTTCATTATTCTCATGCATAGAGAAGACCATTGCCGGTGTCAGTTCATTTTTCAATATTTTGATTAAACTAAATAGTACGGTACATGTCATTTTTTTTTCGTTATAAATTGTTTTCACTGCATATTTCTTTTGTTATATATATTTTTTCAATCTATTTTGTGAGTTCCTATTTTCATTCCGTTGCTAATATATTGCTTAAAGTTATCAGAGGATTTCATTCCCTACAAGCCGCCCTAGTTTCAGATTTCAGAGAATACGAGGTAGCAGATATTAAACCCTTGGTTTCTCACTAAAGACCTTTTCTTCATGCAAAGTGCCGAATTCATGTCTCTTTCGGAAATAGCCTTAACATCCAAAATTTGACGTGGAATTACCCTCCTCGTCTGGTGACAGCAACTGCCTTAATGAATTCAAAAGCCTTCAGCCAATTATTCCATCTAGTAACGTGCAGAGGGATTGTAATCTGATATATGATTATTTGAGGAAAGCATAAAGAAATTGTTGATAAATGATTTACACAAAGAGAAATAAGATACTAGAAGCGTTCATGCAGAATTACAATAACTCTCGCAGTCGTTACATCTGGTGATTCAGCGTTGGGATAATTTTGGCTAAAGAGTGAACTAGTTGAGAAATATTGATAGGCAAGTGTTAATGTTGAAATACCCTTTCAGCAATTACCACACTAGTAACAGAGCGGTGGGATTGTAAAGTTGTCTATTCTGTAAACATAAACTGATTCAGATAGGTTGAACCAGAGGTACAGTGTTAGGAAGAAAATATTGAGGGATTATTGTGAGTACCTAGAAGAGCATTCAAGTAAAACAACAATCACAAACCCTACCGCACTCATTACAAACCCTACCGCACTCATTACAAGATTCACAGATTGTATAAGCTGTCTTTTTCAGTTGAATTCATACCTGAAAGGCAATTGAATTTGGAATAATACATTACTCACCGAGACGAAATAGTTATTTGTTTTACTAGGCAGCAAAGTAGTAGATTGCCGCAGCTGATAGTTCAGAGTCGAGGCTGAGAGCCGAAAAGAGCTATTATTTAAAAGATGAATTTCATTTCTTCTTAGTTTTCAGGGGTTTTAACCTATGAAATTCTGTATAGAATACGTCCAATTCGTCCGCAACTCTTATAACTCGAATTTGACCGAATTGTAATGGTTCGGACTTCCATTGTCTATAGTATAAACTCTATTGGAACCTGTTGCTAAGAACGAAAGGATAAAAATACAAAGCAAAGAAACCCAAACAAAATGTTGAAATTGGTTTTTTGATCAATAATGAAATATGGGTTTGAAATATTAGTCAAAAAATTTAAATTTAGAAAAAATGGATGAATAAAATAGATGTAATAGTAAGAATAAATGTTGAAACCAAGCTGAGGGTACTCACGACGTTTCGATTTCTGGTATCCGCAATCGTCTTCGGGTGATGACTGACAATATTTTGAGGTATGGTTGGTTATAAAGACTCGATTTCCTCATGATGGGAAATCAGAATATACTTTACTGCCCAAATAATGTTATTTTTATTGACAAAGATATCATCAATGTACACAAATTCGATATTTGTCACAAACTAATACAACAGTTCGAGTTGAAAATGTAGAATCACCGCAGTTGCAAACGAATTGAAAAACAGTCTCTCATAAAATTTCGAGAACGGAATACATAAATAACATTAACAAGTCATAAAATCTCACAAGAAAATAAAAAATATATAAAGCACAAACGATTTGAAAAGTAAAGCATCAGTAGAGGTATTCTATACCATTATGTACACTTTAGTTCAAAGTATAAAAATTGAATGCTCAATACCTCCATATCAATCAGACTACTAGACCAGTAAATCGGTATTGTAAAATTCCTCCGAACTATAAAAGGGGTTGTCATACAGTGACAACTTTACCCTTTTACTAAAAATAGTGTAAATAACGATTTCTTTGATTTGTGCTGGAAGGTAGTTGTGAAATTTGAGACTATTGTAAATTACTGAAACTTTTACAAGACTCCTTTTGGGAATAAGCAGAGGTATCCTATACTGGGAGGTACGAGTGTTGCTGATGATATACCGACGTATTGATCACGGTTTTTGTGGATCAAAAATGATGTTTCTAAGATAAAAATAAAGTAAACGATGAGTTTTGAAACCTTTGGTGTCAAAGTTGAAACTTTTCCTTGAGATCAACTACCCTAACACCAAAATGATAATTTTGCATTCAACGCGCGTTTCGCTAACAAGGTTAGCATCTTCAAGAAAAGAAAATTGATACTAAATCTAAAGCTGAGGTAAGTTGTTTATATACCTATAGTTTTCCGGTCCGGTATGGACTTTGTTACATACTGTTAGAATTAATTAATAGTAACAAAGTCCATATCGGACCGGATAACTATAGGTATATAAACAACTAACCCCAGCTTTAGGTTTAGTATCAATTTTCTTCTCCTGAAGATGCTAACCTTGTTAGCGAAACGCGCGTCGAGTGCAAAAATATCAGTTTGGAAAAGTTTCAATGGAAATAGAGATAATAGTAAAGATTTGATGCTTTTTGAAATAATCTCTGCACCGATCCCGATTCTTGATTTTGCAATCTTGGATGAGGTTCTTGCTACAATCCCCCTAGAAGGCATTTTCATGAGCTACATGCGATTCAAATGATGCCTGATAGGCCGATTTAGCTGCTGTAAATCGTACTTCTCCAGCTGTGATCCTGATGGCATAGCATCCAGAAGACAATTTTTCGCGAAAATTATCAATATGTTCATTGTATTTCAACTTGATGGGACAGTGAAACTTCCACCTTTCTGAATAGGCACCACAACAGAAGTTTTTAGAAATTCTGAAAACAGACCTAAAGGGACGGTACTAACACTTAGGCACACGGCTGCTACTACTAGAAGAGCGTTAATCAATTTTCAGCGAGAAATGGATGTTTTGGCGCGAGATTCTCCCTCATCGAGGCGAAGTCGGTCCATGTCTCGGACAAGCGACCTCCACACATTCCAGATCTTCACGCTGGGGTGACTGAATGCGTCGTTGTTGAGGATGCAGGCGGCTTCCTTGAATTTCCTCTTCAACCAGTGCTCCTCCTTGTGTATGACCTCGGCTTCAGACCATTTAATGCTGTGATGGTTTGTCCGAACATGCTCCGCTATTCCCGATTTCGTGCCACACCCGCATGGTATTCGGTAAACGCAGTTGTTGGTGTCGTTGTTTCTATTCGGTGGTCGAACAGACTCTGACGTTGTATTTCCCTCCTATTCTCTTGATCCTCTCTGAAGGTCCTCTCACGTAGGTAATGGTGAGAATTTTTTGTTCCAGTATCTCCTTGGTGATACTGGACACTTGCGCCAGCGAGACGTCAGGAGAAAATTCCAAAAAACGACCGCCTCTCAGCACGAACCAAAGTAGTGATACTGAAAACCTTGTAACGATTATATCGTTTCACGTAATACATTATTGAATAAATTCGAAATTAATTTTCATATTAAGTACTCCTAGTGACACCTAGCGGAGAATAGTCTAATTTCCACCTAATCATTAATATCGATTTCAAAGTATAATAGATGGCAGTTTTAAAATGCTGAAAATTCGATTACGAATTGATCGCGCAGGTCCTTCTCAACGATGAGGATGGGGAGAATTTTGAGGAAGGAGCTTGCTTCTTCTTGGCTTGGTGTCGAGATTGTTGGTACTGACTGATAGCGTTACATTTTTTGAGAACTTTTTCTCCAGTAAAAATTCGAAGTGTAACCTTTATGATTGATAGTGTGTGAATAGGATTACGATACAAAAGGTATGTTGAATCGATTCTGACGCTTTTGATTTTTCGATGCTTTGAATAGTGTATTTTATGACCTTTTTGGATTGGCATAGGGAAGCCATGTTTTCCAGGTTTCTGTGAGAAACATCTCGATTCATCGTGGTAATGAAAAACGATTATCAGGGATTTTCAAGAGACATAGTTGCCATTTAACGTTTATAATTGAATTCTGTAGTTATTTGGAATAGTTGGTTGAAGAAACCGTTTTTGATAATTTTTTTGGAGATTCCATTACAGAATTATTTTCGATGGCTTGGCAACTGAACTTTTTTTGTTGTGAACAGTGACTGTTTTTTTTTATATTTTCAGCGTTCGTTCCTGACCAGCTGAATTCAGGAAATTGAACCTGTTTAGTAATTTGATTGGTTGGCTGGGAAATGACCTCTGAATAATTAATTTTGACAACAAAATTTTTGGAAGACAGTCCAACTCGCATGATTCTGGGTCCAGACGATCTTCAGAGAGTGTCTCAGGTGAGTAGCACATATTTTTGTTATTTATGAATTTTTGTACAAAAATTTCATTAACTTATTGAATCAAGTGTGTGCTGCTACCTGAACCACTTTCAAGGACTCCAGGACTTGTGAGGGTTGTCAGGGACCAGAGAGTTCAAGTTTTCTTGAATCAATTGAAAAATATCGTTATTTTGTTGGTACATTCTGATATCAAATCATATTTTTGTTGGTACATTCTGATATCAAATCATATTTTGTTGGTACATTCTGGTATCAAATCATATTTTGTTGGTACATTCTGGTATCAAATCATATTTTTGTTGGTACATTCTGATATCAAATCAATCGAGATCTAGCTCATATAATCCTGATTTGTATGTTTTGTCAGAATCTTTTCGAACAGGCCTAGAGTATCTGTTTTTGCTTTTGAGATGAATTCATTGAATTTTCAATTAAATTTTGAGTTTTGACTTTTCTATAAATTTCAGTCAGATCCAGCAAGAGACCAAATTCAACATTGTATCTTTTCTCAACACGTGTTGACCTTCTTGTAGATAGAATAATATATAACATTCACTTCTGTTTGCATGTATCATTGATTTTGTTATACCTACATGATTTAGATTGAATAGTCTATTTGTATCGAATACTTTAATCCAGTGTCTTTTCGAAAGGCCAGTTAACAACGATACAATTGTATCAGCTTTGAAACTGATTCTAATACGTACTGTATTGTTTTTACATGATTTGCTGAATCGAGTTGGCACCTATGATATACTAGTATCTGAAATCCAGAACCAACATCTGCTGGAATCGACAGAGGAGAGTTTGATCGGTACCATTCCTGATACCTTAGGCGCTGTTATGCAAAGAGTGTAGGTAGACGTACCACGCTTAGATATTCCAAGGATACAAGGTATTTCTTCGTCAAACCGACAGACTCAGCCATGGTACAATTCACATATCAGTAAATCAAATATGTATTGGTTAATAAGTTTAAAAGGCCTGTAATAGACTATTAGACACGAGATTTACATTTTTGGTCTATCTCAATAACAACAGTTTGTATAAATTCAAGTTTTGTATATTTTCCAGCTATGTATAAATTCACCTATGTATATATGTGTATATATTGAATATATGTAATATAGGACATAGGTGTTTTAGTTGCTCATCCATTGGTTTAGAAGGAAGAAATTAAACTTTGGTTTTCATTCAGGGGAATTTTGGATTTTTATCCTCTTCAAGGATTATATATACATTTTGATCTAAACAAAAAATTCTGGCGCTCATGCCAATCAAATAAAAACTACTCCTCCTAGTCACATCAAATAAATCTAGTACTAGAAGGGTGTCCAAAGAATCCACGCCTTCTACCACTGACAAATAGCCTGGGTAATTTGAACAGAGACAAATGGTCTCGTTACACATTTGGCGCCCAACTAGCTTGGTGATATTATTTGCTTGGTAAAAATCTTCTTTGGAACCAAAGAGAGCAACGTTGTGACTGGTACATTGCTGAATCTGTCTGTTTTTTATTTGATTGTGGATTTATCTATTACATTTTAAAATTTTCTTTTTCTGATACTTATTTATCTAAAACAATAAACATGGAAGCAAATCATTTGAGAGCTTATGAACTAGATTATGAGATCAAAATTAGGAACATTGAACCTTCCGGAGATGTAGATAAGCGTAGAAAAATTCTAACGGGTCTCTTAGGCCAAGAAAGCAGTAATCGAAGCTTTTCTGAGGGATTCATCGATTGTTATACTCATGTAGATGATGTTAAAGAAATTAGGGATACTTTGACAGATTTAACATCAAAAATTTCCTCCTACACACACTCTGTCAATGAATACAAAAGGTTGAGTACTAGATTACTGCATATCGATCCTGATTATTTAGATTCAGATGATTACTCTAAACCAGAAACTGAACGGGATTCTGATCCTCACAGTGGCCAGGATTCAGATGAAGAAAATATTTAGTTATTTCATATAGCCCAGTGGGCTGGGGCTTAGAATTCACTCACCGTGGCATCACCAGACGGTAGGTAAGACTCCTACATCTGGCAACCGAAATAAGCAGTAACATTTTATGTACTTTAAACATCAATGCATTTTTAAGACTAGTTGAATACTATAGTTTTTGCCTGGTGGCATATTTTGGTCAATATCAGCTAGTTCTGTAAATTTTTGGGTCATCAATAATTGACCATTTGAAATATTCAGTTATTTCCTTATATATCGTTTTACAGACTGGTCTCATATTTATTTTGCCTGGTGGTATGATTTGGTCAATATGAACCAGGTCTGGATGTCGTAGGGTCATTTATGAATGATCACCTGAAATATTTAGTTATTTCATATAGCCCAGTGGGCTGGGGCTTAGAATTCACTCACCGTGGCATTACCAGACGGTAGGTAAGACCCCTATATCTGGCCACCATAATTTTACGGTCAACTTAGACTAACTTTTAACATCTAAAAAGTAAATTTCACTGTCAACTGTCGTTTTGCAGACTGGATTCATAATAGTTTTTGCCTGGTGGAATGTTGTGGTCAATATGAACCAGATCTGGAACTATAGTTTCATCAGAATGGAAAAGAATTACATAATTGTTTTTTGATTCAATGGGATTTTAATACAATTGAGCATTGACCTGACTTACAGTCTATCATATAAGTTGATGTTTAAATGGGTATTAGTAGCGATAAAGCAATTTGCAAAATTTGTATTACCTTTTTTAGTACCTTTTATTGAAATCACAAAGGAATATGTTTCTTTCCATCTGAATTTTGTACATTTGTGGGGAAAACTTTAGAAAAATTCTCCTGATAATTTGTTGGATTAAATTGAACCACACCTTTTCGGATTGTAAATATTCACAAAAGCATTGAACCTCACATTGACCTTTCAACTCGATAAATATGGCTGTAGATTTTTCTTTACTGTTTTGGATTTTGATAATTTCTTAATGGAAACTTCAACTTGTATTTTGCCATGTAGCCCTTTTGAAAATTTTGAATGAACTCTGTAAATACAATATTGTCCTGGATAGTACACTTTTGAAATAGTTTACTTCTGTAAATAATGAATTGTTCACTTCCCTGAAGAGTGTACTTCTGCATATAGTCTTCTTCCGTGAATAGTATACTTGTTGTAAATAATCTACTAACTTGAATGGTATACTTCTGTAAATAATCTGCTTCCCTGAATAGTTTTCCCTTGTAAATGATTTACTTCTGTAAATTATTAATGGTTTACTTCCTTGAATAGTATACTTATGTAAATAGGCTACTTCCGTGAATAGTATACTTTTAGAAATGGTTAACTTCTGTGAATAGTCACAGCATAACATGGCAAATATAGTATCAGAATGAAAATGCATTTACATTTTCCACTTGAGAATGGAGGTCAAAGCTGGTTAGCGTGTTTAGGTTGTCTGAGAGTTGTCAGACAGGATAACTTTGGGTATGTTAGGTATGGTTCAGTAGTTGTAGGTATCCTAGATAGTAGGTAGATTAGGATTTTTGAGTGGAATACTCAATGCCCAAATTTTTGTTGGTAGGAGACCTGGTATGATGGGCGCGAGTATTGTTCAGTCCGACAGCTTGACCTATCAAGCAGAATCCATGGAAGGGTGAACTTGGGGGGTGTCGTCTGCGCTAGCGTGGAGGCCTAGGCCGGTCAGCGTGTGAAGCTCGCCTAAGAGCGGTCGGGCGGCACTACTGGGGGATCCTGAGCTCCATGGATTCGTCGCGACTGAGGATTTGCTCGCGGTATCACACACAGGAGGATCTCCGAATTTTTAGGGGCTTTATGGCATTGGCCATTTTTAGCTTGGTGTAAGCTACATTTCACCTCACTTGAGATGGACAAGTGACTATCTCTTTTTCTTCTCAATTATTTCCTTTTTTGTTTCCATCAGTGGACATTTGATGTTTTTCTCATTTTCTGGAGGTTGGTGTTAGGTGGGTCTGTTTTTGATCAGCCTCGGAGGCGAGTGGAGTCAGATTGTTTCGACGGCGCAGCCATAACATCTTGCAGCGAAAAGATCAATTCTGACCGAGGTCGGTTTGGAACAGGTTGTCTTATCTTTTTTTCGGAGAGGGGGAGTAGCATCATTCGTTCACACATAAATGAATGTTTTATTTAAGTATGATCACTGTATTTTCTTCATTTTCGAATGTTGCACTTGTAGGTATTAGTATCATGATAGATTGCCAACATTTTTTGCAGAAAAATTGAAGGTGATACCTTCAATTTTTACTGGAGAAGGGGGGATGTGTAACGATTATATCGTTTCACGTAATACATTATTGAATAAATTCGAAATTAATTTTCATATTAAGTACTCCTAGTGACATCTAGCGGAGAATAGTCTAATTTCCATCTAATCATTAATATCGATTTCAAAGTATAATAGATGGCAGTTTTAAAATGCTGAAAATTCGATTACGAATTGATCGCGCAGGTCCTTCTCAACGATGAGGATGGGGAGAATTTTGAGGAAGGAGCTTCGCTCTTCTTGGCTTGGTGTCGAGATTGTTGGTACTGACTGATAGCGTTACATTTTTTGAGAACTTTTTCTCCAGTAAAAATTCGAAGTGTAACCTTATAAACGATAGTGTGTGAATAGGATTACGATACAAAAGGTATGTTGAATTGATTCTGACGCTTTTGAATTTTCGATGCTTTGAATAGTGCATTTTATGACCTTTTTGGATTGGCATAGGGAAGCCATGTTTTCCAGGTTTCTGTGAGAAACATCTCGATTCATCGTGGTAATGAAAAACGATTGTCAGTTATTTTCAAGAGATATAGTTGCCATTTAACGTTTATAATTGAATTCTGTAGTTATTTGGAATAGTTGGTTGAAGAAACCGTTTTGATAATTTTTTTGGAGATTCCATTACAGAATCATTTTCGATGGCTTGGCAACTGAACTTTCTGTTGTTGTGAACAGTGACTGTTTTTTTTTATATTTTCAGCGTTCGTTCCTGACCAGCTAAATTCAAGAAATTGAACCTGCTTAGTAATTTGATTGGTTGGCTGGGAAATGACCTCTGAATAATTATTTTTGACAAACAAAATTTTTGGAAGACAGTCCAACTCGCATGATTCTGGGTCCAGACGATCTTCAGAGAGTGTCTCAGGTGAGTAGCACATATTTTTGTTATTTATGAATTTTTGTACAAAAATTTCATTAACTTATTGAATCAAGTGTGTGCTGCTACCTGAACCACTTTCAAGGACTCCAGGACTTGTGAGGGTTGTCAGGGACCAGAGAGTTCAAGTTTTCTTGAATCAATTGAAAAATATCGTTATTTTGTTGGTACATTCTGATATCAAATCATATTTTTGTTGGTACATTCTGATA